>OZ038476.1:140753811-140803811 GCA_964036315.1 Acanthosepion esculentum
TTTATCCTTTCCTCAGGCAACCCTCTTTACTCTTGCTCTCACTCTCTGTAACCCCTTGCGTGGTAGTGGCACTTCCGCCGTGCTTGGGGTGATTTGCCTAAAAAAAAAATGGAACTTAGATATGCGATCTATCGTTAAAAATACTGGAAACATGGTCGGTTCTTTGTACAGGTCTAGAAAGGTATTTCTGTCATGCTTTAACTATACAAAAGTCAGATCAGACCAAAAATTGAGGAATTACTGTCATATATGAACAGGAGCTATCACTTTTCAGCTTCAACATAATTTAAATCTTCTACGTGGCATTGTGGGCGATGAATTATTTTCGATCTTACAACCACTTTTCCACGGACGAAGCGTTGCAAGAAACTCGTTACTCTATCGCTATTTCCATGGCAAATGTTCAGTCAAATATATTCCTTAGCTCCACCATTTCAAACCTTTACAGCTAAGCCTCTCTACTCTATCGCTATTTCCATGGCAAAGGTTCAGACGAGTTACATTCCCTAGTTCCACCAGTTCAGACTTTAACAAGTAAGACTCACCCTGCCACGTACACAGCGTTGAACCATTCTGATTCATTTCATATTCAGTTAATAAGAAGGAAGTTACATTGAGACAGCTTCTTCTCAAGAACCGCTAGTTTTTGGAACTGACTCCTGAGAAGATGCTTCATCGATTACTACAATTTTAACCATCTTCACATCATCTGTTATCTACTTTCAAGAACCTTATTCAACAAAACTCGCTCTAGAGTGGCTCTTGTGACGTGTATCTAATTAAATACAGCACCAACTGATCTTCGCCGTGTGTCTCATCGGCTGTTGTGATGCGTCTAGTGCGGTAGTCTGTGGTGGTAGTGCTTGTCGCTTCTCGCTTTCACCTACCGCCGCTGGCTATCAGTAGTGCGAAAAGGGGAGCCGAGTGCGTAAGTCTTCCCCTGCCAGTATATAGACTCTCCATCAGCAAGCCTTATGTAGTGCATCCTCGTAGCGACACATGGCAACCGAGCACCTTGCGAACTTGGGCTAAACTACAGGGGACGGGGGAGGAGTTTGGCCACCTTAACATGCGGCATGCAGGCCCACCGGTGTGTGGACACGCCCCGGTGCCCATGAAACAAATCCCAGCTATGGGTTAAATAGCCCCACTACCTTGTGGAAATCTTCGGAAGAAGAAAAGGCTAAGGAGTAAACCCTACATAAATCCGGAGTGGAGCCCCTAAGCCGGATGGACGGCACTCTGTGCTACCTTCCGGCAACTCCTGCAGCCGCGCTAGTACCAAACTGTATTGGTTCATCCTTTCGTTTGGACTCTACTAGCAAGGCCGAGAGGGGAAACTAGACGTCCGGGCAGCCCTAGTTCTCCATACATCCCACCCAGGGTCGTAGAGCACGACGCTACTCCATCGTCTCCCGAGACGGACGGATGCCGACGACGACGATCTTCGCCGTGAACGAGATATAAATCTCATAAAATGAAATCTTTGATCCTTATTGTTTTCTTTTTCTTGAAAATGGATGGAAATAAACGGAAATCTGAATAAAGCGAAAAATAAATACAAATTTTCTTGTGCTGTGTTTACAGAATGAAAACCAGTCACAGAGGAAATACAGAGCTGATTTTCGAATTTGGTTTTTGTTCATTCCGATATTCTACTGTAAAAACAGATCGAAATAAGAACGTTACAAATGGTGCAAAAAGTCACATTAAAAAGTATCTGTGATCGGATGCCATAACCGGTTATGGCGCCTCACTGTGAGGTGTTGGTTAACGAGCAAGACGAAAAAAAATATTAATACTGTATAGTGAGTGTAACCCTTACTAAATATCGAACACTTGTGGGTTTCTGTCAGTCTATGTTAACCTATAGGTCGAGGGCACTTCGACGTAGTGTTATGGTTAACAAGCTTGTTTAGCTAGATCAATTATGACTGAATAGGGAGTTCGATCCTCACTGGATGCTCCATACTTTCAGCCTTGTGCCACATCTAAGCTATGTTTAGTAAATCGCAATAGCAATTGGTCGACTAACTTAAAACGCTGGTTATCAAGCACCATTAAGGTGACCTTGTGTCACACTTGGTTAAACTAAAGAAGTTAAGGCGCCTTGCATAGCGCGATTAGTAAGACTGATCATGCCCTTTTGAAAATTTGGTTCACATTGAGTGAGTTTTCTTGAAGATTTATACCAGATTAATTTCGTCTAAGTAAATATTTTAGGACAGAGAAAGAATTGGTTGAAAACCTATTTCTACTGTAGTGTATTATATCCTCATCTGGTACTCAACAACAGTAGCTTGCTCTGTCGGCGAGGCTGCATCATCCAAAGGTGGATATTTGTAAAATAGGATATCAATCTGACCTATGTCTACTTTTTGGCTCTTATGGAAAAAAAGGATCTATTTGTATCTATCTATTTATTCATTGTGATTTTTCTCCTATAAGATTTATATTCGAAATTAAATAATTTAATAAGGGTTGATAGCTCGTTAAATGAAACAACAGCAGTAACTTTATGACAAATTGATTATCCACAATGGGTACCTAACAGCAGTAGATTGCTTTACTGCATTTCATATAAAAGGGTAAAGAACCTGATGTGGACCCGAAGTAGGGGCTACGGAAGGAAAACACGGAACACGGGTTAGAGGTAAGAAAGATATATTAAACAGAAAAGTTACAAAGAATAGTGTAAGCAGAGCTTACTATCCAGCGGTGTCCGATATTGGTATCGTACGCGGCTGCGCATTACTGGTCCTACTACTCCCATGATTCACATAATAATATAGTACTGGGAGAGTCCATGATGTAGGGAAGTATTGGTCTCACAACACCCCCCTTCCAAGAGTTTTCATCCTTTTTTTTTCTCTCTTTTTTTCTTGAAGGAAAAAAAAAAGTAAAACTGATAATACCTCTTCCTCTTGGAATTCACGTCGGGTGGTTGAGTAAATTTTCTCTTTCTCCCCGAGCGTCGTATTTCCGGAGAGACTTGGGGCGTGTCAAGATCGTAGTGTTCGAATATTACGTCGATCGTCTCTTCGCAGATATTTTGTGGTGATTCCTCAGATTCCTTCAAACGGCATTTCCTGAGCTGGTTCATATGGCGTTTGTGGGTATTTTTCGGTCCCTGGACAATATAGACCAGTTCGCCAATTCTCTGTTTGATGTTGCCTACTTCCCAGAATATTATGTTGTTTTTGTAAGCCTTAAAAAGGACATTGTCGCCAGGATTAAAATATTTCTTAGGAAGCGAGACGGTTTTCTTGAACTTCGCTTGCCGTGGAATGAGTCTATCAAAGACGGACTTGATTTTTCTTGCGAACATTGTTTCTGCAGGCGAGCGTCCCATAGGCGTGTTATGATTAGGGGTTATCCTATACACCTGCAGAAACTGTTGTAATGCTCTATCCGTCGGTGTGCCTAGTGCCTTTTTTAAAGCTCTTTTTAGAGTGTCCACGAACCTCTCGGCCTGACCGTTCGACCTGGGGTGATACTGAGGCGTCGTAATGTGGTCCACTTGATACGACTTGCAAAAATCTCTGAATTCACTTGATGTTAATTGAGTGCCGTTATCAGTCACTACACAGTCTACCACGCCAAAACGCGCGAATAGCTCATGTAAGAATCCGATCCGATTGGTGGTTGGTTTTTTACATTGCAGGACCTCAGGCCATTTTGAGTGACTATCCACAACAATAAGGTAGTACATGTTGTCTAGGGGCCCTGTAAAATCCACATGAATTCTCTGCTATGGATGGTCTGTGTTTGGCCATGTTTTGCACGTCGTGGTCGGAGATTTTGCTGCAAGCACGCATCCCTTACAAGATTCTATCATGTCTGCTATGTCTTTGTCCATATTTGGCCAATATACGTAGCAGCGCATGAGGCTTTTCGTACGGCTCTTCCCTGGATGTCCCATATGAAAATCCATAAGGATTTTTCTTTGTAGGCTATTTGGAATCACTACTCGGTCATTATACAGTAGAACATCCTCACATAGGGAGAAAACTTCAGGCACATTTAGGTCTTTGTTGCGAATTTTGTTTTTGATACTTTGGATGAATTCATCCTATCAAGACTCCCTTTTTATGTCGGCCAAAGTAACTGGGAGTTCTCTAATTGTATTCGCAATCATATTTTTGATTTCATAATTCGTCCTTAGTGTAGCAATGATGGAGTCTTCAAAAACTTCCGTATTTTTAGGAATGAGTCGCGATAAATTCTCCGCATGACAAATACTTTTAGATTTTAGGAACTCAATCTTAAAATTGTAATTCAAAAGAATCGTTCCCCAACGAAGTAATCTATTCGCCGTATAGACCGGTAGGCCTTTCTTGGAACCAAAAATTTTTATTAGAGGTTTATGGTCCGTTTGCAGTATGAACCGTCTTCCATGTAGGTATCTATGGAACTGAGTGACGGTGAATATTATTCCTAGACCCTCTTTCTCTATTTGGGAATATTGTTTCTCTGATGGTAGTAAGGATCTAGATGCGTGTGCTATGGCTTTTCGCGAACCATCTGGCAGTTTGTGGAGAATGCAAGCACCGATGCCGTATGGGCTTGCATCACTTGCGACTATGATGTCGAGATTAAGGTCGTAGTGGGTGAGAGAAAGATCCGAAGTAAGTGTTTTCTTGATTTTCTCGAATACATCTTGGCATTCAGGGTCCATACCCATGCTTTATCCTTTTTTAAAAGTTCGTTGAGAGGTCCTCTCAAATTCTGCATGTTTTTAATGAAACCTTGGTAGAAGTTAGCAAGGCCGAGGAAACTTTGTAACGATTGAACGTTAACTGGGGCCGGCATGTTTCTGATTGCATTGGCTCTTTCTGGATCCGGCCGACGACCGTCTCTATTTATAATGTGACTTAGGTATTTGATCTCTGGACAAAAAATCACACTTTGCTTCATTAACCTTAAGCCCGTATTCTTGTAACTTCTTGAATACGTTTATTATATGGTTCCGGTGCTCTGCCGACGTTTTACTGGTCACCAGTATATCATCCAAATAGGATGTTGCGTAGTCAAGGTCGCCCAGCATGGCGTCCATGACCTGCTGAAAGATTGCAGGCGCAACCTTGACCCAAAAAACTAGTCTGTTATATTTGTATAGACCTTTATGGGTGTTTATGCAGAGTAATTTAGAACTCTCTTCATCCACCTCTATCTGAAGGTATGCGTCTGAAAGGTCTATTTTGGAAAAGATTTTTCCGCCATTCAATTTGTTGAAGATTTCTTCAGGGCTTGGGAGGGGATAATGATGATCCTGAAAAGCATCGTTTAGCCCTGTGGAAAAATCTGCGCATACTCGTATTTGGTTGGACTTTTTTTTGACATAGACGGTAGGTGCTGCCCATTCGCTAAAATCTGTTTTTGATAGAATACCCGCCTGTTCGAGTCTATCTAATTCTTTGTTGATCTGCTCTAGAGCAGCGAAAGGGACATTCCGTTTCTTTTTGAAAACTGGTCTTGCACCGTCCTTCACCCTGGAGTTAGCTTTAAATTTAGAACATTTCCCAAGGCCGCCAGAAAAAAAACTGGGGAAATTGTTGTTTGAGTTCCTTTTTGAGATTTTCAGAATTGGACGTTGTACTTTTTATTTTTCGGCAAAAAGTGCTCATTGGGCAATCCCATAGATTGAATTTTTCTATCCAATCTGTTTCGAATAGGTTATCTGAATTTTCTAGTACGTAGGCTTTCAGCTTTTTGGTAACTCCATTTAGTGTTACTGTAAGGATCACCTGGCCTAAGATGTTAATATTCTCGCCAGTTACGGATTTTGCTGTTCTATCCGTCTTTAATAGGGTCGACTTGTTTAACTTTCGCCAAGTACGCCAGTTGATAATCGAGAGGTCAGAACCCGAATCAAGCTGGAATTTTATAGAGTTATTGAAAATATCAACAGTCACGTATTTTCTTAAATCCCTATCGACTATGTTGTCTGATTGGGCTTGCCTAATTTTACTTTTGTGTTTCCTCGTCTTGTTGGTGCACCAGCACTAAGTTAAGTTATGACAATTTTTACTGCAATTTTTGCAATATGTTTTCTTGAATGGACAGAATTTCATCCAATGCCATTTTCCACAATGGTAACATGGTCTGGGAGGTTTCTTTAGCCTATTCGTATTTTGTTTATTGCGGGATTTAGAACATGAAATTTGCCTTTTGTCTTTTTGCGGGGTACAAGAGGTTGGGTTGCTTCTGATATTTCTAATCAGAGCCACACCTGATTCCTCGATCGTTTTTGAGTCAGACTTGACAGAAATTACTCTTTGACAATGCTCTGCTAATTTTTGGAGAGTCAATCCCTGTTCGTTTTCGAGTTTGGTAAGTACCCGACGTCTGACCTCAGCGTCTTCTACTGATACTAGACCTTGTGCGAATATTAAGCACTTAAAATCGTCGGCAGTCAGCTCGGCTAGTTTGAAATCATTACAGAGCTTGTTTACCGATGCTGCAAACGTTAGAAAATCTTGCTGGTTGACCTTGACTGTGTTCAGGCATTTCCAACGTTTGTGGAACAAGGTTATGTTAGGCCCGAATAGTTCCGTTAGGAACTTAATAGTCTCTGAGAAATTCAGGTCCGTAATTTTCTTGGGTAATATATAGTCTATGAACCTAACATGTTCGATAGCTCCCAGTTTCCTTAATAACAGACGTACCTTTTTTTTCACTAGGCCATTGTTCACAGACTACATTGAAAATATCTTCATAACGCCTGTAAAAAGTCTCGAATGTTTTGTCTTCCTCTGGTACGTATTCAAAGGTTTCAATCGAGTTGTAGATTGTACTCTCGGAAAATGTATCTTTTTCAGAGTTTTTAGAGCCGTTACATGAATTTACAAGTAATTCTTCAAGTTGTTTTTGCTGTAGTTCTGTTTTCTGAAGTGTAAATTGTTGAAATTCTATTTGTTGTTTATTTAACTCCATAAATAATTATTGCTGTCTTTCGTCTGATTTTTGTTGGAGGAGTTTCTGTCTTTCTTTGCTTTTTTGTTGTTGAAGTTTCTGTTCTGTTTGTTGGTCCGACTGTAATTTGAGGAATATTTCTTCCAATTTCTGCTGTCTTTCATCTGATTTTTGTTGGTGGTCCATCTGAACCTTTAACATTTGGGCAATTATTTTTTGGAATTCTTCCATATTTAGATAATATGTAGAAAAGTAATGAAAGAACACACAAAACACAGAAATAAATAAATAAATAAATAACTAAATAACCGCAATTACTGTTGCTTTGAAAACCCGTGTACCAAATTTAGTCAATTAATAAAATTAATAAGAACTACTTACTGGTTTAGATCTTTCGAGATACCGTTGTTCCGTTAATTTCAATGTGACCATTTAAATTTTCTCCACACTTATATTTTTTTTTAGAAGTGTGGGGAGAAAAATATCACTTAGACAGCAAAAACACCCCCCCCACAAAAAACTCGATTTTTTCCTTCTTTTTGGGAGAATTTTCTTTGCTTTTTTTTTTTTTTTTTAAGAAAAAAAACTCACCTCAATCAATTTGAGGGGAGGGTAATTTTATGCACGAGATTTGTAGAAATTCAAATAAATTTCATAAAATTTTTGAACACTTTGCTAAATGCGCGACTTGGTGAATAGTTTTTTCGAACTTGAGTCAACCGTAGAACTTCGAGCTCTTGAGTTTGTCAGTTTGTTTTGTGCACAAGCTGTTTTTTTTGTAAGCAGTCGTTCTCGATACTTGGTTGCTCGTTTATTGCATTTCGTTCGCTGATGTAGTAATGCCAGCTCAAAGTATAGTTCAACACTGATGTGGGAACCAGTGGTGTTAAACGAGTCCTCTGTCGCCACTGATGTGGGACTGGGGCTTTGGGGCTTCGGTGTAGGTGCGTGTCTCGAATCCTCTGTTGCCACTGATGTGGACCCTAAGTAGGGGCCACGGAAGGAAAACACGGAACACGGGTTAGAGGCAAGAAAGATATATTGAACGGAAAAGTTACAAAGAATAGTGTACGCAGAGCTTACTATCCAGTGGTGTCCGATATTGGTATCGTACGCGGCTGCGCATTACTGGTATATTTAACAACCCCCCACCACACGGGGCGAATGTGGCACAAGACCGGTTTAACGTGGGCTTACCGAACCCGTAGGCTCGGCCAAAAATATGCCCATTTACAACCCGTATACACGAGTTTAGGGACTGTTTACCTCCCCGGACGAAACTTTGCCCTGCGGCAAAGCCTCGCCCGAGTTCCTCTCTGCCAAACAGAGAGTTCGACAGCAGAACACGCGGCTGCGCATTGCTGGTCCTAGTACTCCCATGATTCCCATAATAATATAGTACTGGGAGAGTCCATGATGTAGGGAAGTATCGGTCTCACAACAGAACCCGAAAATGAGTCACTTTCCGTGTTGATATTTTCAAAATAGGCTATTAATCAGACTTATCCCTACTTTTTTGACTCACCAGCGAACCGGAGTTATCTCCTGTCTATTAATTCATTGTGATCTTTTTCAAAAATTTAAATGCAACGTCAATCGTCATCTTCGCTCTCCTTGAATCCTGTTCTTTCTACTATCCTTTCTCCCCAGTGTTCTCAGTTTCCTTTACTCTACAACCTTTTACCATCTTTAATCCCTTGCGTCTTAGTGGCTTTATCGCATTGCTTGGGGTTGAAATGATTTAAAAGAAGACCTATTCAACAACGGGGCTTGGGATGTCGTTAGAGTAACCAATAATAATGGCTCGATGCAAATTTAAATTTTAGGAGCCTACCGTAGCGAATAAGCAAGCTTGTATCGCGGAATCTACTGTAGTCTTGTGCCAAACTCAATTAAGTTTAGAATGTGACTCGACAGACTATTGATTTGATTGGTACTTGGATTTTCGAGAAATCGATGGAAGCCGGCGGATACGTTATTCTTTGGGTCTTTCAGCGGATATTGGGCATCTAAAGGAACGTGCTCAAGTGAAATACCTGTAGGAAAAAAGCCTTTAACTTTGCAGACGTGATGTAAATATTTACGTGTCCACATCAATGAATAAAACTTGTATAACTTTGCGGAAGAAACAAGGAAACTCTTGCGAATGTAGAAAATCATTTTCAAATGGCGCTGTCACGGCAATTCGTTCACATTACTATTGTAATCGGAAGGCTTTTGACAATTGATATTTATCTGATTATTATTGTCAATAGCAAGGAAATTAATCTATTCTTTGCTAAGAAGGAATTGCTTCTTTCAAGGTTGACAATGGTTGTAACAGCATTTTTTATAAAGCTAAGCTGTTAATGAAGACGACTAATCAAATCGGAAACATTTAGTTATTATAAAATATAAATATGAATAAATAATTTTTATTGGTCCTTTTCAAGGTTGACAATAGAAGTAACAGCATTTTTTCAGTTAATCTCCAGAGGAGTGAAAGAGTTGCGGTTTGCATAAATGGTTATTCACTGCTTATAAATGCTTTTTAAATATCGTGACATACCAGTAAGTAAACGTTTCTATAAAGGTAACAGGGAGGTTGATTCATGCCTTTGCTGTAGGCATCCATTAAAAAGAATATGTTCTTAACAGTATAACTATAAAAGGTTTTGGGATTAATTACGTAGCACCAGTTTGGTGTAAATTTGCAAGTTGATTAAATAGTCTATATTTAGACATTATAAATTTAAAAATTAACTATTTCGGCAACTACTGCAACTAATATTAGATTGTACTACATGGGAAGCTAGGTCTCATCATTTTACTCTTTTATTCTAATAGTATCTTTTCTCGTACATCTCGCCTGTGGAACTCTTTTCTGGCTTCTTGGTTTCCTGATATTTATATTCTTCAAAAATTTAAATGCAACGTCAATTGTCATCTTCCTTCTCCTTGGATCCTCGTCTTTTATTGTCCGTCTTTTATTGTCTTTATATATATATATATATATATATATATGATCCACTGCTAAAGATACTGAATAAATGGTCACTTCCTTGTACAGTATTCAACTATGGGCTATCAAGCAACTCGAAGTTCTGATAGAATTACATAATCTTACCAAACAAAATAACGCACGCACTCAAATTCCAAGATAAGTTTCAGGAGATATTGGCAAACTTCCCTAAGTATACACCCATCTATACAGACGGGTCAAAAGGTGAGGACATGATAGGGTGTGTAAGAGTGAACCAAAATATTACCAAAAAAAAGGCGCCTCCCAAAGGGGAGCTCTATTTTCTCGGCAGAGGCTTATGTAATCGAGGTAGCTCCCAACATTTTCTGAGAGCAAACAAAAAATGTTTCTATTTTTTCGGACTCACTATCCGTCCTATTATCTTTGAAGGAAAAAACCCAACAACCCACTTATGAAAATATTATGCAAAATGATCATTATAATTGTTAAGCATAAAGACATCAAACTCTGTTGGATCCCTAGCCAGTTCAGAGTTAAAGATAATAATGAAGCAAACCTAGCAGCCAAGTCGGCTTTAGATGCCAATGTGGATACAAGAACGCAAATGCCATACACAGACTTTAAGGAGGTTATTAAGAAATACATTGAAAAGGAATGGCAACGGTAGTGGAATGATAACCCGCACAATAAACTCTTCGGAATTGAGTCCCAAATAGAAGAATGGAAGTCAGCTCCCAGAAAATCTCGTAAGGGAGAGGTGGTAGTGGCCCGCGTAAGCATTGCCCTTACGAGAATAACCTACTCGTATTTATTAAGCCAAAAAGATCAACCAGTATGCTATGCATGTAAAACGGCATCTACTATTAAACATATTCACAGAGTGCTCAGATCTTGCTCTCTCAAGACAAAAAATATTATAATATAGACAATATACATTTTCTGTCCGAGAAAGTAAAAATGGATGATATAAAATCATTTGTCGAAACAGCAGGACTCTTCCTAAAATTATAAACCAAATGAGAATGTCAATAAAATCAATTTCTTTACAAACCGTGTATCTGAAAAGAATAGGCCAATAAAAGCTGACTCTTTACAACAACCCTCTTTATAAAAGTATATCAATGAAATCGGATCTACAAACTGTTTCTTTACAAAGAATATAGATTCTATTCATACGAATCTATTGCACAAATCTTGTCGGCATTAAATAACCCATTGATGCTGATATGTTGTAAAATAAAACAAACCAAATCTTGTTCGCAGGGTGTTGGGGGGGGAGTGAAAGTGAAGATTGATTATAGGGAGTATTGAGAAAAGGACAAAAGATGAACGGGATTCAAGAAGACAGAAGATGGCGAATGATGTTGCATTTAAATTTTTGAAGATTGTAATTATCAGGGAAGCAAGTAAGAAGAGGGGAGTTCTGCTGTTGGGAAGCGCGAGAAAAGTTCTGTTTAGCTATTTCAACAGTAAAAGTGTGGAATTTAGAAACCAATCTAGTAGCAGGATTAAATTCATGCAGTCGGGGCACCAGGAGAAAAAGCTTGTCAGAGCACTTGCCGTGAAAATATTTGTAGAAAAGACAGAGGGAAACACGTCACGTCGGTGAGTAAGTGACTGAAGTTGAGATGCCTGGTTAGGATCGACTACATTACAGATCCTTCTTTGGATTTTGCCAAGAGTCTAGTCCGAGATGTGTATCAAGAATAATTTGCGTTAGAATAATTTTTAGAATAAAGAGCTAAACAAATCCGATGTATTGACATGGAGATACAACATAATGGTGGGTGGCATTTTTGTAGTCGTCTGAAAATATTTACTGAAGTTCGTAGTTCAATATAAAGAAACGTAAAAAAAAATACAAAAAGAAAACTACTAACGCGTCATTGTTAGTTCAGATTTAAAAAAAAATATTGGCATTCAGTGCCGAAGCAGATTAACGTATTATCAAATCGTAAAGAACGTCATCTGTTGTCATTCGTAAACTGATTTATTTGCAGTCAAGAGAAAAAATTTTGGAGTCACTTCGTTTAAATTCTGTTAGCAGTAATTACTTGAAATATTTCCAAAGTAAAAAAAAACAAAAAAAAAACAAGGAAAGCGCAAAAGACGGGAAAGTTTGGTTTGCTTGATAGAATACAGGACGAATGTATTTTTTTAAAGATCTTTTTTTTTCTCTCGTGATAAAACGCCGCCATTTTGGATTACGTTCTTTTTCGTTCCCGTTGATTGCGTCTTCAACAGCCTCATACGTTTTTCATCAACACTTGACCTTTCTAATTTATGACGTGTAAGATTCTATTTCTCTCAGGTATTGTAATTGTAGTTCGAAAAATGTTAAAAAAGCCATTACGACTGATTATTTTTCGTTCAATAATTTCGCTGTCAAGAACATCGCATGTTAAAATGATTTGAGTATTCATATGCAACTACTAATATCGTCTTTGGTTTAAAGGATAGGATTTGTTAATATTTATGTATATGACTCACATGTCAGATTATGCCAAAACAGATTTTGCGCTCAGAGACTGAAGGATGTCAGGTGTATGAGTGGGTTCGTCTGAAAGATAACCACCTGGCCACCAGCTGAAGATCTGAGCCTTCAATAGATGTCAGAAGCTACCCCCGAAGTGTGAACAAGTGGTCAATCCAGTTGCGCCTAAGATGTGCACACGTGGGACAAATCGGGTGACTGGTAGATATAGAAACACCCACCTGAGAGGGAAGAAGAATATCTCATATCTTCCCGAGAATGTGGAATCTACGTTCGGAGCAAACCCCAAAGCCAGACACCTACTCACCGATAGTAATCTGGAGTTGAATAAGCAATGCTGTTGTGTATGAAAGATTTAGTCTTGTGTTTTTGTTAGTCCGTATGATTATTACATTTCTGGTAGAAGTAAAATTACGGGTTACATATAAAATTTTGCGTTCTATTTTATTTTTTTACTTAAAATTTATTAAGTTTCAACACTCCACCTGTTTGTTGTGCCTTGGAAGAAAGGCCAGGAATGAAGACAACCATTGTTTGTCGTTTTAATTTAGTGGTATATCAACACCTCTATGGGTTATTTAATACCGATACCGAAATCTAAATATTTCGTATGCAATTTTATTTTATTTTATTTGGTTTTTGGAGATAATAATGGTTTTAATTCTATTAATTAACCCATAGATCGTGGGAGAAGAGGTAATTTTATACCTTTCATTAGGGTATTTGCGTGTAAGTGAATATAACGAACCCAATGGGAATTGGAACTCGGCTCTCCGATTAACAATTCCGACTCATTATTCATTACACCGTCTGCACATCCAAGCTTAGAGCATCTGGCATTCCCAAGAAGTCACCCATCTAGGTACAGACCCGGTTCGACGTTACTTAACTTCGGTGATCGTACGGGGACCACCGCTTTAACTTGATGTGGTCTTAAACTTGCTATTTGAAGTAAATTGTTATATGTATAATTATTGTAACGCTAAAACATACACACGCAGTTGTGCAAACAATATTCTAGAAGTGGGTAAAAGATTGCAGAATATTTTTTATTAAAAAGAAAACAAGAATGCTGTTTTGTTTAAGGAATAAAACAAAATAAATCATATAATTTGAAATTTAATCGTCTTTATATCTCTATCGCAAGAAATATTTACACTATTTACATTGTTGTCCTCATCTTTATTGCCATATTCACAACGTTTCGGCCATTATACACTCCGACCTTCTTCAGGCGATATTTGTTTGAATTTAGGACCGAACCCAGAATATTTCATCCTCTTTATTTCTCTATCGCAAGAAATATTTACACTATTTACATTGTTGTCCTCATCTTTATTGCCATATTCACAACGTTTCGGCCATTATACACTCCGACCTTCTTCAGGCGATATTTGTTTGAATTTAGGACCGAACCCAGAATATTTCATCCTCTTTATTTCTCTATCGCAAGAATATTCAATCGGTATGTTGGCGTTTCTTACACCAGCGTCATCTAACCACTTTTGGGTTTGGTTCGAAATCCAAAGAAATATCTCCTGAAGACGAACAGCGTACAACGGCCGAAACGTTGTGAATGTACCAATAAAGATGTGAACAACAGCCCGAACAAAGTAAATTGTGTAAATTATTTGATTTTGTCATAACTCACCTCTTGGGTCATTTCTCTTGTTAATAGCCATACATTTGTTTTCGTTCTCTAGTTTCCTTCTTGTGCCTGGCACCAACTCGATGTCATCTGCATATCTCATAATAAAAGTGCGCTCACCGATAATAAGTCCTTGTAGTCGTCGTCTGAATGGAAAAGCATAAAATAATAATAATAATAATAATAATAGTTCCTAATTTCAGAAATTATTTTAATTCATGTCAATATTGTAGGTCAGCAGCTATAAACTAATGTCTATTCCAATTTTCCGAGCAATAGTGCCTCCAATTTCCATTTCAATTCAATGTCCATATCAAGATCATTAGATGAGCAAGGTTATTTAAGGTCGCCAATCATCTATGGAATTGCGTTCGTATGAACGACTGAAAAGACATAACGGTTTAGCAATAGGTCATTCCCAGAGCACAGCTACGCGATGTTCTTAGTAACTTCCCATTGCAAGCAAACGAAATCAGTTATTAAAGCTGATAAGAGAGATGAGAGCGTATTTTAAAGTCCGTTTAGTCAATTGAGATTTTGGTTGGCAGTTTATAACAATTTAAAATGTTAGGAATATAACCTCTGCTAGTATCTACCCTGATAATTTCTTTTTCCCCAGCTAAAGAGTTTTGAAATGTGTCTGGCCAAACGCCAAATAATACTGACGGCGTTAAGTTTTATTCCCGTTGAGCTGAAGATAGTTCAGATTCTGATAGAGAAAACTTTTATCCCTTTATTGTATTCCTTTGGTAATTCAATGTCCATATTTAAAAAGATGGAATAATGGACGTATGGTTTTCTTGGGTTGAGGTGCTATCCAGTGTATATTTTATAATCTGAGTAGATCACTATTCTCATGGAAAAAAAGGTTCAAACGAGCTCCATTCCTTAGTTCAACCAGCTAAAACCCGCCATGACACGTACAAAGAGCGGAGTCATCCCCATTCAGTTCTTAATCAATTGGTAAGGAAGAAGTTTTATTCGACCAGTTGCTTTGTGAAACAGACATGCGAGAGGATGCTTTCCCACTACAATCTTAACCTCTCATCCGTTATCGATACTACATATAACAATCTCATTCAGTAACCCTCTACCTTGTGTGCCTCTTGGGCCTTATATTGGGTGAATAACAGTGTAAAATACAAAAGAAACGGTCTTTATCTCACGAATTTGTTTTTGGCCGCAACTCTGGACACTGGTGACTCTCAGAGCTGAAACAGAATTTCCGTGTTTTTTTTTTAAAGTTAGTTTTATTAAATAAATTTTACTTTAAGATTTAATAAATATCTCATTCTTCTGCAGATGGAGGAAAATCAAAGGCCTAACATTATGCAAAAGCATCACGTGCGTCTGGCATCTTATTATAATAAGATGACAGTCATGTAAACCGGTAACGCCAGGAGTGAGTAAGGAACGATACTGCGATTGTACCAGGCTCCAGCTGTCTCAACGTACAAATTAAAAAAAAAAAAAAAAGAATTGACCAATTTTGCTATATTTATTGAGGATTTGTGATTTACAATTTTCCTGTGTCAGAGTTTCAATGCTGATTTATATTACAAAATTGCACTAGTTTGAATTTTTATCACTTTAAAATTTTCTTTTATAATTATTTTCTGTAAACCTATCCCATAACCCCAGGAGCATCTTTGCGACTCTCAGATAAGACGCGACCGTCCATTGGCATGCGAACCAATGGTGTAGATTTTAATCAAAGGAAAGACATTAGAAGATTCAAGGTCGAATAAAGTTTCGACTTCTAGCTAAGGTCACCCGCGTTCACATCGCAAAGATGCTATTAGGAAAAACAGGAATGCATATATATATATATGAAACATTATAACTAACAACAGTCTGACTATTGAAAATAAATTATTTTGGCTGTTTAAATACAAGCCTTTATTAAGGAGAAACATTATATTTCGGCATTAAATGACCCAAAGGGTTGATATACCGTAAAAGAAACTAAACCAAACGAAACTAATAAGGAAACATTCGGAATTCATGGATCGGGAAGCCAGTAGTACTGTCGGATGAAATTTCAAAAATCTTTCTCTTCAAACAATTTTTCAGGAAAATAGGTTTCTCAAGTTCAGTAGCTGTTATCGCTCTTTCCAGTATTGATGGGAGTTTCCTTCCTAACCTTTTCTTTGAAGTAGTGTGGAATGTCAACATCTTGATTATGTCATTATTTTCTCTTCAAATTACATTATATTCTTCCAATCTAAAAATATTTTCTGGCTTTAAATAACCCGAAAAGGATTGACAAACCATAGCATTTGGCTGTTGCTACTGTTGAAAGTCCTCAAGTTATTTTGTTTTTGTTATTTGTCATAGTTTATGACTTTGTTGAGCCAGTCCACAAGATTCAAAGAAGTATGGTCTTCATCAAATCCCACAGGTTTTATTCGCTCAATTTCTAACATTGGTCTTAGAAAGCGGTTGTATATAGCTAACAAATGAGATATTTCTGAACCCATATGAAAGTCTCGATCTAACGAGCTTAAGGCCACATCAAGATGAAACACCGGTTCCTGTACAATCACCAAAGTTAAGCAACGTCGAGCCTGGTCAGTACCTAGATGGGTGACCGCTTGAGAATACCAGGTGCTGTAAGCTTGGATGTGCAGGTGGTGTAATGTATAATGGGTCGGAATTGTTAATCGGAGGACTGAGTTTTCAATTCCGGTTGTCTTCGTTATATTCACTTGCGTGGAAGTAACTTTGGAAAAGGTATGAATCCTCATCTTCTCCCCCAGCTATAGGTTAATTAGAAAGACTTGTATCGGTAAATCATTATTATCTAAAAAATTCCTCCATTCTAAAAATATTTTCTGGTTTTAAATAAACTGAAAAGGTTTGATAAACCGTAGAAAACGAATCGGTCAATCTCTCGATTTGACGAGGCCATTTAAGAACATGATTCAAGTTTTAAGGTTAATCTTTTGGTTTTGTAGCAATTGGTGATATTGGGCGAAACTACCTCTAGAGTAGCCTATGCTATGCTCAAGTTCTTTGTCCCTATACTAAATTTGTCATAACTGATCCATAGACAATAGGTACTCGATAAAAGAGTCAATGAATAAGAAGTAATTTTATTTGTTTATCGGATGATTGAAACATAAATTTACAGGACAAAATGTTCTTCAAACAATAATTGCAGGAAAAACTTGTAGGTTAATGAAGAAATATCATTATCCCTAATCGACGAGGAAGTAAAAACATCCTTGAAAAATCAAACGTTATGGATTTCATTCGAGGGAAGCAGGAAACAAAGGGTTATAAAGAAATATGAAAAACGAAAAACTATATTTTCTCTTCTTTTGCGGACATGTCACAATTAGGTAACGAAAGTTGAGCATTTTTTCTAGGAAGGAAGCCAGAATTCGATAGTGAAGAATCTTCTATAGCTTCGTCCACCGCAATGAAAGTTGGCTCCCTGTGCCGCGCCAGGAAATTTTTCTCGACGGAGCCGATTCTTCAAATCTACAAATCAACCATTCGCCCTTGCATGGAGTATTGCTGCCATATATGTTCTGGAGCCCCTTCTGTTTGTCTCAAGGTTCTTGAGAAAATCCAGAGACGGATATGCAATGTAATTGGCCCTGATCTGGCATCTCGTCTGCAGTCGATCTCTTACAGACGTGCCGACGCCCCCCTCTGTCTTTTTTACAAATACTTTCACGGTAACGGCTCCGATGAGCTGCTTTCGCTGGTTCCCAGACTTCATGAATTTAAGCGTTCAACTAGGCTGGCATCTCGCTCACACCCCTTCACTGTCGAAACAGTTAAATGTAGCCGTCTCTTCTACTCCAATAGCTTCATGTCTCGTACCTCTCGCCTGTGAAACTCCCCCTTTTCCTGTTTCCCTGATAGCTATAATCTCCAACTATTCAAATGTAATGTCTCCAGATGTCTTGATCTATCCCCTATCCTTCTCTTCATCCTTTCCTCTATCACTCCTATTTGCTCTCACTCCAACTCTCTGTAACCCCTTGCGTGCTAGTGGCTTTCCGCCTTGCTTGGGGTGAAACGCTTAAAAAAAGAAAAGAAAAAAAGTGCCGTGCCCACTTCAGAACTTGGCGGTCATGTTCTCTACACCCTTCCGTGCTTTTTCGCTCACAGTAAAGTTCATTTTTTCCTATCTCTCCTAATCCCTGTTCTGTCAACCATTTACACAAACTCTTTCGGTGTGGGTTAGCGCTGCTTTCTTCTGTCCCTCTTGCATTCAATATGTCCTGTGAGTGTCAAATTTTCTAAGCCCTCGTTCCTCGTTATGTGCCCTAGAATTTTCAAGGGACTTTTTTCTGATTTTATGTGTACGAGATGTGATCGAAAAGTATCGGGACTGTTGCTATGGTAACGGAGCTGAATTTCGCAGAGTGAAGCGGCTTGGCATAGATTGACCTTGAAATTCGTCGCGCATGCACAATAAGTTATAACATTCTCGCTCACTTCCGTTGTTTATAGCAGCGCTTGGAAGGAAAGTGTGCAGAGTGTGGCCGTCTTAACGCACCACAGAGTTTACATCAGTGACCATACTTCGTGCAGCTGTTTTGGGCCGATTACAACGTTCTTCAAGTCCGTCAACCACCATATCCCTAAGATATCAAACCTTTTTCCTCTTCAAAAATCAAATTCCACTTGAAAGGAACAAGATTTTAAGACGTCCAGGAAATCCAAGAGAATGCGACGAGGCAGCTGGTCGTTATCCCCAAAAAAGAGTTTCAAGTTTGATTCCGATAATGAAAATGACGCTGGATAGAGAGGGGTGACAAAACTAATTTCAACTCAGAACCTGAAAAGGGTAATTTGCAGTTCAAGCCCTGCGCTTAGTTTCTAATAGAAATTTCTCGAATTTAGGTGTAAATGTACATGCTTAATTTGAAAATAACAAAGAAATTTTGATAAAATATACCGTTTTGGAGTTATCGACAATAAAAGTTCGGACTCATTCGCGTCGCGGTGGGTGAAGTTGAAATTAATTCTGCACCCTATAGAGAGCGTGGTTTCAGAAGGAGACTACTTCGAATGAGATTAAAGGCCGAATTGATATATATATATATATATATATATTTTTTATAGCACCAGTCCTGATACTTTTAGATCAGACCTAGTAAGTGTCGTCTTTGTTTCCATTTTCTCTAGAACTTCGTAGTTGCTCACATATTCAGTACCTGGTATTCTCGACATCCTCCTGTAGAACAACATTTCTTTTGCTTCAAGTCTCTTCTTCGTTTGTGAGGAGACTATCCCGCATTCAATACCGTATAGGAGAACGGACATTACATAGAGTTCGGTACTATTTTCTTTGTTTCTTACGAAATCTTTCTGTTCTTAATACTTCGCTTAGCTTTTGGAAGGCATCTTTCGATATGCCAATGCGCCTTCGGATTTCAGTGTCGCACTTTTCGTTAAATCACTTCACAGATATTTAAATTGTAGTACTTGTTTGATTTTGCTATCTTGTCTTCTAATTTGCATCTTGAGCTGTTCCTGTTGCTAACAACCATGAATTCTGTCTTCTTAAAATTACTATCCCTCGCTAGTTATTGCAGTTTCCTTTCTGTGTTTGCTATAAAAAAAACTGTCATCTGCATATCTAACATGTTACTCACATGTTCAGTCTATGGTATTCTCAGCATTCTTTTGTAGAACCACATTTCTGTTGCGTCAAGTCTCTTTATCTGTGAAAAGATTGTCCAGCATCCGCTGCCTTATAGCAGGACCGATATTACATAACAGTCAAGTACTCTTTTATTTGCTTCTAACTAAAAGTTTTTAAAATTTTATGAATCGTTAAAGCTGTCCGCATTTTTAATCGAATCGGAGTTTGTAAAACCCTCAAGACTTACGTGTTGCAAAAAGTGTGACTTCAAGAGGTACGAAAGTTTATGATTGTTGCACAAAAATCTGAATTAATTAAAATCAAATCAGGTCTAATTTTATTTGCATTATACAAAATATAATTCCGCTAATCGGAGTAAATAGCTGATCGTCATTTACTTTCCATTTGAAATAAAACAAAACGGATTTATTTTCTTTAAGTCAATCTCGCTAAGAGAATTCGCCGATTTTCTTAATTATTTGCATCTTTCTTACAAAACATTGTTTTGGGCACAAGCTGTAAATTAGGTTAAATCCTGTAAATCCTCTTGAATGTTATGGATTAAATAGCATAATAAACCAGACTCTCTAACCTTGCACGAGAAACAGTCTATGAGAAGGACAAGTGTGTTGCAAAACACGGCAAGGGTGTATTGAGGTTGGGGAAAACACCTAACAGATTGCTCTCCCAACCGCTACGGGTATATTAAGCAGAGAAAAGTAAGAGATGGCATGTTAAAAAATGACACTGCCTCAGAAGTCACAGCAACTTTCGGAAGAAAATGCACAAAAGGCCGACTTCACAAAACACCGAGTTTTACTGACTGCTGGTTTTATTCCCGTCGCTTTTATTGACAGGGGACAGTTGACAGAAACCCGGACCGAGCCAAGTTGCAGACGGGGAAAACCCCGGATGTAATTGGTTTTGACAACACGAGATCCTCTTTTGGGTCTCGACTGACACGTGTTCGCCACAAACTGAACTCAAAAGCGGTTGAACGTAGGAGGCTGAAAACTTCACTCCACAAAATCCTACTTGCTGCAGAAAGCACATCGCCAAGATAAAGCGGGATGTGGCTGTAACTTAGTTCTTCACGGGGAGGTGGCGGGGGGGTCAAGCACGGGAGAAGTCTAACGACGGTAAGGGTGCAGAGGGTGCTAATGCGGCACTGCGGGTTGCCAAACGGCACAGAGCCTAGAATTGGTACTTTACCAATCCTTTGCTCTGTGCCGTTGGTAAAAAGTGAATGCAAACTTTTGGGTAAATATTGAGTGGAATTGGAGTCCTTTAGGCAATCCAGACTGCTGGGAATCTAGTACAACGTGCCATATGATACTTGGAGATGCGACGGACGTTGCTAAAGTGACCTCCATTGCTCTGCGAGATGCCCATAAGTAAATGATTCGGTGTAACCCACCGACGATCTAATTTCATGGGAAATGTCGAAAGCTTTATTACAATCACAGATTCGCAGAACACACACGATAGATAATAAATTTAATTGTGATACAAGGACAAATGAGATTAATGGGATGAAGAAGAGGAAATTTTGGTCTTTCAGGTGCCGTCAGAGAAAATCAGCATCCGGAATCCTGGCGCTTTACTTGATCTCTGTTCCAAACCGAATGACATGACGATTTCAGCCTTTGTTTCCGGTGGAAGCACATCATCACAGCCTTTGTGCGAAGCTGAAAAACATGACCATGTCAGCGTATGTTCCAACTCGAAGAACATGGCTATTTCAGCATCTGTTCCAGATTGAAGAACATGGCTATTTCAGCATCTGTCCCAAGCAGTCGAATATTATTATTTCAGCCTCCGGGTTCGACGTTCATTCATGACTATTTCAGCTTCTCGTCCAAGCTGTAACACATACCCATTTCAGCCTTTGTCCCAAGTGGTTAGATATGGCTATTTCAGCCTCTCGTCGAGTCGGTAAAGCATGACCATTTCAGCCTGTGTTCCAAGTGGTTAGACATCGTAATTTCAGCCTTTCATCCAGCCGGTAACACATGCTCATTTCAGCCCCTGTTTCTAGTGGTTAGAGATGGCTATTTCAGTCTTTTGTCCAGTCGGTGATGGTTAGATTCGTCGTTTTCTTATGCAGAGACATTCAGCATCCAGTGGACGAACAGCGTTGCTCGATGTTGGAACTTTAAAAATCTTTCTCTTAAAACAGTTTTTCAGGAAAACAGGTTTTTCAAGTTCACTAATCGCTATTGCTTATTCTAGTATTGATGGGAGTTTCCTTCTAACCGTTTGTTTAAAGTAGTGTGGAAATTTAGCATTATTTCATCTTCGATCTACATGTGATATCCATTTTAGTTGTGATTTGCTGTTAAAAGTCTTTGGGTGATGTGGTTTCTGTGATTTGGCAAATAGCTTTGTAATTCTGTCACACCAGTCTACCATACATGACTTCAATATAACAGTCTGGATATGAAGAATCTATTTAAGAACATGGCTCTAATTTGGAGGTTAATGTTTTGGTTTTGTATCATCTAAAGTTGTACAAATCTACCTGTTTCATATCCTATTCTAAGTTCAATTTCCTTTTTTCCTATACTAAAGTTGTTGCAACTGATTCATATAATGAGGTATTTGAAGTGGTCAGTTGCAAGCAATTTAACATTGTTCATTTTTATGATGGATTCAGGGTAGATATCGCGATTGTTCTCATTCTAATTCCAGTTTATTGTTTCTGTTTTGAAAATGTTTAAGCTTTATCTGTTGTAAAATGTGGTAGAGAATGTTGTTTGTTTTTATTCAAGATCATTCTTATCCCAACTGTGAATACCTATGTCATCAGCATAGACGCCATTCTCTGGCTTCAGGGCCGCTGTCTTTTCTTAGTAGACTCATGTTGGATGTGGTATGGATTATTTGAATAGGTTAGTCCCATTCCATCACGTTTGCGCATGTACACACGCACACCAATAATCTAGGAAGAGATTAAATCAGATTAGGCTCTCATTTCCTTCTTGTCATCTTGGCGCGCTTTGAAATGATTCACTAGATCTATACGACTTTATGGATTTATTCCTTTATCAGACCAGGTTATTTAGTGCAATCAGAGCCTGAAACAGTTTCTCATGGGTGAAAAAAGTAAGTCTCTATTGATATGGTCACATGCTGAGATAAAAAAGCAGGTATACACGCTTGTGCAAATTAATTGAAACAAAAGGAATAATTCCGTTATTATTTACTTTTTTTGGTATTTTTCCAATGAAACATAACCCAGTGCACATGTTAGTACTTCGTATGTCCATTCAACGAAGTCTTTCCTTGCAGACTGACCACATATTCTCGATTGGATTTAAATCAGGAGAGTGTCTATAGTACTTTGATTTGCTCACTGGTAAGGCTTTCCAGTGTGTTCGTGTTTCCTTGGAGTAACATTAATCGCAGACAATGGCCGTAAGACAACGAATCGACAGTCGAGACAATAGTGTATAAGCGTGATAAAAATCTGATGCAATCACGGATAACGCAATATTTTTCAAGACCAAACAAATTTTATCATACGCACCACTGTAAATGACCTAATCTGAGGAAAAAATAGAAATCGATTACACCCTGTCACTCCAGTGGGTCTAAAACTGACCGTATGGTGAAAGAAAGAAAACTAAAGAGGTTGTTTCAAATAATTTGCACAAGGGTGTACAATTTTCTATTCGATACGTATGTGATTTCCTAGAGCTGCTGATGACATATAAACCATCATTACACCCTTTATCAGAACGAAAGTCAACTTGGAACGTGAGAAATTGATTTTCATAGAATAGTGAGAGTCTGGTTAATAAAATATTCATCAGTAATTTCACTATAATGGATCCAATTGAGATACCTCTTTACGTGTGAAGGTCTTTAGGATTATCTTTGTGTGTCCACAGTTCATTAATGCAATAAAAGAATAGGAATTAAGAAGATAGAAGATAACGATTGACATTGCATTCAAATTTTTGAAGATTAAAGTTGACTGGAAGAGTTGCCATGGAAATATTTATAAAAGGGGCACATGGAAGCTATGTTAGGGCAGTGGGAAAATGAGTGAAGCAGAGATGCCAGGCGAGGATCAATAATATTTCAGATTCTTTAGATTTTGCAAAGAATCTCTAAATACATATTAGTAGCACCAGACCAGATATGAGAGCAATATTCAATGCATGGACGAATGGTAGACTTATAAATGCGTAAAATAGATTCTGTCTAGAAAAATGTTTTGTACAATACAGTGAACCAAATTTCCTAGCAGCAGACCTAGCAATTGATTCAATATAATCTTTCCACTTTATGTCATCTGAAAACGTTAGCACAAGAAGACGCAAGGAGCCACTTTCCTGGAGGTTAGCATCAGCCATGCTGATGGAAGACAAAAAAGGTTTCTTCTAGACGATTAAGACGAAAGGTCATTTTTGAGATCAGCTGCCAATTTGACCTTATCGAACCAATCTGACTTACCATTAAGACAGGACTAAATATTTATGTCATCAGTATAGGTACTTCCTTCGTAAAAAGGGGGAACTTATTTTTTTTTTAATTCGGGGAATGTTTATGCTACATTCAAAAATTCAGCTTCAATGTCAAGTGGGCATTTTTAAAATTTTCTTTTCTTTAGCTTTCGTGACTTCCTCATCACTAGATTCGTTGTTGTTTAGGTTTGGAGGCAGAATTTATAACGTTCGTATAGATATTGGTGTTATTTCGAGCCACAGCTTAGATCTCCAATAGTGATAAGTCACGTGTAAAATGGTTTACAAGACAAAAACGAATCTATT
Organism: Acanthosepion esculentum; assembly: GCA_964036315.1. Classification (NCBI taxonomy): domain Eukaryota; kingdom Metazoa; phylum Mollusca; class Cephalopoda; order Sepiida; family Sepiidae; genus Acanthosepion; species Acanthosepion esculentum. Next base: position 140,778,217 of record OZ038476.1, read on the forward strand.
GTTCATGTCCAAAAATTAGTTCACGTGAAAATAATGGAGAAAATTTCTTGCCAAAATTTACTTTAATTAAGTCGTTTGCGATTTATTTCAAATGTAAAATATTGGAAAAACAGAGAAAATATATTTTCTCACTTCCTACAATAAATTTCCGATATATCATAACATTTCTTGTTTATATTAAATACGAAATATTACATGAAATTGGAAGTTTATTGCAGAAAGTGAGAAACTGCATTAAGTGATTACGTTTTCTGGGCGATGGAACTTGTACTTGAGTCGTTCAAATTGAGGGACGGACACTGCCAATCATTTGAAGCCATAAAATGAAAACAGATATTTAAGAAATGTGACAGTTTACCAAAAAATATATTTCCAAACATTACATTTTCTACGGTAAACTACCTTAGGAACAACTGAAACGTATGCAAGCAATTGAATCTGACTCAAATGAGACACATCTCTTGAATGACAGTGGCATACATGCCAAAATATTTTAACTTAATTTGTTTAAAAGAGTTTGATGGAATGTATGCTATAAACTGTCTCAATCAGTTGGGAATTCCTTAATACGCTGTCAACATTGGAGACTTGCTGTATGCAATAATGCGGTTCTATATGACAAATTCACTGCAAAGAAACGGTCAGATGGATATATTTTACAAATTTGTTTCTTTAGAAATAAAAATGGCGTCATTTATGAAGCTGATATTTTGCTAAATCTTTACAATTATTTCTAGGTTTTGATGTCTGAGTTGTTAATTTGTTTTTTTTTTAAATAAATACTTTGATTTTTGGAATTTGATTATTCACGGGTGTCGATGTTTTCAACCACGACTTCGTAAACATGTCCGAACAGTTCGTCATTGTCATAACAAAAGTAGTACCAACTCGCTTCACCAGTACAAGGAAGATAACTCTATTGCAGTAAACAGTTAATGATAAAAATACAATTACAAATAGTGTATTATATCTTTCTCTATCAACCCCCACACATTTACTTTAGTAAATAAATGAATTAAAAATAACTAACTCAGTACTTCCTGAGCAAGATGAAATTAACATATATCATATCTATTTTAAAATACGTTACATAAAAGAGTTGCTTATGTGTATTAAATAATTTTATCGTTATAGAAAGGACTTGTATAAAAAATTTAGTAAGTAACTGTAGTAAATGTTTCTGATTATTTATAGTTTACTGAATTCTTATATATATATATATATATATATATATATATATATATCAGGAACATCAAAACTCAAGCTACCACGCTACCTAGATTTTGACCGTTATGTTTCCTCAGGCAGGAGACCTAACGATCGAAAACCTAGGTAGCGTGGGAGCTTGAGTTTTGGTGTTACTGATTACATTTTGCTCTATAACTCAAATTTTTGGGAATTTTGTACCGAGTGATTTTTTTGATTGCACCTTTTAAGCGCGACTTTTTATATTTTCCTTTTACAATCTTATATTTTATATTGTATTTTATATTGATATTACATATATATATGTATATATAAATAAAAAGAAAGAACAGTAAGATATATAATCCCGTATTTTTATTTTTACACAATAGTGCTCAATGTAAATTTACAGAGCATTAATATTATAAATTAACTGATTTAAAATATGGTTTTTCGCTACACAGTAATAACCATGTTTCAAAAATGGAAGCTAAAAGCTTCGAATTTAATAACAAAATTAAATTCGAAGCTTTTAGCTTCCATTTCTGAAACATGGTTATTAATGTGTAGCGAAAAAACATTTTAAATCAGTTAATTTATAATATTACATATATATATATATATATATATATATATATATATATGTATGTGTGTGTGTGTGTGTGTGTGTGTATGTGTGTGTATAATAAAATTAAATGTTCACTTGTCTCTAATATCAATTTCAAGGAATTACATCCACTCTTCAGGAGACTTAATAGTAAAATTGGATTTATTTTCGAAAGTCATATTTTTCTTAAAAATCGTTATTCACTTCAAAAGTTACATTTATGTTCCGATTATGTGAAGAATTATCTAATATATATATATATATATATATATATATATATATATATATATATATATATATATAAATGACAATAGGAAAACGCTATTAATTGCTGACGCGTTTCGTCCAATGTGGACTTTCTCAAAGCAAAAAAAACAAAAACGAAATGAATTTAATTAAACAAGGAAATTAATAAAAACAAAAGACAGAGTGTTCTTAGCAGGGGAACGCTATTTTCATATTGTTAACTGAAAATAACGTCAGGAGTGTGGAGAATATTATCATTATATCTGTGTTGGCGGATTCAACTATTTTCTTTTGAATTTACGATATTGTTGTGTACGTTTGTTTGTGAGGGCAGTAATTTTGTTAAGAAAGGTGAAATAGGGAAAAAGCCTGGGCGTAGATTCATATTATAAAGATTGTCTTATCTACAGGTTAACTCTGAGAAATTTACATATATATATATATATATATATATATATATATATATATATATATATATATATAAATCAAAGAAATTCAAATAAGTTTGCATGATAAAAAGATGTATTTATAGAAAAATATGATTTCTTAAAATAAATCGAATTTTACAATAAAGAGGGGATGTAATTCTGTTAAAGATAAGTGGACATTTTTATAGTTATTGTTATACATCTTGCTACCGAACACGATAATTAGAAAGAAAGCTTGCCTTAGTAACGATATTTTCTAAAAATACATGGCTAAACTATATTTGATGAAATGCAGCCTTTGTTGTGCATGTGTGTGTGTTAGTGACAGGGAGGGAGGCGGTGGAAATAAAGTAACAACCATATTTAAAATCAAAACTAGAAGAAAATCAAAATAAGATAAAAAAGATTTTTTAAATTAACAAATTAACCGTTTAGGGAAAATCATTTTTGGGTGGGGTGGGTGATGAAGTGTATCACTCCTAAAATAAGTAGTAAATGTCCCTCAGGCCCAGTTGGATTAACAGATCATTATTCCTTGATGGAAACATTACATGTGAAAGCTAATTGAATATGTTGTACCAGTTTTTTTTCTTTTTAGAACTTTTACAAAGTAAATTATATACCAGAAGAATTGTATATTTGTCCCTCACCTTTTGTTGCTACTTAAAGTTTCATGCACATAGCAATCGTTACAAATCTCTTTTCTGCCTGACACCATCTACATTAAAATTTAAGTAGCATTGAGTGGTGAGGAACAGATATATATATATAATTACACTTAAATAAAATTTTTACCTTTTGTTATGGTGTAAAACCATAGAAAAAATAACACGGACTCAGGTTAAATAGTATATTCTCGGAAACGTAGTACAAAGGTAAATGTGGTCAGGAGAGTACTTTCTCTAACTGGTGTCCCGACTCACTTATTCACTCACTCTGTGGCTACTACTCGGTGACCCTCACTTGGTGACTGAATATTTAACAACCCCCCAACGTGGGTCGCATGTGGAACAAGGCCGGCTTAATGTGGGTTCTCCGAGCCCGTAGGCTCGGCCAAAAATATGCCCATTAGAAACTGTATAAACGGGTTCAGAGACTATCTACCTCACCGGACGAAAATTTGCCCTGCGGCAAAGCCTCGTCCAAGTTCCTGCCGAAGCAGAGAGTTTGACAGCTGAAAAGACAGCCGGTGACTGTGCTCACCGCAATGGGTGCTTGAATATTTAACCCCCCCCCACACGGGTCGCATGTAGCACAAGGCCGGTTTAATGTGCGTTCACCGAGCACGTAGGCTCGGCCAAAAATATGCCCCTTTACAACCCGTATAAACGGGTTTAGGGACTGTCTACCTACCCGGACCAAACTTTGACCTGCGGCAAAGCCTCGCCCGAGCTCCTCTCCGCCGAGGCAGAGAGTTCGACAGCTGTAAAGCGTCACTGGGTGACTGAATATTATACAACCCCCCACACGGGTCGCATGTGGCATAAGGCCGTCTTAATGTGGGATCACTGAGCCTGTAGGCTCGGCCAAAAATATGCCCATAAGAACCCGTATAAACGGGTTCAGGGAGTGTCTACCTCCCAGGACGGCACTTTTCCCTGTGGCAAAGCCCCGTCCGAGTCCCTCCCCACCGAGACAGTGGGTTCGACAGCAAAGAACAGTCTAAACAACTGTTCCAGTCACGGGGTGACTTGATATTTAGCAATCCCCCACACGGGTCGAACGTGGCACAAGGCCGGTTTAATGTGGGCTTACCGAGCCCGTAGGCTCGGCCAAAAATATGCCCATTAGAACCCGTATACACGAGTTCAGGGACTGTCTACCTCCCCGGACGAAACTTTGCCCTGCGGCAAAGCTCCGTCCGAGTTCCTCCCCGCCGAGGCGCAGAGTGTGACAGCAAAGAACAGTTTATACAACTGTTCCAGTCACTGGGTGACTTGATATATAACAACCCCCCACACGGGTCGAATGTGGCACAAGGCCGGTATAATGTGGGCTTACCGAGCCCGTAGGCTCGGCCAAAAATATGCCCATTAGAACACGCATAAACGGGTTCAGGGACTGTCTACCTCCCAGGACAGCACTTTGCCCTGCGGCAAAGCCCCGTCCGAGTCCCTCCCCGCCGAGACGGGGAGTTCGACAGCAAAGAACAGTTTATACAACTGTTCCAGTCACGGGGTGACTTGATATTTAGTAACCCCCCCACACGGGTCGAATGTGGCACAAGGCCGGTTTAATGTTGGCTTACCGAGCCCGTAGGCTCGGCCAAAAATATGCCCATTAGAACACGCATAAACAGGTTCAGGGACTGTCTACCTCCCAGGACAGCACTTTGCCCTGCGGCAAAGCCCCGTACGAGTCCCTCCCCGCCGAGACGGGGAGTTCGACAGCAAAGAACAGTCTTAACAACTGTCCCAGTCACGGGGTGACTTACTTTACTCAGAGTTGGTAGCCATATTATATAGGTGTGGAAGGGTCCATTTGTAGGTAGGTCCCCACACGTTTGTTTTTTTAAATATTTCTAGCAGCGGTCAGTGTGTATATATATCCATACATATACATGCATATATTAATAAAATTGGTATATTATATATGAGGAGTTGTTAAAATGTTCTCGGCCCAATACACTTCCAATGATCTGAGCAAACAATACTTTTTTGTTTTCTTGGTCAGCAAAACTTTGCTTTCATTGTGATTTCAGTACTCAGCCCAGTTCCAGTTCAATTGGTATTTCGTTAATATGATCTTAACTCTAATCGGATACGATTTTCAATTTGGTCTGAAATAAGATATATACAGTCATCCAAAAACGAATAACTTTTATAACCATGACTTGAGATTAATTATTTAGTTTTGACCGCAAATTATAACTTAGAACTGAAATGCAAATACAAGAAAAGAAAATACAATACATTAAAGTTTTCAAATAGAAACAAAGTGAAGACCAGTTTCTCGTGCAATAGCTCTTTATTCAGAGTGATGGGCGACAATAATTATCTCATGAAATATTTTGACAGAACCTGTAAAGAAAACAAAAATTCAAAACGAAAGAATGATAAACGACGTTTTGAACCAGAAGAGAAAGAGCAAGAGTTTCTTTTTTTTATGTTTCAAAATGAGAGTGTAAAAACAAAAACGAGTAATTCTGGAGGGACATTCGATTCAAACTAAAAAATAAACTAATAAAGATTAATGAAAGACAAAAACAAACTAATACAAAAACCATAATGTTATTAACAGATACAAATAAATCAGAAAATAAACAGAATGCTGAGAAAAAAATGTTATGTTTAGAAACAGAAGTAGAGAAAACAGGCGAACGTGAGAAGACGTGATTCTCGTGAAGAGAAACGCAGCTTGAGAAATGAATGTCTCGAATGTAAGAAAGATGATGTTCATTGGCTTACGTCTGTGATGACGAACAATGGAGGCAACAGAAAGACTGGTATTTTCTGTAGAAAATAACAAAACATGTAATAACCTTTAAGATTTTCTTGTCTAACACGGAACATGCCAATAACAAGAGCACTTTGAGATAACAGGCTATCGGACAGAAGAGAAGTAAATTTAGATTCATGCCTTTCTCGAAGGAATCAGCACGGAGGTAGAATCAATCGTCACGGCTAGAAATTGAATTTGCTTCGCTAATTCCATTTTCCAAGTGGTTACACCATTTTGCGTTTTCGGATGAGAGAGAGAGAGAAAAAGAGAGAGAGAGAGACAGAGAGATGAAGAAAATGAAACAAAGAAATGGGTAGAAAGAGGGAGACAGACAGAAACAGGGAGAGAGTGAGAAAGATTGTGTAAGAGGCAAAAATAACGAGAGAAGGTGGGAGAGAGAGAGAGAGAGAGAAACAGGAAAGGGTGATCGAAAATCAATATTATTAATATGCAGGTAGGTTGAGCAGAAAATGTTGATTCTTAAAAGTATTCCTAGAATAATAAGTAGATTAAATTCAGAAATCCTCGGTTGTCAAACGGGATAAATTTTATAGACTTATCGTATAATGAAATAATAGAAGAAACAGCTATTTGAATTGAAGGATTTATCTATATAAGTATTCAACTTAAGTAAATTCTTGCTATTAACCAGAAATTCACAGCGATGATCAGAAGCACAATGGAAATTTTGGGACCCAACTCCGCAACTGCACCTTTCTAAGCTGACAACTCAGACAGGCGAACCCCGAAATATTGCTCTGTGTATTTTTAATGTGAACTTTCAATAAAAGGTTTCATTAGCCATGAAAGAAATTAATAACATTCTAAATTAATATATTTTTCTGAACCAAATTTTAACAGAGCATATTTTTTGTATACGAGTTGCGTAAACGATGTATTAAAAATCGATGCGCAAAATTAATTTCATACACATACTTATATTAATATTGTGATATTAAATTTAAATAAAATGAGAATATATATATATATATATGTATATTTGTTAAAATTAGCTACATTTATTGGGGAAGAGTACTGAATATTAAAGACAAAACGTTTATTGATATAGACAGTGTAGGCATTGGGATCAAACTTGGTTTGAAAATCGCTTTGAAGCGTAAAAATAGAGTAACAATGCAGTGTTGACCCCTCTAATGATTACCACAGTTTTGTCAGAAAAAGTCCATCTCTTCAATTTTGGGTTGAGCGCATAAATGGCTCAAAAGGTCCGCAGGATTTCATGCAAATATAGAGAGCGAAAGATTTGTGGATGGTGTTAGAGTTTAACCCATTCTCATGTGACTCTTCAGACCTGCTGATGACCCACATACTTTGTCACAAAAACTGCAAGTCGTTGTCGATGACAGTCAACGTCGTCTGCTTGGGATTGCTTAGATGACTAGAAAATCCCGCTACGGATAAAAAGACCCTAGCACCAGATGTTGCATGTAAGCTCAGGCTGAAGATATTTAGGATTAAAGTCATGTCCTGTTTTCTGTTTTGTTTCAAGATTGCACGATTAACCCTCTTCTTCTTGAAGGATTTACAAACATAATTTACCATCTTCCTCTCTCTACACACACACAGACACACACACGTAGTATATAATAAAGTAAAACATAATAAAAATGTTAGCTATTGATACAAATCTTGTCGAGAGTCTCGATGAGTGATTAAAAAATTTCGAAACTCTGAGTTAACCTTGGATAAGTATCGAACGTTTTTACTTCTATTTTAATAATAATAACACTATGTACTCACGCTTGCTATGGCACTATGTTCTCGTATTGACTAAAGTATATACTTTGCGAATAACCAAACGACGCTTAGTTTAGTCGGGTAGAATTTACTCAGGTAGAAGTCAAAATAGGTGATGGTGAGATGGTGGTCAAGTTCTCACTAGAGAAACTAGCGCAACAAAGACTTGCTTACATATTTACGTCCACCCGTCATTCTCCGAGACCCGACCCAGACTGAATTCGTTAGTTTAGTGATTTGAACGAAAAATATATAATGAAGTGGGATCCCAGTTACCAGCAAAATCGTGTTCGAAAGTAATAGCGAACAGCGATTTATATGGAGCAAATCGAAGCTGTCGTTACGACTAAAGACATTTCCACAGAGTATTAACATCGGTTTGATTCTGCTTTTTATTGGATATTGAATACATTATGCGACATATTTTAAAAATGTATCTTCTATTATTTTAGATAAATGCATTTATAGAAACTTTTACTCCTACTTAATACTGTATAAAAAATCCTTATGTGGTGTAATTTTGAGGTAATATGTATAAATAAATAATATAATCAAGTGAATTTTGTGATATTACTTTACTATTCACTGTCACCGCTATATATATGAATAGAGTTATATATGTATATCTGTATGTGTGTAAATTCATGTATATGCCAAAACTTAAGCAGTATATGTATTATTTACAATTTTAGTCATATTCTTTTCGAAATAAACTTAGAATTTTGCGCGTTAATTTCACCAACTTGAACAACAGAAAAAAAAACTAAAAAAAAAAATATATATATATTTTCAATAAAATGCTTTCTTTCGACAACGTGTTATATTGACTTGGTCACGTTCTCTTAAAACAACCAAGTCAATTTATTAACACATCTCCATCATTGCTACACTTAATATGAAAGAAATGTAGACCAAACAGTTGTCGTGTTCTCCAAAAGCGACAAGTTTCATTGATTTACAAATCTTTTCGTTTTTTTTTTTTACTTATTTATTAACCAATGAGGATTCAATTAAGTGTCACATGACTGTCACGTAGCAGGAAATCTGTTGCGTTCTCCTAAAACAACTGATTATTTTCCTGCTACGGAAAAAATCATAATGACTCATAAAAATTAATCAATGAAAAGTTACGTAATGCGACTACTTATAAAATTAGAAAAACGTTTTAAAAGAATTAAATAGTTATTTTCAATGTATAGTTTCTGCATTCACAAACGTTAATTTAATAAAAGTTATAAATTAGAATAATTGCCGCTTTTTAAAATAAAATTTTTTTTTTATAGATTTTGATTTATGTTGATTTAACGATGAGGTGGATCATATAAGAATTTAAATTATATTTAAATTATGTAGCTGTACTGGTGTAAATATGAGAAAATACAACATGTCGACTTTTATTTAAGTTATATTTAAAATAACGCTTACATCTTTATAATTGTAGAAGTAAACATTTAAATCAAGTGAAACCATAATGATTAAATCAACTGTTCATTTATTCTTGTTACTACCAAAAACAAATATGGAAGACAAATGAAGAATAAAAAAGAAAACCAAGCCAACTGAAGTTTCACCCTCATAAAGAATCGTCAGGTCTGGTCCCATCTTTATCTTTTATTGCTTATGTTTTATGCCTTAAATAAGGAAAACTCGTAGTTTTCTGGGGTGGGGGTGGGGGTTCGGATGTGAGTATCATCCTGGTTCCATATTAGCATAAAATAAACAAAAACTAAAATCTACAAGTTCCTCATATTTAAGGCGTAAAACCACGAGCGATACGTTAAAAATTGAGCCTGGCCTGATGCTCCTTCATTTTTGAGGTTGAAACTTGAGTTGTCTCGGTTTTATTTCTTATTCTTCATTTGTTTTACCTTTTGCAAGATCTAGTTTATATTGAACACTGTCTATTATATATGATTGGCGTAATATAAATTGAACCTGCACCACATAATTGATATTAAAATAACCGATCCGACGTGCGAATTCCTGATAATAACTGTGACATTACTCTATTTATTGAACAATTTAGTTCATGCCACCTTTACTAAAAAAACCTACTTCTACAAAAGAATTCTCATATTACTATATTAGTACAAGAACGCACAATTTTAAAATTTAAAAAATTCAACCTCAGCCTCGTGACGGCACGCTCCAAAAGTATTCTTACAGTTAACAATATCACATTTCTAAAAACACTTGTTTCGGATTACACTTTATCTTTCGATGTCCTGTTATTACCTGGATGTAAAAAACTTACCTATTTCCCTACCTGAGAATGATCGTATGAAACGATTGAAAGCTAGTAGTAAAAAAAGACCTGATAAAACTGGAATTTATAAACAAGGATCATACCATTCATTAACGGATTCGAGGTTAATGTATTTTATTAGTAAATATTGTTTGCGAGAGTGATTCTTGCCATTTATATCATTAACTTCATTATCTGCTTTTCGTATAAATGATTCGCGTAATATATATATATATATATATATATGTGTGTGTGTGTGTGTGTGTGTCTTTTTAAAGAAGAATGTACTTATTCATGACAACTGTGTTTATCAAAAAATGTCTACCTATAAAGGATGTAATGTATTTAATCGGTTGTGGTTGTGACAAATTTTCTTTATGCCTCGATACAAATCAATTAAATTTCGTTTTGAATTAAGTTTGAACTGAGCAATCCAGATCTCGATATGGTTGTATTAAGATATGCGCTGATACAAATATACACACACACACACACACGCACAAATAAGTGTGTGGGCGTATGTGTATTCTACATGTGAGATTACAAAGGTAATTACACGGGACCTGTTAGAAATCATGATGAATGATTTCCTGCAAAGATAATGGAATAAAATACTTTGTTTTGATTAAGCATTACCCATTAAAATGTACGAATATGAAACATTCTTGTAGTTAAAGCGTCAAGAATTCTTCTTCATTCTCTCTCTCACACACATATGATTTCAAAATAATCATATATTTCATATATGACTCACACCAGGAAATATAAGAGACCGAATTTAAGGATCTGATCCAAGAGGAATTAACTTGTGCTTGACATTATTATTTACTGGATTCATCCTAAGAGATAATAAAGTAAGCGTTATACTAGGTGCCACATCAAATCGTCAAAAGAGCTAGGTGCTTCAAAGTGTTGATCTAGAATGAGTCCTCATAGCCACCAAATGCAGAAGCGGTGAGTTCACCAACATAAGCAGGAAGTGAATCCAGCTGAATTTAGGATATGGGCACACAAGACAACCGGAAGTTATATAAACGCCTGACCCATAAGGGTGGGGTTGAGAGTACCTCGCAATCTGGCGAGAAGAAGATTCGAAGAAAGTTCCGGAAGAAAACCATATACCGTCTACAGCTGACGTTCATTTGACGGAGTTCAGAAGTGAAGGGACAATTATTTTACACGTGTATTTACAAACATAGAAATGCTCAGCTTATTCCTTGTAGTTATTTATCTCCGTTATGGAATAATATCAACGTAATAATCTTTTGAGACTTGAAGATGGTTTGGGCGCCAACAAAATTCCATCAATAATATTTCCTTTATAGTATACCTTATTTTGAACTGAACCTATCTAACTCCTTATTGCTGTCGATGTTACTGATCAAATACTGGAAAACCTTCTCAACTCTGACAGGATCTTAACCGAACAGAGATAAATGATGTCCGACCTCTGCAACGGGAAAATAGTATTTAATATATTAAAGTCATTTAATGTCTACTATCTGCTGTCCACCTGATTACTCTATTCTCTTTCCGCTCATCATTAATGTTTCTGTTCCGAATTCTTCAACACCCCGTAACCCCTTGTGTTTTAGTGGCATTACTGCCATGCTGGGGGTGATACCAATTAAAAAAAAAGTTCTGTTCATTAGCATATTATCGTTTAGTGACGACTGTTCTATAAATTATATTTAAAGTCAAAGACTTTAAATATAGTTTATAGGACAGTCGTTACTTGAATATTATATTGAAATTTGATAAAAGAATCTTACCAGTGTTTCCGGAGGAAAACAATATCAGACGGCAGTCATATTGAACTTAGTAGGAAATATTTATTCAGATATGGAAAATATAAGATTTATCTTGGTATCTAACCAATAACAATACGATACATATAACAAAAATTCGCTACAACTTTTAATTTAGAGCCACTTTGTTTTTAATAATTCATTGGCAAGGAACAGAAATGTATTTTTCCCAAATGATCCAGACGCTTTGTCCAGTTTAAGTGCAAGTATAGTTTTGAATAAATGATGGCGGATTGAAATTGGGCAATATTACAGGCTGTTGTCCTAAGAGGAAAGTGAAAAGTCAACAATCCGGAGATGAAAAGAGTAAGAATTTGGTTGTTATTAATATGTATAATATGGGCAGTATATGGGGTCTTACATTTTATTTAATTAAAAAGAAATCGTTATTCATAACAAAGTGTTTTTTTAAAAATTTTTGATTAAAAGGTAGAATTGATAAGAAGAAGAGGTGAATAGATTGGTATGCAAGAGAAAATATAAAGAAAACTGGGTAAAAAGGACAGGAAGTTTAAATGTGTTAGAGATCTGTGGAAAGAAGACAAAAATGATTTATTTGGAATTCTTTCATTTGTTTCCTACAATATTTTAAGGAGGAAAACTTCATTATTAATAAGAGTAAAACGTCTTTTTTTTTTGCTCGTTTTGTAGTAAATTTTTCTCGGTATCCGGAGTCTTGAGATTGTGCACGAAAATAAGAAACGCAATTTATGCATAACATTTTGTAAATATTGTCCGGAATTTTGAACCGAGTCGTCATTATTATTATTAATATTGTTATTCCACGAATTCTTCAAGTTAATATTCTCACTCATTTTTTATCACTAGATTTCGGCTGATGTGTTCTTTGGCCTTCCTTGTTATCTTGAGGTAATTTATCATGATTAATACATAATTATTTGGACTCATATCCTGATCTTTTTGTTCTGATCGTTACCTCCTGGCGGATATGCTCTTTGACCTTTCTCGGGTGTGAAATTTATCACTTTCTCATATATACAGCAGTCAGCTGTAGCGATTCTTCACGCTCTCCAGCGAGGTGACACATCTATTATGATCTTGTTTCTATATATCTTTTGCTATGTATAATCCACTGAACCTAAGCAAATTTATTAGAAATAAAGCAAGCGGCGGAATAACACATCTGCGGAAGGATGAAGAATGCATCGAACGATACGAAAAGAAAAAGAAGAGAGAACACTAGTCCGAAAACCTGTTGAAATAAATAAGCGATTGGTATGAAATATCCGAACAAAATTTTAAGATGGAATACGGGAAAATCAGTTGTTTAAATTTTTATTTTCTTGTTGACATTTCGCTCTCAACGAGCATTATAAAATCTGAGGACACAACACATCCATTCCTAGATTTTTCGCTTGCTATATTTATTTGTCTTTTTTCTTTCTCACTCTTTGTATATACATAAATTGATTCCACTAAGGAGGCTGTTGGGTTGATATTGCTTCGGAGGTGAGTGCTCATCCGCATTCTTTACAGTTGACAAATTTTATGAATTTAGGACAAATTTCCCCTTCAGGCAGCGTTTAAATAATGTTGCCACTATTTGTGAACTCTGTGCTAATGATATAAAAAACAACCACAGGATTTTTATACAGACCGGTAGTCTTTTAGACCTGGTAAGTCTGGAAAATCCCCATGCAGTGATAGAATGTGGAAAAATAATTATTGACTCTTCTAAGCTTAGAATAGTAAATACTTGCTTTTTACCGTGAACTAATTTACATCGGGCTGATATTATAAAAAAAAAGGCTTCTGGTTACTTGAAGCGCAAGTACAATTTTCTTGTTTCATTCACAACTATTTGACTTGAATCTAAATAGCGTACCCCAAATAAACCGCCCCTGCTAATAACACACAAATGTCAAATATATAAAGCAAATAAAAAAAGTTATTTTGATAATGCTCGGTAAGAGCGAAACGTCAACAAGAAAATAAAAAAATGAAACATCCAAGCAGTTTTCACGTATTCCATTTTACAATCATGATAATGACACATCTCAGAATTTTATATCATACCAGGAAGGCAGAAGAAGACATCGGCTGAAAAGTCTGGATAAAAACAGCAACAATGACAATATTAGTTCGAGTAAATTGTGGAATGAATACTATAATATTAACAGACCCGATTAAGGAAAATGACGACACTATTGATTATAATATAAAGCCAAAAAAAAAAAAAACTGTAGGAAAATTGAGTTTGCAAAAATGTTTGTAAATGTCGACAATAGTATAAGCAGAAAATAGATACATATATATATTTCAGTTTAACTATTGATACAAGTCACTAATTCCAAGTTAAATATATAGACATGTGTGTATATGTGTGTGTATTATATAAACACGAGATATATATTTATATATGTAGAATGTACATATACAGAAATGCACACATAAATACAATAAGTATATATTTATATATAGTTATGTATATACGCAAGTACCTATAAACTTAGGTACGAAGCCCAAAGTAAGCATAAAAAGTTATATATAATTATACCAATTGCCCACGTGCATATATACGGATACCAGTAGACAAATAGATTAAAGTTCATATAGTCTGTCAAATATTTCCAAGAGGCAATGGCATTTCTTCATCAAAAGTTATATATGTGTAACAGAGACGTGTACGTTAATACAGAAACATATATACATGCATGTATATTTACACAGAGATTATATATCTTATTAATTTTAATCTTCAGAGGGTCATGGGTGCACTACGGCAGGATACCTTATTTCCATGCAATCGGCGCTATAAACTTAGCTGCACGCATCTTCCATTTTTTTTTATCATAGAAAGGATTTTGAAGAGGAATGTAGGAAGATTTCAACTTTCTCTTCTGGGGTGTTCGAATTGAGTACTTTATTTTTTATTTTTATATTTTATTTTATTGTTATTATGCGTAAAGAAAGGCGTGGGTAGGCCAAGGGAAGAGCGACTCTAGCTAGCGACGGGTGAACTTTAAAGTTTAATACTCGTTCTACAAGCCGATCTCTTAACCTTCTTGTGTGTGCGTGTATACAAGCACCCGTAGGCACCCCCAATATATATATATATATATATATATATATATATATATATATATATATAATGAATTGGGATCAAATATGGATTAGAATCCAACAGAATGATAGGATAAGGAACAATTTGGAAACGTTTATAAATTTAACAGGTTTCGATTTTATGTAGGCTTCTTCAGAAATTAGGGTACTTTTAGTTGGGTCGAAAACAATCAACACAAAACGAAAAGTAAGGGAACAATTTTTCCCATAATTCATTTCATTTATAAACGATCCTTATCCTATTATATATATATATATATATATATATATATATATATATATATATATATATATATGTATGTATGTGTGTGTGTGTGTGTGTGTGTGGGGGGGTTTCTAGAAATCTTATTAAAAGAAAATTTATGCTCTCAACCAATTTTTGTTTAATAAAATTTCTCTAACATTCAGACCGGTAGACGGAAATAATTAAATATACTGTTTAATAAATAAACGAAGCGTTTTCCTGAAATACGAGTATCCACTAAAAATAACATTTAAAGTCATTAAAATCTGTCGGATATTTATACATATATATATATATATATATATAATAGATAGATAGATAGATAGATATAGGTTACATAGAGAAACTTGGCAGCAAAATCTTTATTTTGATATTTTTCATTTATTTTTTGAATAACATATACTCTATAAAACAGCCAAAAGTATTATGCTTACACACACGCACATATATATATATATATATATATATATATATATATATATATATATATATATATATTAGTAAGGTTAGTTGGTACAAGAACAAATGAGAGCCATTAGGTTTAATAATAGTTTGCTGCGCCAATCTTTCAAACGCAAGAACCTGTCTGCATTGAATTATCAGCACTCCAACTTTTGGCTTTATTCGGCTTTGCGAAAAATAATGTTTAGAAAATAGCCATTGTTGTTTATTCCGTTTACCAGAGTGTGGCCCATAGCTAAATGATGGGACCGGTGATGCCAAGTTTTGGTAGTTAGAGTTTCAGTAAATTATTATTTTGTTTGTGTCAATGTTTTTAATGCGCTGATATTCTTTAAATTCTTTAGAATCTTTCTGTGGAACTTGGCTTTGATTTCTGAACGAAATGACTCTTTCGGTTTAAATTTTCCACTCCATATTCCAGCAATATCTTCGTCTGTCACGTTCATAATCCAAACGAAATAATATATCTGATATTTTGAGTCGATCGCACTCTATTCAAAGAGCTGTTCTATAAATACGCACAAACACAGAACAAGGAACTATTTATTATTTAAAACTGATACTGAATTTTATTATCACTGAAAAGGTATAGTTGGTCAAATCTACCAGTCATTTTTCGAAAATGACGTCATTTTCTGTTCTGAAAATTCTGTTCTTACATTGCTTATGTCAAAGGGTATCCCCCAGACGAGGCTCTGCCGAAAGACAGAGTCTCGTCTCGGGAAACTGACTCCGTTTTTATGTGGTCTATAGGGAATTTTTGCCCGAGCCTACGGGCTCAGATACCCCGCTTTAAACTCGGCCTTGTGCCACATCTTGCTGCGTAGGGCAGCGGATAAATAATCATTTTCTATTCTGAAGATCCAAGAAAATGACGCCATTTTTATGTATTTTATTTACGTTCCATTTAATAATCTCTCATATTTGAATAATATACAGCCATCTTTGAATGTAACCAAAGTATTTTAAGATAGCTTTTCTGTATAATATTTATACGCGAAGACAATGTTAAATCATCTTTTATGTTTTCTCCTTTCTATCTCTATTAAATCATCTTTTGTTTTCTCCTTTCTATTAAGAATTCAGATTAAATATGAAAGAGAATAAGTATAATGTATTTTCTACGTCACTTCTTGCTAGATTAACTTTATTATGCTTTATCAGAAGCCGTTAACATGTTAAACATTTAACGGTGAGTGAGAACTTATCCTGGGCTTTCGTAATCTGTCTTTCAGTAAGTAAGACGTCGTCGCAGTGAGGCCACTGTGTGATGTCCTAACAGCAGAGGGTTCCTACTACATATTTATTATAAATCAATAGATGTATATGCAATTGTGTGTACGCATGAGTGTGTGTCTGTGTGTCTGTGTGTGTGTGTTGCTCACAGCTGGGGGCGTCTGGGGCTTACTGGAGGATAGAAAATACCCTTTTCATTTCTTTTATTGAAAACTTAAGTACCTTAAATTGTATATATTTTAAATTTCAACTTGATTATTTTTACAGTTGTACCTTGAATAATGACCCCCCCCCACCAAAAAGAAAACAAACAAACCCCAAAACTCAATAATAGTATTTACAGACATATCTTTTCAAAATAGAGTCAGTTCACGAAGCAGGAGTAATTACAAGCTTCAATAAATTGTACAATAATGAATAAGCCTCCTCCTCCTGGGCACAGTGAAAATTGAAATTTGATTTGAATATAAAAAGTAATGAGCGTAAATCTTAATTCAAAACGGCGACAATTAACACGGCAATTAATAACCAGACATATCAACACACGTATATATATATATATATATATATATATATATATATATATATATATATATATATATATATATATGAGCTATATCTACATGCGAATTTAAATATATTTTGTGGGTAGGGGTTGTACTGCCAGATTTCCTTTCATAATTATTTTTGCACTGTTAAAAATAGAATTGATAAAAATGTTATCGAACCAACGCTGATAATAATCTACCACTACCAGTGGAAAACAAAAACAGTTAAAAATTCAGTAAATATTTCAGCAGTTAGGATGGACTATTTCCGGTCTTTTCAGGATTTACCAATGGGACCCCTGCACAAGTCCCATAATTCAATCACCCAACAAATCAATTGCTATATTGATTCCGATTGGGGGATTGATTTTATCGCTATTCAGCACTTTTGTCTTACAGTCAATCTGATTAGCTGTGTTTATACTTTTGAAGCAAAATGTTTTAAGGTCTTAGGATCATTTGTTTTTAAGTTTTTTTCTTTGCAATGAATTAACTTGCAACAGCACAAAAATGGTTTATTTTTGATGATAAAGCTTTTTGTCTTTTCTTAGATTACTCCAGTAAACACTGAAGGACACACAATTGACGAGTTTTTCTTTAGGGAAAATCGTTTGTTTCTCATTTTTATTTTTTGTTTTTAAATTGAAGCATCATATGTTTCTTAGACCTATTCAAAATAGGTATGGCTCAAAGAAAAAAGTGTAAAAGATCAAGTTTCTTTCAGAAAAAATAGAGTCTGTGATCGTAAATTTCCGGTGAAATTCGTGTGGGTACGTAATACGACATTTTTAATATTTATTTAATTATCCTGGTTACTTGGAATTATGTTTTCTATATAAACAGTGTTTACGTATGTTATTTTGTTTATAAAGTCTCATGATGGTATATTACTATTTAGATTTCTACCGAGAGTAAAAATCTTACCTTTTTCCTTGAGGGGTTAGGGAAAGACTGTGATTAGACTTTTAATTGTTGACGCGGGTAAGGTTTTATGATTATAAAACTTACTTCCTAAGTAATGTTCTTTTTTAAAATTCTGAATGAAAACTGTTTTTTTAATGGAAAACTTCTTTGAAGAGGTAAGAATTATTAAGCTTAAGTTTAAAAATCGGGGTATTTTATAGTTGATTAAAAGATCCTGTCGATATCATGTTTTCCAAATATTTGAAAGGTCGATCCATGGAAGATTCTTTCTTTCCCAACATATTAAGGATTACTTTTTGATACTCGCACTCTCTAACCGAATACAAAGCGCCCTCCCTCCGTCGAAAATATAAAAAAGTCAGAGCGGCAAAAGTGATGACGAGGTTTTGTCAGTTTCTAAACGTCAAAACTGTTATGCTTTTTTGAAGACGTAATTAACTGTTGGCTGGTAAAACGAGATAATCACGCCTATTCTGTTTTGTTTTCTTTACTGGGCTTTTATAGAGGAAAAGAATACATAATGATGAGTTGGGGGTTTTTGAAAGGAAGTTGCTCTCGTTCTCTCTCTCATTATAAATATGAAATACGAATCGATGATAAAAACTCAGGAGACAAAATCCCAGTCTCATATAAGATTAATTAATACAATTAGGTGTAAAGGCCATTCGTATGTTATCATATGTTAAGATAACATATTCTCATCTGAGACTGTAGAGGAATTCCTGACAGATGTTGGTGCATGCAAGTTATCATTCATAATTATGTATGCATGAATGGAGCCTAAATTTGTGAGCAGGAAATAAGTGTATATATTGGATATTGTGTATATTGTCTCAATTTGACATTGGAGTGTGCATATTGGATATTGTGTTTATTGTCTCAATTTGACATTGGAGTGTATATATTGGATATTGTGTTTATTGTCTCAATTTGACATTGGAGTGTATATATTGGATATTGTGCTTACTGTCTCAAATTGACATTGGAGTGTATATATTGGATATTGTGTTTATTGTCTCAATTTGACATTGGAGTGTATATATTGGATATTGTGTTTATTGTCTCAATTTGACATTGGAGTGTATATATTGGATATTGTGCTTACTGTCTCAAATTGACATTGGAGTGTATATATTGGATATTGTGTTTATTGTCTCAATTTGACATTGGAGTGTATATATTGGATATTGTGTTTATTGTCTCAATTTGACATTGGAGTGTATATATTGGATATTGTGCTTACTGTCTCAAATTGACATTGGAGTGTATATATTGGATATTGTGTTTATTGTCTCAATTTGACATTGGAGTGTATATATTGGATATTGTGTTTATTGTCTCAATTTGACATTGGAGTGTATATATTGGATATTGTATTTATTGTCTCAATTTGACATTGGAGTGTATATAAGATTGTTATTGTCTCTATTTGACATTAAAAGTTCCTTGAATATTAATTTTGTTTCTTTTTGTAACATGAAAGTAATGAGATTGGGATATTACCACTTCTGGAATAAGAGGTTGGGGTTTTGACCTCTCGGTTGTTTTCTGGTTACCATGAAATATACATTTGTTAGGTTTATTTGAGAACATCAGAAGAGAGGTATTTTCTCTGTTTAAAATCAGAAAATCTATATAAAACGTTACTCTTGTATTTTTTGAGTTCGTATTTTGGAAATGATGACTAAAGAGATATTACCATAAAGAATAAAATAAATAGTTGATAATAAAATTGACTGAGTGAAGAGATGCAGGCATACAAATCGTTCGAGCGTGAAAGAAAAGAAAAGAAAAGAAAGGGATAAAAAATGATGATGATGAAAAGGAAAATGGCTGAGGTTGGAAGAGAAAAGGAGACGGAATAAATCCAGGGGCCCGCGATTGAAATACTGAATCACTCTGAAGATTGACGACGACAGACGTGACCCAAAGCGACTCACGTCTAGAGGTCTACTTCCACTGGCATGTTGCTGAGATATATAGAGAAAAGAAGAAGGATTATTTCGGAACAGCCTTGACTCAACCCAGTTGTGTTGTCTGTTCGCCTACTAGTCGAACTTGCCATTGCAAATATGTTGGTTACTTTTCACCTTGAAAATGTTTGAAAGAACTACAGATTTCACTATGTTCAATAATCGACATGTCTGCCTTAAATATGCTACTTGTACTGAAGTCCCAAAATCTAAAAAATAAATAAAATCCGGTTTCTGAAAAGTGTTTGCTTTGAAGGTTTTCGAGTAAGAGATATCGTACCTGTAAATCAAAACGGTGGTGTGCAATCGGAAAGAAGTGAAATGACGACGACGATGATGATGATGATGATTATGCTGGTGCTGATGACTGGAAACGAGAAAAAGCAAGTAGTAGTCGTAGTGTCTGAGTTTTTGATTGGAGAAGTGGAGAGGGGAAAGAAAAAGATAACGAGAAACAAGAATAGTGGACAGAAGAAAAGAGGAGATAATACAAAAAGAAGCGAGGAGAAAAAAAAGAAGGGAAGTTAGACGGATGAGGGTAATTTTTGAAAGTTTTGACAAGAAACATGAAGTAAAATGAATGAAAGGTAAACACGAAAAGTGGGAGGGGGGAAGTAAAGAAAAAATACATATTGTAAAAATTATAGAAGAAAAAACTTACAAAAATGTTTTGTTTTTTGTTAACTTCAAATAAATATCAAAATATACCTAGTCGGACTTTAGATTGAATTTCTATAATTATGGATAAGTTTTCTAAGAAATTAAAATCGAAAAAAAAACCAAACTTCATGTCAAAAAAGCAAAGGTCGGTGGGAGAGATGATTCGCTGGTGGGTTGCAAAGAGAAAAGGAGTACTCCCTTTATTTCAAGAGAGTCAGGGTTAAAAGGAAAGCCAGAGAAAATATCATCACTCCTTAAACTTAGCTTATTTTGGCAAAAGAACAAAGTATGAGGTACATAGTGCAGATCGAACTCACCACTCAGTAATAATCAACCAGACTAGCTCGCTAACCACTACCCCACTCAGAAGCGCCATTTACCGGAAACGCCTAGTTTGCCATTTACTAACCTTTGTTTAGTAAAGCACAAATCCACCAAGGGTAGTAACTCACTACATTAGTAATGTACTGTGAGGCTAAGTCGTTAACCACTTCCCCATGGCAAGGCAATGACACCTTCAATGACATGATCAATAAAAAGGAAACGTGTGTGTATATAATAATAAATTATGTGATTAATGTTATTCTATATCTATGTGTGTATTTGTATGAGTGGATACACTTAGATATCGTAGAAGCAATGATCGCATAAAGCGTAAAAGTATTATTACTTAAATATTATATTTTAGTGGCTATACGTGTTTCAGTAGATGCCCTGTTTTTTTGTTAACAGTGAAAATTATGTCTGTGTGCGCAGAGGAGGGCAATGCACCTTTAAATTCCTGAACATTATTTTTGGGAAAGTTTCAGCCTGAAATACGTAGAAATCACTGCTCTGTTGATATAATCTGGGGCAATGTTTTGCCTGACCGTTACTAAGCGAATGGCTATCGGGAAGTTTCTATCACAGAAAACAGCAGAGACGTGGGCTCCACATTTTTTAAAAATCATTTCACCCTTAGCAAGGCGATAATGCCAGTAGGACGCAGGGGCTTACAGGAAGTGAAAGACAATGAAAATACTTTAGTGAGGAAAGGACAATAAAGGAAGAGTGTTCAAGAAGAAAGAAGATGGCGAAGATTATTGGAAAACAGACGATAATCATCAGAAATTAGAAAATACTATTGAGTCTCGTTAAAGCAAAAATCTCGATATTGCTAAATGCATAGATGTTTCTAAAATATAATTAATACGTTATTGTCCCGGCTTTTCAATTAGTTTATGAAATTTGAGCTTTATATATCATATCCGATACACGATTTTTAAACTTTTGTAATATTACAGAGATAATATACCTAATTTTCTGTTCTCAATGGTAACAAATAAGAAGTTTCTAGATAAACTTCGAGAAATATCATTAATAAGACATTTTATGCTATTGATCATTCAGTACAAGGTCCAAAAGCAATTCAATGTAACGGGTTGATAAATGGAACGTAAGAATTGTAGATTAGGATATAGATAACGGTTGAACTTAAAATTGAAGAGGTTAAGATTGTAGTGACCCGAGAAGCCTCCTCTAACTGGTCTCTTCTGCAAAGCAGCCGCTCTTGGGAAGAAGCTGTCTAAATGAAACTTTCTTATTAACAATGGAATATGAAGGGAAGGAGGATGGTTCGCCTCTGTGTACACGGCATAGTGTGTCTTAGCTGTAAAGGTTTGAACTGGTAGTACGAAATGACTGAAGCAAAGAGAATCTTGTTTTCCCATCAGGCCACAGTAAGAAAATTAAAAACAAATCTAGAGAAAGATCTGGAGAATTCAAAAATTGTGGAACGTGAAGGTGATAATTCTGTCCATTATTATCAAAAGTCCTAAAGACTCTTGGAAAAAAAAGGCTGGAAGAACTGACCCGGGATGGTAGCACCTGTTAGGGTCCCAGCTATGGGAAAATAGTTAACTATTATCAGCAATACCTTTTTGAAAAAAATTATTACCAGCAGTACAATTTTGAAGGAAACAGATTTTTGACAAAACAAAATATTACTAGCAATAAAAATTGTTGTCGGCATTAAATAACCTATTGAGGTTGATATGCCGTAAAACAAAATAAACCAAACCAATCTAAACCAAAGAATACATATTCTATTCATACGAATCTATCCTAAAAATGTTGTCGGCATTAAATAACCCATTGATGTTGATATGCCGTAAAACAAAATAAACCAAACCAATCTAAACCAAAGAATACATATTCTATTCATACGAATCTATCCTAAAAATGTTGTCGGCATTAAATAACCTATTGAGGTTGATATGCCGTAAAACAAAATAAACCAAATCAATCTAAACCAAAGAATACATATTCTATTCATACGAATCTATCCTAAAAATGTTGTCGGCATTAAATAACCCATTGAGGTTGATATACCGTAAAACAAAATTAAAGCAAACCAAACTTAATTACAGTCGAGGTGTAGAAAACAAAAGGAAATAGCAAATATCAGCCATGGAAAGTCAGGAATAAGACTAAAGGTTAATAGGGAAAATAATTCAATGGGATCACAAATTCTATAGACATAAGTGAAGAACACTTCCAGAGAAAAGAAAACCCAGGTTGTTATGACATTTTGAAATTCTTCAATCTTATGACCCCAGTTAAGATATCAACTCAGCTAGAGACTCTTGGAAAAAAAATCTAAAGAATTTGCAATGTTATAAACCTTGACTTCAGTAGTGGCCTCCAGCCTTGCTTGGGGTGATAAGCTTAACCCCCCCCCAAAAAAAAAAACTTTCCCATTACCGTAACCTAGCTTCCTAGCGTCTTTTCTATAAATACTCTTATGGTAATTGTTCTGGTGAGCTTTTCTCTTTGGTACCTCGACTTCTGGAATTTAAGCCTCTTACTAGATTGGAAGCAAGGTCTTAAACATTTTACAGCTAAAATTGCTATGTGTAACAATAAGTTTTATGCAAATAGTTTCTTCTAAAGAACTCGCCTGTGAAACTCTCTTCCGACGTTTTGCTTTCCTGTCAACTTTTACCTTTAAAAATCTAAATCTAAATTCAATCACCATCTGCCTTCATAAACCCAGTTCTCTTATCGCTCTTTGTCTTCAGTAACGCTTTATCAGTTTTGTTCACCTTCAGTAACCCCTTGCGTTTTAGTGGCTTTATCACCTTGCTTGGGTTGATTTATAAAATAATGTCTGAGTGGTTATTACCGATTCCTCAGACAAAAGAGTGAATCTGATAAAAAGATTGATTGAGGAATATCAGGATATTGTCCGATAATTAAAAGTTGTGGAATATCAAAGTGACAGTAGTATCCGTAATTAGTGAAGACCTAAGAATGATCCAAAACAATCTTGCTAAAATAGTGGAACAATTAGAAATGAGAAGGAAATGCTCCAAAAACAGATTTACCGAAATCCGAATATTAAAAGAAAACATTAAAGATTTTTTTTATTGTCACTTGAACCCTTCACAAAATGAGGAAGCAGGTATTTCTGGCATGATAAATGTATGTAATAATAATAATTATAGGATGAAGAAAAAGAAACGTAACCTTTGACCTAATGTTTCTTTTATATAGAGACTCAGTAAAAGTAGGTGGACTGAGTAAAGGAGCCGGTCTAGGACTCATGTGTGTCATAGGAAAAGGCTTTTCTCTTTCATTCAATTTCTAAGCCAACAGAATGATTCAGTTGTGGGATTATGGTTAGCAAGCCAGTCTGGTTAGCCATTTTTAAGGGGTAGCGAGTTAGAGCTTCAGTAGATACTCTATACTTGTGGCTTTATGCCAAGCTAATATTAGCGTAGTAACAAAAATAGGAAGAAAGAAAAGAAAAAGTCTCCAGTCCAATAGAGGATGTCATTTAAGAGAGATAATTCAGAATTCATGAATTCTAAATATTAAATAAAGAAAACATATTTATGTTACAGGTCCGTCCAAAGAGGTTGTGGATGTGAGAAAATAAAAGTTTTTGGATGAGACTGTGTAGGGAATTTATATATATATATATATATATATATATATATATATATATATATATATATATATATTTGTTTAAGGAAATAATATTCACACTGTAAAGTTTCATTGTCTCACTCAATCACTCCCACTTTTGTTTCTTATATAGATATATATATTTATTTTTTTAAACATTTATCATCAATTTATAACATATATATAGATGCGATTTCTCAAATCAAAAAAAAAAAAAATTTATAAATTCCTCTTAACAGATAAGGAATCTCCTATAAGCAGATGACAAAGATTAAAAGAAAATATTTTGGGAAGTAAAAAAAAAAAAGATTTTCATAAAACTAAGAACCAAAATATACCGCAGAAGTTTTAAAATAAAAAATGCAACTTTTGGAAATATTGTTGACAATTTTTAAGAAAGTTTCCCAGAATTTAGCAGTTTACATAAAAAACTCACAAACATTTACCAAAACGTTTTTATAATTTTTAAATTCAGATGTCTTTTAAAAAAAATGTAATATATAATTTATATTTAATGCGTATAAGTACGTAATTAAATTGTATATATACATATATATACATTTATGATCCAAGGTATTTTAAAGATGCTATTTTCATTTTATAAGCAAGAAAGCATTAAATCTGTTGACATGAGTTTATAAAAGAGTGATGTGCGTGCGTGTATGTATATATATAGAAAAACCTATATAGATATGAATATAGACATACATATATATGTGTATTATATAATATATATATATACGTAAATATATATAAATAAATCTCATATCAATTTAAGTAAGATATATCCACATTACT
>OZ038476.1:140808811-140838811 GCA_964036315.1 Acanthosepion esculentum
ACACACACACACATATATATATATATATATATATATGCTTACTGGTATATAAAAAATAAATTTATGGCCTAAGACTTCAAAAAAAAAAAAAAGAAAAAAAGAGACATTAATAATAGACAGTGCTTAATTGCAATATTAGTGGATACTGAGGTCAACACCCAGCGGTGACGGTCTGTTTCATGCTTAAACACAGCCTTCAGGTATGAAATGGACTGTGTAAGCATGAAACTGCCCATCAACGTTGGGCGTTGGGCTCAATGTCCACTTTTATATTTGCTCGATCCTTGATATTGAGCACTTTAGCCCATAAATATAGTATACCTTAAACCATATTTTTATCAAATCTTGCGCTAAAGAAAAATAAAAAAGACATTCCCAAATGTAAATAAATAATAGAAATTTACAATAAAATTTTTGAAGCCCCTAAAAAAGTTTTAAATGTTGAAAAACTCAAGTTTCTAAAAAAAACATTGTAATTTACAAATGTTGTAAAATTTAAAATGCTTTCCTAGTTTGTAAAAATTTGTTATATGCATCAATTAAAAATGTCTTTAATATTTACCATGAAGCTAGTTTAAAGTCTTGAATGAAAGTTTAGGTTATAAAATAAAATAAAATATCTTGTCCTTCAATAGCAAATGACTGGATTCTTAATTTCTACAAATCTCTTGTCATTTTCAAATCAATCATTGGACAATCTAGACATGCTTGATACCATATATATATATATAGAGAGAGAGACAGCGAGAGAGACAGAGAGGAAGTGAGAGAGAGTGAGAGAGAGACTGAGCAAGAAAGAGAGAGAGTGAGAGAAACTGAGAGAGACAGAGAGAGAGTGAGAGAAAGAGAAAGTGAGAGAGAGTGAGACTGAGAGAGACTGAGCGAGAAAGAGAGAGACAGAGAGTGAGAGAGAATGAGAGAAACTGAGAGAGAGTGAGAGAGACTGAGCGAGAAAGAGAGAGACTGAGAGAGAGTGAGTGAAAGAGATTGAGAGAGAGAGACACACAGAGAGAATTAATAGTAATAGATATAATAAAATGTTCACTTGTCTCTGTGAATTTTGGGGAGATTACATTCTCTTGTCAGAGAACTTGATTGTGAAAATTCCAATCTAGTTCCCTGATGAAGAAGTAAACTCAACGCAAGAACAAAGGTAAGTGAACATCTAATTACATTTATTACCATATATAGATAAGTCTGAATTAATTTCAGTTCTTTTTAATAAAAATATATCCAAAGAACTTAAAATTATTTCCACTTTTAGTGTCCATTTAACTTGTTGAGGTGTGCTGTTTTTTCAATTTTTATCTAAGGATGCAGAAATATTTTGATATTTGCTATTTATACCAGATCAATCTTGTCCTTTACTAGAAAAATCTCAAGGTACTTTTTCTACTCTAATATTTATGTTGTCAATCAATCGTTATCCCTCGGATAAAATATTTTCCCCGACAAAAGGTGACATTTTTCAGAATTTATGCAGAAAAAAAAACATTTATGAATTAGCTTTACAAAGCAAAGAAAATATATTCCTTAAAACATAAACGTAAAGCTACATGATAAAATAAAGCTATGAAATTTCAGAAGCATTATCTCAAATCGAACTTTGCCAGTCAAATGTGAGTATCATTTTTCTTCCATATCTGATTGATTATTTTGCGTTTCAATGATGCTTGTTAGGTGAATAAACGCAAAGTTTTTGAATGATTTTAATCTTAGCAAGTTGCAATTCCATAACTTCGATGTAAATGATCGAACATCCTTAGCAAAATTCGCAAACCTTCACTCATCGTGCGCTTAACATACCAGTATTTCTGTTAAAAGTTTAATTTCTCCATTTAAAAAAAACATAGAACATTGCCATAATAAAACCAATTAAGCATTTGAATATTTTAAAAATGTATTGCATCCATTTCCGAAACTTTTCTTCTCCTTTCGTTGCTTCTGGGAAAAGTCATTCTGTCGTAATTCATTAAAAGACAACGTTTTTGCTTCGCTTAATTGTTTATCGTTCGGGTTTGCTTGAAACCAAAGCATCAGATTACAGTGAATAAAATTTAGAGGTAACAGTTTTCGAGTAGACAAATTTCATTCTTAAATTATCCATTCCCATAATGTTTTTTTGTTGATTCTTTCTATGGATAGTAGAATTGGGAAATGTTGATGATCGTATTATTTGTCGCGTTATATAATGGAAGAAAGATTCAAATTCGACGCTAAAAACAATCGTTGTAATTCTGTGATTTAATTGAACGCTTTTATGAATAGATGGCGAAATTTCCTTCTTTTATTGCAACCGTAAATTTGCCTCTGACAAAACGATGCCCAAGGCTTTGAAATCTTGGAAAAATACTTATCTTTAGATTCTGGAATATTTCTTATTTAGCGCCCTTTATTTTAGAATGAAATTATATTCCGTCCAAATATACAGATATTCTAGTGACAGTTTTTTTTCTTCTGTTTCGATACATACCAGGTCAGAATTTCAAGCAAACATTCTTTTTCAGATGAATGTAATTGCTTTTCATTAATGCTTATTTTTTTTATTGATTTTTGTTAAAAGGTTTTTTCGTTTTCTCTTGTCTTTAATTTTTAACGATATACTTTTAATTCTTGACAACTTTGGAAGAGATTAGAAACCAAGTTTTTTCTCTTCGAGACAGATTTTAATCAGTCAAAGTTTTTCGTGAACATAAAGGATAGTATTTTTCCTCACTCTCTTTATAATTGTGGGGCTTTCGTATTGATGTTTGTTTTGTTTACAAAGTTTCAATAAAATGTTGTTCATTTTTAATTTTCATCAGCTAGTTCTCTACATAATGGCCAGAACTATAATAAAATGTAATTAAAACCATTGATAGCATTTTCACACAGGGCCTGTTTCTATCGTTTGATTAATATTAATTGAAAATTTTGAGAGCGATGATCATATAATTTCGCTAGATGGCGCTTTTTGTGAGAAAAAGAAAGACAATATAGATGAAAGAATAAATGGCACCAAAAGATAAAAAGGGTATTATTCTATTCCTCTTGAGAAATACTTTTTAGAATTCTTTAGGATATCTCAATGAAAGAAAGCTAAAATAAATAAATGTAAGTAACTGAGAATATTTAATTAACCAAGGTTTTTGCTTCTGTATTTTACAAGCATTTTGACACTGGTTTATAAACATCACTTCCTCCAAATTCTCTACCAACTCGCACCAACTGACAAAAAGCACATTATAAAATGGGCCCCAAATTTAGAAGAAACGAAATTTAAAACTTCAAGTGTAAAAATACATTTGACAACAAGGTTACTTTTTTTCTTGTTTTGTTTTCACATTTCTTTTATATAATAAAATTCTTCTGTTCAGGTAAAAATAAGTTAGTTTATAAATAAGAAAATCCCAAAAAACAAACAAAAAATATTTCAGCGTCCTCTTGAAATGACTGTGTTGGAAAATATAGATCAAAATGAAAAGGGTATCGTATTTTACGACGCTACATCTGGAAAAAAATCGGTGCCTAATATGAGATTTATTTGTTGAAATACACTAAGAAAACGTCGGCAACGTAGGCAGAACATTTAAGTTTGGTTTGAAAAATAATACAAAAGAAAAACACAAAACTGTTTATCCATGTCCAACATAAAATGAACGCCAGAAACCTAAGTGTTCATCAACAAATACTTAGTAAGAAAGTTACAGTTGGACATTTTTGAGGTTATCTATACTTAACTCATGTTCCGTGCATATAAGGTACTGAGAAATCAGGGGTTCCTTCAAGAATTTCAACGTTTTAATAGTTCCTGTTCCGTCGTAATTTTCTACAAATGGCAGAAATCTTGTCAATCGCACGTTGGATAATCAAAGGCATATTCTTAAAACGAAATAATCCAGTTTGTCACTTCAGTTTTTATGCTTGGTTCTCCAGTTTGTACATAAAATCATTACCGGTTCGAAAAGCTAAGACAAAAAAATTCAAATTGTGGTTCCTGTTGAGAAAAAGATAGCGGAAATATACGAAACGTGTATAAAATCAAATGTACTAAACGCCAATATTAACGCAAACTCCAATAATAGCACCTTGTCCAACACTCCAAGCCATTGCCTTTCAAAAAAGAAAATCTACACACGTTCTTTTCTAGTGGTGTTTACTAAAAATAAAACTTTTAAATATTAATAAAGAATTGGTAAATAGTGTTGTCTGGAATAAAGGCAACGTGGTTCCAGTTACATTTAAAAGAAAGATCCCAAATATATTGTCACTTCACCGTGTGTCGTCCGTTTTAAATGTTAAAATCTATATGTGCAGTTAATAAAAATATTCGTGAAGAGGCAATACAAAAAAAAATGAAAAAGAGAAAGCGATTATTGTAAAGGTCTAGAGCGACAGAAGAAATAGAGACAAAAAGTTTCATACATTATATCACGTGATTTCATTTTTTTTGTTGTTTTAAATTGCGAAAAAAGAATGGCAAATCTTGTCCGTTGGACTCACACGGTATTATATTTCGTTTTTAAGACTGATTTTTATTGACAAGTTACTCAGAAGGTAAAAAGGGAAGAGAGAAAAAAGGGGCGAGAAGAAACGTCTCAATAATCAAAATCGCTTTTCTGAACATCCGTATCTATTTGTATTAAGGTAAAAAATAAAAATAAAATAAAAACACGCACATGCACTCTCTAGGGACGGGGATAGGAATTTGTAACATTTATTTAATTTTTACAATTTCATTTTTTTAAATTTCGTTTACTTTGGATGTGAAATTTCACTGGCCTTAGAAGGCAAGTAATCAATTTTTAAGCTCTCCGTAAATAAAAGTTAAATTTTATTATAACATGTATACAAGTATATAAATACATATCTACAGATAAATAGATATTTATAAGTTTATATGCAGATATATAAATATATGAAATATTTTTTAGTTAACATTAGTTAAGCAAAACTGACAAGTGCACATTATATATATATATATTATATATATATTTAATATTTTGCACGAAAAAATACTTGTGTGTATTTGGATATCTAAAAAGAACATTACAAACTTACAATTCGTTCAGTTTATACTTGGAAGGATGAATCAGAAGAGGTTAATGGTGATCTTTTTCGTATTCGCTTTTATTTCTAGTTATTTTTTTTTCTAGAAATAAAGTTCTTAAATATCTTGGAGATTTCGCGGGACTGATTCCGAGGTTACATTAAGATCTAGTTCTTACCCATAATCTGAGAAATTTGTATGCAGTGCCTTTCAGATGACCTTGGAAAACATTAAATTAATGCTCGGTGCCTCCCCACCCCAAATTTCTCCCATTTCTTGATTTATATTATGTTTTTATTTATTTTAGAAGCTTGTTTATTTTATTTAATTTCTTTTTTAGATAAATGAGAATAGATTACCACAGGTAAGTTTAACCAAGTCCTCTTACATTTACCACAGGTAAATTTAATCAAGTCCTCTTACATTTGTGATTATGACATTGCTATGAATAAACATAGACCAAAAATAATTAATGTTCCAGTTTAAAGAATGCTAAAACATAAACCATCCTCTTCTTCTCCCCCCCCAGCTATGGGTAAATGTCAGGACAGACCGGGTTCTATAGCTTTGGATGGCAACTGGTCTACTACAGAAAGAAATGGCAACATACTGCGGGAATAAATTCTACCTCGTCAGTCATGTATCGAAAGATACATGATCGCCTAAGTGTGTATCACGTATGGCACATAACTGACTAAAACCATATTTGGGGCAAATGTACTAAATATCTATTTAAAAAAAATATATAACTAAGTTTTTAAAACAATTTTAACTTCCAAATTCTAATTTGAAGAGAACTATAAGTGATATGGAAACTTTGTTTAATTAATAATTGACATTAATTTTGCCACAAGACCGAAGAGGAAGTGGGGCGAGGCTGGACTTCACTAACTATCCTAAACCTAGCTAATCAGATTCACGACAATTACAATTACTCAATCACCACAAAAACTTATCCATCGCCATTCAACCCAACATATAAGCAGAGAGATCCCATTAAAACACCCATGTAAACGACATGGAAACTGGTTTATTTTCACAAATCAAACTTGATTTATTTAACATTGTTTTCGAATGAAATCAATTTGGAAATATATTCGTAGTCATTGTTGTTTCTTGCTTCTGAATGTCATGGAAAAAACGGTCTAATTCAGGCTCTCCCTTCTTCCGCCTACGTGTATGGAAATAAATTAATACACATTGTGTCCACTCGATCGGTAGCTCAGCAAATGGAGACCGCTAACAATCTGCCTCTTCTTTCTTTTTAGTTTTTGTGAGCGCAAACTTCTCAGAGTTCGGCTGCCACATTGGGCTCAAGAAATCCACCTAACATGCTATTTATTAATAACTGAGACTGGGTATAAGTCTCATATTTTCTCACGGTGGCGGGACGTGAAACAAGGTAGTTTTTAATGTGGGGGTACGCATGCATATGGACTAAGAACAAAAAGTGCCGAGTCTCTGACCAGTGTTACCCTGGTGTTGGTTTCCAACAATCTTTATTGCAAAGCTTTTTCTACAACTCATGGGCCTTGTACTGGGTGGACATTATTGTAAAAAAAAAAAAAAAAAAAAAAAAAAAAAACTAAAACAAATAAACACGGCAGAGCGGTGAAGAACAGATACTACACTTTGATCGAAGAAGGCCTGTTAAAGGAGCAGGGAATAAATGCCGATCTGACCTATCGGAAGAAGTTGTTCTCAATACAATATGAATCCAAACATTTGTAACTGGGCTCGGCTCACTGATCCCATTTTACGATTCGTTGTCATTCCTCTTAATATATTTCTAAGCTCATTCTATCTAAATAGACAATAGTAATACAATAAAGTATTACATACACTTTACACAACGTGAATATGTTGATTTTGATAAGTTTTTAACTTAAGATATTTTGCCCTAATTTACAATAACGAATAAAACTGGGTTCATTTTGTGAAATGAACCCAGTTTTATTCGTTATAAAAGATTATGAAAACATTAATGAAATAATAAAAATAAGCGCCTACCTTAACTTGATAGTAAATTCATTTTGTTGTCCATTTTACCGTTGCAGTGATTTTATTCTATACTTAGAACACCATTACTGGGACCTTGTGCCATAATTTGACTAAATATTTCTATAATGTCTTCTATTTCGTCAATAATATTTTCGGAAATATTTTTTTGTTTTTGCATTCGAAAGCAAATATGAAATATTTTGAGAATGTGCAAAAATGAAAACCAGAGTTTTACGTTAAAAAATGAGCATGTTAGTATTTTGTTATTTTTTTAAAAAAAAGTATGAAACAACCAATTTCCCTTGAGAAATAATTATTCTAAAAAACAATCTGCGTTATTTTTACCTATTTCTAAAAAAAAAAAAAAAAAAAAAATATACTGGTTATAATCTCAACTGTACAGAAATGCAAAATTGATGATTCAAAAACAATGTTCCTTCAATTCGCCGTTATAATTTCGGAAACTGCCGATCAACAAATTTGAAGGGATGGCATTGTTTCCATTTAAGACAATGTGTTTGCTATTAACTTCTAATAGTTTTTACATATACTAGTGTTCCGGGTAAATCTCCACACAAATAAAATCTAGTTTTAAATGTCCCAACTATTTGATTTTTTCATTTTTCTGTTAATCCAATTACGAGTGCTAATTTTTTTGTCGAGTAAGTTTAATTGCTATTCTTTGAAATCCATTCGGAACTTTTTCCGGGCAGTTGCTCAGTAATTTGCCTCTCAAACATTGGAAAACCGAGAGGAGGAGCGGTCCGCCTGGGCGGAGAGTTTTGGGAGTGGCATTTAGATGAATTAGTAAAAATTAGTTGAGACTGTTCTTTTTAATTTCCTGTAATCCCATCAAATTTTGATGTTGTGAATCAAAATTTTGCGGGGAATGAAAACCAGAAAAATAACTTTTTGAAATTATCGTGATTTTGTGCTTTTTTTTGCTTTCTGTTTGCAATCGGAACAAAATCAATGGCCATAATTTTTCTTTAGAATTTGTAGATGTTTTCCAGTTTTGGAATATTGTTTAGAGAGATGTCAAATTCTACGACCGCCCTGAGTAATGCAAACGCAGAACGATTCTTCAATTATTCAGTCAGTAGGAATTTCGCATAAGTTGAATTATTTCAATAATTTAATATGCAATTTTCTTCATGGGATTAAATTATTTTAAAACTATTTTTTGACAGTACAATAATGTGTATAATGAAAAGTAAATTCTTAAAGACTTTTTATGATTTATTATTTATGATTTTGTCGAAAAATCTGGATTTATTATAGTGGAAAATCTGAAGTCTGAATTTCGTAAAATAATTTGCCCCCCCCCTCTGAGTCATGTAATTTTAGTATTGTTAGTTCTTACAACATAAAATATTTATAGAATACATGTCTGACGCTTGCTACCATTTCACTTTCCATCGGCCATAGTGTTCCATTTTGTTTATGACTTTTTCCAATTTGTAAGTCAGTGACTGTCACGCAAAACGTAGTGTTAGAATTCACATGAATGCATTAGGATAAAAAGAAAAACTTACTTGCATCCACCAACCAAACCCGACCTAAAAGTGAGCTCACACTGGCGATAAGTCTATTTCTTGGCCAAATTTATTCTTTGTGAAATTCTGTTTATATTCATCAAGTTCGCTAAACACATCTCAAACTAAAAAAGAAAATCTCAAAATTTTAGAAATAGCTCAATATTTTCAACGAGGTTTTCTTTTTAAATCTTTAATTTTTTGCGAGAGGAATTTTTAATAAAAATGAAGACTTTTATTCGATACGAATTTGATTTGATAAGTATTTTTATTCATCATGGCGTAAGTTTTTCTGTGGACGCA
This sequence comes from Acanthosepion esculentum, assembly GCA_964036315.1. Taxonomy (NCBI): domain Eukaryota; kingdom Metazoa; phylum Mollusca; class Cephalopoda; order Sepiida; family Sepiidae; genus Acanthosepion; species Acanthosepion esculentum. The sequence continues at coordinate 140,817,680 of OZ038476.1, forward strand.
CAAAATTCTTAATCCAATTACGAGTGCTAATTTTTTTGTCGAGTAAGTTTAATTGCTATTCTTTGAAAACCATTCGGAACTTTTTCCGGGCAGTTGCTCAGTAATTTGCCTCTCAAACATTGGAAAACCGAGAGGAGGAGCGGTCCGCCTAGGCGGAGAGTTTTGTGAGTGGCATTTAGAGTGCTAATTACGAGTGGCTTTGGCTGAAATTTCTGTTTTCATATTTATACATATATCAATATTTACTAAGGCTAGTTTCGCAAAAGGTCAGTTGAAGAGATGAGAAGTTTATATTACGCCAAACTTTCAAGTAGAGAGATGTTCTTTATTTTGGAGGCTCTAAAAACACAGAAATATCTCAGTGACTAGAGGAGACACCATACTTCTTTTGAATATATAAATATAATTTTTTTTCGTGCGTGGTATTTATATAAATAGCGATAAGACAAGTGTGTATTTTACTTTAAAAAAAAAAGTCATTTTACTTCTACAATTTCGAAAACATTGTACATTCACACCTCCGATCGATGAGATAAATATTCATCAATATGGAAGATATGATATACAAATTTACATACCAGACTAATAGGTAATTGAATGACAAAATGAAAAAATATCTGAATTAGTCTGAAGAAGAGACGAAACGCATAAACCTCTTTTTTTTGTAATTCAATTATCCATTGTGTCAATATGTACATTCTTTCAAAAAGGTATTTTTATCGATAGATACTTTTTCAAGTAATCGATGCTTATAAAACCGTTAAGTTTTTAACATCGCCAATAAAAGCAGTTGTAATCGCTAAGTATTTGAACAGCAGTATTTAAATCTGGCGCCATAAATTTAAACGAGAAGCAAGAATGTTCAATTCCCGACGTTATATGTTTGGCTCCGTGATAAAGTAGAGATTAAAAGAATAAAGACGTGGAATACAAATAAATAAGGTCGGAGATTCTACTGATCAAAACGTAGTCACCGAAACAACAATGGTAAAGATATTAGCCGAATAAATAATTCGTTTTAGTCCCAGTATCAACCCCTTTCCCGCGAATTATTTTGGGAAAAACGTTTCATTTGCAGACGAATTTTTGTTATTTATTTTAAATATAGTAACTAAGAAACTGATGAAGTACCCGACGGTGGCTAACACTTCTATCAAACGTATGAGTTGACAAGTGGACTAGTTTCAAGCTCAGAAGGTCATAGAAAGAATCAAGATCGACGTACAAAGACGTCTGTTTCAAGTAGAATATCATCTGGGAGACATTCTTCATATCGTCTGATATTCTTTCATTATGAATAGTAGCCATTTTGTTTTTATTATTTCCTTATATAAAAGTATTAATATTTTTCTAAATATTCCTAATATATGCTATAATATTTAGATATATTAGCTAAGTAAACTTACGACAGTTTTTGTTTTATACAATAATATTAAACTTAAAATAATTAATAAATGTTATTAAAGAACAATTTATTACTAACGTAAAAGATGGCAGCATTTTAAATACATTTTACCGAGTATTATTATCATTGTATTTTTTTTCTTTCTTTGAGGCTAGCTAAGTTTAAAGTTAAGACAGAAGACCGACTTCTTCCCCATTTCGGTCTTGTGCCACATTTTCTGTTTTCTACAGAAATAAATATTCTTTTCTTTTTTTTTTTTTTTTCAACATTGTTCTGGACGTGTTTATTTGTTTGTTTCTGAAAAAAAAGTCACTATCGGTAAAAACGTAAATACACGTCTACGCCGAGGAAGGGGTTAATAGTGAAAATAGTTGAGTTGCGATATTGAAAAAGCTGCCGAAAGACTCAGCAATATTAACAACTTCCTATTTGTGGCAGAGGCGTGAAATACAAACGAATCGTTGGAACGACAGCAAATTAATTGGCAAAAACCCAATAATGTCTGTTGCGTAGATAAACACTACCATATCGTCGCATTATTGCATACAACAACGTCAATATTTACAATCTTTGTCAAAGCTTATTTCGCTGTTTAACTTCCGTAGTTTAAATAGACAAACTAAATATAAAAACTAAAATCTAAAACCATGGATAGAGATATAAATGATATATATTTCTTGTTACTCTAACCGTTATTTCAATGGATACACGTGGTTACGTAGACATTTCTGTTTAATTACAAACCAGTGAAATTGACGTCTACCGGCATAGATAATTGAAAGTCTTATTAAAGAAAACGTACTTTTCTACAGGGATCGAACTTGTATTCCCTTTTTTCCTGGCAAACCACCTTTTAGATAGACTTGTCTTACCGTTAGGCAACAAAGGTACTTACAGCAAGGTGTTTTTTTTTAAAGGAAATGTCCATTTTTACGTCTGTCACTGCTAAATTATATTTTCTGTGCTAACAGTTTTTTCTCTCGTACTTCTCATTTGTGGAACTCTATTATGGCTTCTTGCTTTCCAGTCAATTTTAATTTTCAAAAATTTAAATACAATGTCAACCGTTGTCCTCTGTTTTCTTAATTTCTCTTTGATTTTTCTCTCTCCTTAGTGTTATTTACCTCATATTCTATAACACTCAGTAATTCCTTTGTTATTGGTGACTTTATTGTTTTGTTTGGGTTGAAATGATTAACACGACAGCTAATTTTTTTTAAAAGAAGAAGAATGAATAATACTGATGAAAGTCAAATTTTTATTCAAAATTTATTCCTGATCATCAAAATTAGATGTAAATGTAAATCAATGAAGATGGATCGATATATGGATTTAATTCGTTTCATCCTTTAAAATATTTTCTCACATATGTTGAACTAAAAACTAAAATTGTTGGGCTAGGGATTTTCAAGTAGATTATCGTCTTGGAGACATTCTATGATTAATTACTTCATATCGTCTGATATTCTTTCATAATGAAAGTAGCCATTTTGTTTTTAATATTTCCTTATATAAAAGTATTAACATTTTTGTAAATATATGCTATAATACTTAAACAGCTAAATAAACGTACGACAGTTTTTGTTTTACGCAATATTATTAAACTTAAAATAATTAATAAATGTTATTAAAAAGCAATTTACTACCAGCGTAAAATATAGCATTTTAAATTTTAAGTTTTACTTTTTCTTTTTCTTTTTTTCCACAGAGTCCGTCTTTTCACCTCTCGGCTCCGTAAACATATTGAGGCAGCCCGTCATTTTCCCTGCAAAAATACTGCCATTTTTAGAAGGGAAATAACTCTAGTACAACGAAAGTTAGACAATGCAGACAGTAAAAACAACACTTGATATATTATATATAAAAGTAACAGCATATAACATGTTTGCTTGGCCCGATGAAATAGAAATGTCTCAACGGGCCGGCGTTTGCAGATCCAGGATCTAACTCGATCATTATTATTCTCATATAAGCACATATTGGTGCAATAATGTTAAATATGTAAATACCTAATAATAAAAGTTAGAGTAAATATAAACAATTTCGAATATGCAAGAGCTTTCATTATTACGTGGCGTAATGGTTAGCAAGCTTGTCTCGCTGGATCAATTACAATTTATTAGTGAGTTCGATCCTCACTGGGTACCCCATATTTACGGCCTTGTGCGATATCTAAACTACGCTTAGAAAAATCACGAATACTTCCCCAGCTTCGGCTAGGTAGTTTGAATTAAATATTGGCTTAAGCCCCAGGGTGCACCCTCCCAGGCAGTACATCTCCTTCCGGAGGGGGCCAGGGTCATTACCCAGCGACTGAGTCGTCCTCCAAAGGGGGAAGTACGGGGGAGTCTTGAGCAATTTTTCCACCGTATTGCCATTAAACCCACTTCAAACCTTGACCTTGTACCATATTCGGTAGTGACGTAGTCGCGCTGAAAGTTTCAATATAATCGTTTGTCTTCATTTGTTTGACAGAGTTTTCATCGATTGATCGTGAGCACAATTCAACCTAGTTTTAGGCATTAACTCATCAGTTCAACTCTTTTTCTGAGATTCAAATTGTCGACATATCTGGCCCGTTGTCCGTCCTGGGTATGGTGATAAACTATATCCGCGTCCTGGGTAAGACGATAAATTACATCTGACAGCAAGGGCTCTCTTCAGCAGGTTTTGAGTAGCGTGGAACCACCTCTTAATTGCTGGAGTTCTCAGGTCCACCCTGACCCGGGTAGGTAGCACTTGTTAGGGTCCCAACTATAGGCAAATAGTTATGCCCCCAAAATGGGATCAAAACATCATGAAAGTGTAAAAAAAATAGGTTTTAATACCAGCAATAAATTTTTGAAAGAAAAAAAAAATTACCAGCAATGCATTTTTGAAGAAAAAAGTATTACCAGCAAAAAAAAATCTTGTCGGCATTAAATAACCCATTGAGGTGTTGCTATGCCGTAAAACAAAATAAACCTAATGCTTCGTTTACCTTCATATCTGTTGCAGTTTTTCCTCTCTCTGTCCAGTTTTTGTAAACAAGTTCTATCATCTTTGGAACAATATATATATTTTTTTACTTCTTCCTTTTAATGAAAAACTATTCAGCAGGGGTCGTTGGAATAAAACTAGTGTATGGCATTAACCCCCCCCCCAAAAAAAAAACTACACCTTTTCATCGTTTATGTGCCTTTGTCTTTTTCAGATATGCATTCGACCAAATCTTGTCCCTTATAGCTCTAAGCAAGATTTGACTACATCGCTGTTTGTCCTCTTTTTAATCTGTCATCCATTCACATAACTCGCTATTACCTGCTGCCGTTCCTGACATAAATGTCATGTGCATTATTTAGGTCTTCTTTTCTCATTATGTGCCCTAGAAAGTACAACTATCTTCTGGTTTTAAGCAGACGTATCCTTGTAGTTTCCATTCTCCTTGAAACTTCTTTGATGCTAATATGTTCCGTCCATGGTCTTCACGTAATCCGACTGTAGAACCATATCGTCGTTGCCTCCCACCCATTCTTCATCTGTAAGAACTCACAGAACGATAGATATGACATATCAGCTCAGAATTATTCTTTATCTCTAACGAATTTTCCCTGTCTCTTAATACTTCGTTTAGTTTCTGGAAAGCCTATTCGCTATTCCGGTGCGCGTTCGGATCCCTGTGTCACACTTTCCGTCTTCGGTTACTACCCTGCCCAGATATTATTTAAATTTTTGTACCTGCTTGATTCTGATATTTCCTATTCGAAGTTCACACCTCGGGTTTTCCCCTCTGGCTGAAGACCATATATTTGCTCTTCTCACAGTTGATAGCCTTTTAATCTCGTTTTCCTTTGCTACATTGTGAAGGAGGTATTACAGTTTTCCGTCTTAATCCGCTATCAATATTATCAGTGCATCTTATGGTGATTAAGATTATGTCCACCGATAACAAATCGTGTCATATTTTCTCGTTCCCTTAGGATAATCCTGCTGTATAATTTAATTCTTTTCGCATGATTGTTTTTCCATTTTTTGTACTTGCTCAACTCCTTTTTTGAATCAAATAATTCTGTAGAATTATTAGATTTTAAAAGCATATCATTGGTCTAAAGGTCCTGATGTCTTATTGGCTTAAACCAAACTCAGCCATGTTTATCATAATATCAATCATTTGACCATATTAAAATTTGGAACAAAGTCAATTCGATGCAATTATTCTCAGAGAGTTTATTCTGAAAAATGGAAAATTTGTTTCTGGAAGTATATTAAGATGAACTATCGTTATAATTTATTTACGTATGTTTTGAACGGGAAATCGAATGCTTTAAATACACTTCTGAATAGCAGGAAATTTTACGGCTATCATTAAGAAAGTAAAAGGCTTTCGAGTGCAAAAATATCATAATATTTAAAAGGAAATCCCGTTTGGTCAGGTGAAAGAGAATCGCCTGGAAGAGTTTAATATTTCATTGAGACTAAAAACAATATTATCTGTTGTGAAATTGTGACTGCCGTTGACAAGAAGGCAAAGAAAACAAGAGATCATTCAGAATATATATATATATATGAAGAAATATAGTCTTAAAGTGTGCTATATTTATGAGATAAAGTGCTCAATATCAGAGATAGAGCGTGTGTAAATATAAAAGTTAACAAAGAAGTCAACACTTAGAGGTGACAGTCTGTTTCATGCTAGTGCAATTGCCTGAAGATTGCACTAGCATGAAACAGACTGTCGCCTCTAAGTGTTGACTTCTATGTTCACATTTATATATATGTGTATATATATATATATATATATATATATATATATATATATATATATATATATATATATTATATGCACAGTACCTATTGAAAAGTGCTCAATACCAGTAATAGAGCTAACATATTCATTTATATGGAGATGAGTTTGTGACCCTGGGTTTCATGTTTCTGTTATAACTTATTAGAAAGTGCAAAAGCGTGAAATCCAGGGTCACAAACTCAGATTCACACAAGTGAATATATATATATATATATATATATATATATATATATTATATATATTTTCTTTCATCTCATTTTTTACACTTTATGATAACATTCAGGTCGTTTTTATATTCTGTAGTGAAAAATAAAGTAGATTCTGATGAGATTTGAACTCACATCTTGTGTTCTTAGGAACGTCTAATACGGGCAATGACTTAACGATTTAACCAAGGAGACCTATCAGCAAGCGAATGTTAAATTTAGTCAGTTTTATTAGATTGTTACAACGTCATATTGTTTGTTTGCTCATCATCTCACTACTAGTCGTAGTAGAGTTAAGTCTTAAGGTATTTCGATTTCTTAGATAAAGCATTTTGAAAAAGAAAGGCAAAGAAAGTATCAGACTATGACGCCTACTTCTACTACAAAGCGTAAACAAACAATAAGGTCGGAATTAAAATCAGAAAAGGAATAGTGAGACTCTGAAAAGTTTGAATGACATCTTCGCATTGGTTTCGTTAGCCTAATAAACATTGCTTCGTCTCTCTCGTAGGTTTGCAAAGAACTGAAAAGGAGCTCAAGTACCGCTGATGAATAGTTTTTAATGTTTCGATAGGTGTTGGTTTAATTTAAAATGAAAATGATTCATCTAAAAAAAAGAAAAATCAGATATGATTATTAATTTTGGAGACTAGTGCTCTAGTTGTGCTTCTTCATCGTATCTCTTAGCTTAGATTGAAAATAAAAGATTCCAGAGAGATATAAACAGGCATTCCTTATCCCTTTAAGACCGTCTTTAAGTGAAACCACCGTTACTAATTTGGCTACGAAGACTTTACCAACAGACTTCTCTATATTCCTTATTTGTCCGATTGCTATTACGCCGCCATCTTGTTTGTTTAGATTTACTTTAATAGTATATTATTAAATGTAATAGTTTACGACTATCTTAACTGAAGTTTTGTCATATTAATTTTCGACTAGTCCTTCCTTCACCCCTACACTTACTCTTCTCCATCGAAATAAGTTATTTTTTATAAAGAGAAGAAAAAGGATAAGCGTGAGAGACGAATCAAAAATTAATAATTATGAAAATGCTTCAGCTGAGAAATTTAGACAGGATTCGGAATGAAATGCTTTATAGGAAAAGACTGTAAAGACAGCTCAGCAAAATATAGGCAAAATGATGTATAAAACAAATGTCGTGTGTCCGTTTCATCCCTGATCCTGTCAGAAAATACTGTATACTCAGCGTGAGGTCAAAGAAGCCAGATGTAACAACGCGTTGGCCTGACATGTAACCAGGCCACAAAGTGAATATCTGTGCCTCACACGATGTCAGTGGTTGCCCTAAAATGCGTACATGTGATGGGTAGACATGGAAATAACCGTGTGTTTCTGTGTGTGTGTGTGTGTGTGTGTGACCAAACAGAAGAGCACCTAAGACATCGCACATTGGCTGACAGTAACTGACAAAGTCCGGCGTTGAAGAAAATTTAATGTTATGAGAGCGAGTAAGTGTTTATGAGAGAGTAAGTGTTGCGTTTTCATTGGTTTGCAGACAATAATATTACAAAAAGAATTCTGAAGAAATCTTGGATGTTCATTTAACTTGTAAATTAGTGAGAATATTTCTCTAAGAATAACGCTGCCAAATAAGGGCTACAATTCTAGTCTAAACCAGCGATGACATGTCACCGTGAAATTCGCAAAGACGAGAATTTGAGAATAACATGAACAAACACGGATTTATCGAATGAAATGATAGTTCGATACATGTAATCGTCTCTTTGAATTCCGTTAAAGTATTTAAAGCAGACGACAACCTTATTGTGGGGGAAGAGCTTTGTAAATACGAGTGAATAGAAAAAGAAACATTCGATAAAAAAAAAGAATGAACAAAACATGATATAAAAGGAATGTTTTGGTTTCAGATTTGTAAAGAATGCAGTTTTTTTTGTTTTTCTATTTTTGTGAGTTTCAGATTGTGAAAGAGGGACAGGTTATTTCTTGAGGATAAAATTATTTACAGAAAGGATGGCGAATAGATTTATTTTTCCTGTTGTATTTTGGATTTAATTCCGATTTATATTTAAAAAAATTGAATTTAAGAATTAATTTTGATGACAAAATACAAATGATCCTTTACTGTTGACAAAAACAAAACAAAACCAAAACCTTTTTGTGTTCATAATGAGTAAAGCGTGTCTCTCTATTGATTTTCATTATACATAAGAGTTCAGTACTGGCCCAAATGTTGACAATCTTCCAAGTAGAATGAGCTGCCGTGAAAGACCTGAAGTTGTAACACTTTTTCTATCTTGTAATCAAGTAACTAAACAGAACATAAGAATTTTCTTTTTAATTTTTGTTTCTACCGTATAATGATTTGAATATTTTATTTCAGAAATTGTTTAATACAACTCAGCTCATCGAATAGTGAAAGGGATCTAGTGAATAAACTTTGGACCCCCCAGCATATTTATTCGTTCTCCGACCAGTTTTTCAGTTAGAATTTTCCACTTTCGTAAATTACCAGATTAGTTTCTTATCAAAAGAGCTCAAAGTGAAAATAGATCAATTAATAATTACGATATATTTTAAACTTATGACTGATCTTCATGAATAAAGTCGAAAATATTTGCCTATTATCAACATATTAATTTAGTGTCTATTTTGCCTACCGTAGAGCAATGGATAGTTCATTAATCTTACAGGCCGTTGTTCGTGATTTTAGTTTCATTGCGTTCCCAGCTATTGCGATTTGTTTAAATTCAATAATTAACTGTTTGTTTCCTATCTATTTTATTTTAAACAATATATTAGGTTGGTGCAAAAATAATGTCGTTTTTTGACGTTCAACATCATGTCAAAAAACGACATTATTTTTGCACCAACCTAATATTAACATTTTTTTTTTTACAAAACATGAGGATTTGTTATTTCGAGCATGCATGTTAAATGATAATTTCTGTATATCATCCCAATGAAACTTTATAGCTAAGCATTCTGGGTGCCTGTTATAGTGTGAGGTTTTTGAAATCTAGTGCCGCAAGTCTTTGATCCTATTTAATTTCATGTTTTTTTTTTTATATTCGCCAGATTGCTAATTGAGTACGTGTCGAGTAAAAGGAGCTAACTTGGACTGGCATTTTGATGCCGGTTAGGCATCAGCAGATTGGGAGCTCTGTAATGAACATTGATAGCCTCGCCCAAAATAGGGAGGTTACGTTTGTTTTATCCATAGTTTCTTCCATCAAGTTAACGTAGATAAGGGATGTACACCCATTGACCTCTTATTTTTGTCCACATTTTCTTTAGTTTAACCCCTCCCCCGTTAAGTGACCAGGGTGGATGCGGGACGCCTTTCCAATTTCGTTTATGCATTTCGTATTTTTTGTTGTCTCTGGATGAGAGTGTGCTTGGTCGAATGAGTGTTTTAATTATTTAAGTCCCGCATTAATTTCGTCCAGTTAATTGATGTTCTGCCACATTTAATGATTGTGTTTTTTTTTGTCACGATTTTGTTGAATTGCTTGTACATAGGATTGTAAACATTGTAAATATTTACTGCAGTTTAATTTTTAAAAATTATTTTATTCCCCACCGCGACAGACAAATTGTACACATGGGGACTAGTTAGGACTTCATTGAGACGGAGGTATTATGGTGGCTGTAGTAAGAATGGTAACTAAGAATGTGTTTTGGTGTAAAGAATATTGAGATATGTTTGGGTCAGCGATTGTGGCTAGCTAAGTGTAAGTATAAGACAGATAAAGACCAGACTTTCCCATCCATCACTCCTGGTCATGTGCTAGATTTTTTGTATTTTTTTTTTACAAAAATAAATATCATTACTAACTGAGTATACCAGCAGCTTTTCTTTTTTTTTGTAAGTTTTTTGTTCTTTTCATTGCGGAACTGAATTTTCTATAATATTCCAAAAGCTCGCCACCATCTCTGATGGTTTGGTTTGGTTTGGTTTACAGTTTATCAACCTCAATGTGTTATTTAATGCCGATAAGATTTTATTTGCTGGTAATATTTTTGTTCAAAGATGTATTGCTGGTAATATTTTTTTTTCCTCAAAAATCATTGCTGGTAATTTTTTACAAAAATGTATTGCTGATATTAAAACCTATTTTTAAACTTTCATAGTGTTTTGACTCCAGTTTTGGGGTTAACTATTTGCCCATAGTTGGGACCCTAACAGGTGCTACCACCCCGGGTCAGGGCGGACCTGGGAACACCAGCAATTAAGAGGTGGTTCCACGCTCCTCAAAACCACCCGAGGCCTTGCTGTTGGATGTAGTTTATTTTCTTACCAAAGAAGGACCATTTCTGAAAAAAAAAATTACGATCCATAGCGTAATTAATTTAATCATGTTTAGTATGTCTTTGTCCATTTCAGATGGAGGATGATGCACGTACGATGTAATTTAGGATATCTGTTTGCCGTCTGTTGCAATTTAAAAAAAATACTTGAAAATACAGGAATATTGACTGTTATGGATTCTATGTTGTAAAGTTGTTTTACGGTTTCGAATCCAGTTCAAGTAATCGATAGTCAAAATAATATATATAACAATAAGTGGAGTTCTAAATCTGTTGATGACTTTAATCATAGACCAAAAGGATACTGACGTAACCAAGAACTTTATGAACCTTGGCAGTTTCACTGACCGTCGACGACAAGCTGTCAACTGGTAATAGTTATTAACCTGTTGATGAACCGTACTGGATAAGACGATAAACTAAATATGACAGTAAGGCCTCTTCTCAGGAGGTTTTGAGGAGCGTGGAACCACCTCTTAATTGCTAGTGTTTCCAGGTCCACCCTGACCCGGTGTGGTAGCACCTGTTAGGGTCCCAACTACGGGCAAATAGTTAACCTCAAACTGGGATCAAAACACTATGAAAGTGTAAAAATAGGTTTTAATACCAGCAATAAATTTTTGAAGGAAAAATATTACTAGCAATAAAAATCTTGTCGGCCTTGAATAACCCATTGAGGTGTTGATCTGCTATAAAACAAAACAAACCCGTTGATGAAAGTGAAGTTTTGATTAGGTTTATTGGATTTAACAACATGTCAATCATTTTTAGGTTATTTAATGTCGCATGTTGACAATAGGGAACTCAGTGAGGATCGAACTCACTACTTTGTTGTCATGGTTAGACAGACTAGCCTCGATAACCATTACACCATAGAGAAGCCTCAGATAGAAGTGGGGAAATAGAAAGAAAATTTTATGTTCATAATTCTTCATGTCTGCGAAAAGTAACAATTAAAGTTTATCCAGGAGAATAAATCGGATGCCTTTGATACTAGATGTCTATGTAAAATCCTCGGTAAGAAATAAAATTACTATATGTCATATGAAGGGGACAGTAACAACTGATATTTCTCGGGTTCAAGTATTATTTGCAGAGAACAGCTTCGTTGGTTGGGGAATATCTTGAGGCTTCTCGCAAACATCGCTCTCCCATCCGAAGAGACGGTGATGGTTATTTTCAAGAAGAAACAGCTTCTGCATGTGTGGATCTTTAAATGAAAAAGAATGTGCACACACCCGTCACTATCTTTCTCTAAAATCCAGCAAGAAAAGTGGAAAGTCTAACCAAGCTTCGATGCAAGGAACGTCCTTCTCCGCTTCACAGCGCATGTCCGTTGAACTGTTCTCAATTAAGCTTTCTCCTTCTCGACTGGTTGCCACCGAAAGCAAGAGAAACCAGTCTTTTGCCCATATGAAGAGAGAAAAAAAAATTCCTGACATTTTCAAGGTCATCAGTAAGAAGTGAACGATTCGGCCAGAGTTTGAACTCTGGAGGCTGATTCCACTTTCTGTGCCGATAACAATTACAATACCTGTGCACCAAATTTTCTCATAAGGCCTAAAATTAAAGACGTTACATGGACGCCAGACACCCATAGACAGTGAGTACAGCTCCAAATTGGCTGTATGTAGCACAGAGTGTCTTCTGACCGAACAGGAGCAGGTGGCACTACACCAGCAAACTGGGCAAAGACCGTGCACAGGAACGCATTGACGACCTCATGTGTCGTATGACGTAAGAGCAATACTCTAATATTAATACTGAATAAATGTCACGAGAACAATTAACAGACTCCCATGTTGATACTTCTCCGAACACTACAATCTTAACTTCTCTAAGTCTAGGGCCAATCTTTATATATCCTCCATATCCTCAATCATCACATTCTACTTTCTTCTCGTACGTACAGGTCATACGTCTCATTGAGTAAACCTCTACTTTGAGTTGCTTTTGAGCCTCGCCTTAGGTGAACACTAGTAAATTATTGTGTTAGTTTTATCATTCTTTCAAGCTGTTGGGTTTCAAAATTCCTTTAAAAATATCAATTGAATAATCTATCATTATATATAAAAAAAACCCTAATCAAATGGCCTATATCCACAACTCTTGACGATTATAGGCACTTACTAAACTCAGTGTGGCATAAGGCTATAGTAGGCGAGCACTTAGGGATGAGGGTAGTCATTGCACACCCGAATGCTTTGTGAAACGTGCTAAAATCCTGACATAACAGTTGAGACACATGCTAATTTCAGACATTTCAATTTTACCGTTTTAGAGTTAATATAAGTATTTCAATTAAGCTAAATTAATCTACTGATAAAATTTATTGAAAAATTAAATTAACTACAGAAAAAGTCAACACGAATTAAGAAGATATAATTGCAAACCTAAATTCATTAACGTTTGGTTGAGGATATTCAGCAACTATGTTACAACAGAAATTTGATCAAGCTTTTCCATACATTAAATATTGAATACAATAACATTTGGATAGGGTTACAGACCTGTCAAAACATGGCGGATAACCATTCAAGAAGATCTGAGAGGAACCTGCTCTGGGAAGCTTTTGATGGAGCACACTTGTCACACCCAATGCTACAGAACAGGATGTACTATGCCTAATAAAGTAAACATCAGCTATAATGTCTTACCATAAGGCAGCACCTTCTTCGTTATATATATATATATATATATATATATATATATATATATATATATCTCGGTGTAATATTGTCGCCAGTGTGACAGTGATCATGGGGACAGGGCAGTTTTTGTCATTGGTGTAGATGTACATAAATGTCCAAACAAAAAGAGACAACGTGTCACATACTAATTTAGTGGAGATATCTATTACGTCTTAAAAAACCAACAAGAAATGAATGGTGGAGGCCTCGTAGAAAGGAACTCAAGAAAGAAAAAATCTATATTCTGAATTAAAGATTACAAAAGAAGTTAGTACTTTGCACAGAAGTGAATGTCGGCTATAAATATGCAAGGGCAGACATTGTTGAAAAGCGTGAAAGTTAAAATAAGTGTGAATTGATAAAGTTTCCATTTTTATGCTTCAGTAGGCAGAAAAATCAAGTCATGTGGCATGATTCTCTTTGGTTGGACTTTTATTTTTTATCTTCCCACGCAAAGCATTTCATTTATTTTTGCAATTTTTCGCTATTCGTTTAAATGTTTCGTATTTTCGTCCATAACGTTTTTATTCGATGTTTTTCTTCATTTCTACCATCTTTCGTTTCGTTTCTTCTTTTTACTATTGCTGTCCTTTTTTAAGCTACGTCTTCAACTTTATTATTTGTTCCATATTTTTATTCGTTACTCCTTATTTTTTTCTTTCGTTTCGCCTCAGACATTCTGCATTTTACATTGTTTTTATACCTTTCTCATACTATAGAAGACCTTAGGAGTGTTTTTATTTGATCGCCTTTTCTTTTATATAATCTAAAATTAAATTTCATACTTTAATGACCACTTTGATTAGGTATAAAAAATTGTTAGTGTATTTTATTCAAATATCAAAGTTTGAAATGATAGTGTGGAATCTTCCACGTCTGCCAGTCACAAAAAAACGAGTGGTTCTCTCTTTTTTGTCACTCTCGCGTCTCATTTCTTGCTGCCAAAATGTAACCTTTAAGAACTCCCGTCTTGACCATGCAGTCAGACGTTAAAGAACATTACAACATTCACGCAAGTACAATTCTTAAGTCTTCTGAACTCTTTACAAATACACAATTCCTAACATTCAACAGGAACTCATTCTTCTAAATTACAGTTTAATAATTACAGTGTAACCTGGATATAAGAGACCCGGATATAAGATAAACCTGGATATAAGAGAGATTTTCCATGGTCCCAAATTAGAGCCTGTGTTAATAAAACAAAATAGACCAAACCCGGATATAAGAGACTTCTCAGGTCCCGACAACGCTCTTATATCCGGGTTACATTGTACTTCAACCTTTATGAGCTCCGGTACAAATATTTCCAAATCCAAGAAACATAACTCTATCAAACCTTTAGCTTATGTACATGTACAGTGTAACCCGGATATAAGAGAGTTGTCGAGACCGGAGAATAAGTCTCTTTTTTCCGGGTTTGGTCTATTTTGTTTAGGTAAGTATGGCTCTAATTTGGGACCAGAGAAAATATCTTATATCCGGGTTACACTGTACACGAAGACCAATAAATTCAATTTTTAGGTTTTGAATCATTATTTTCTGTCTTGTATTAATTGTTGTGGATGGAAGATTATTGAACACACCCAATTTTAACCCTTCTCACCATTCAAACCTTTTGATACTTTCTAACACTTCACCCACCGGCAACAATAGCTATTTTTGTTTTTAATACAGATGCTGATATATTCGCAAATGAATAGTCTTACACACAATTATGCATAACGTGTCTGTATAAATTTTTCATCCATTTTAAGGACTCTATATTCCTCAATGAATTACAAATCTGTATAATGAAGACACAGAATTAAACTACAACCGGAAGGGACATAAATAACGATATTAAATTAAGCTTTCATTTTCTAAGCTGTCTAAATCAAAATAAAGATTTTTGGAAACTTACCTGTTAGTATACAAGAACTTAAGGAAGTCTAAATTACCGCATCGTTATGTTTGCATATAGGTAGTAAAACGAAAAACCTTACCTCACTTATAGCTGTAATCGCGAATCTATTTTGGGAATTTCTCGTAGACGACTGTTTCATTTAAAGGTGAAACTCCTACTACGTTGATTTTATGAAATTTTACCTAAATACTATAAATTGGTAGAATTAAAATATAAACGGACTAAAAAAAAAAGTGGGGAGGGGTGAATAAACGTAATTAAATATTTTTAAAGAAATTATCTGAAAATAATTTTGATGAGCGCAAGGAAATCTTTAAAATCTAATTTCCTAAATTCGGTTTCAGCTTCTGATAAAAAGCATCTTGTTTTAAGGAATATCGATTCCGAAGACGCAGCATCAGAAGCAAATCCAACTTCCTTTGAAAAGGTCTAGCCAGAAGTTGAAGAAATATATTGATGGCACCAAGATAAATGGTTTTGCAAGGATCGTCCTGCAAGGCACTGTGCTCCAAGACAAGAAAACGGGAAGAAGAAAAATGATCGTAAATGTAAAGTTGTTCACCATTTCTTCAGGAAAGTAAGATTTTTGGAAAAAAAAAATTATTCAAGATCTCGAAGTTCTTTTAGCAGGAAAATGTGTTGATTAAAATGAAAAACCCACAAGTAGAAAAACAAAATCTACGACGTATGTCCCATAATTTTAGTTACATTCTCATATATACTTTATAGAAGAAATGTAAAAACTATTATGGGACAGTAGTTAATTCTTTCTCTGTAATATAGAACAGCAGCACTCTACACAGATCTAAGTTGGAGAAAAAAATAAGTTACTTTGTTCTTGACTTCGTAAATCTAATATTTTTTTTTTTTTGGATGAGAAAGTTTCTTTCAAAAAGGCTATAAAAGGGGGGATCAATTCCGTCAAAGGTGAGAGCGAGTTTTAATATAAACGTATATGGTGTCTGCTTCCCCCCACCCAAACAATTTCTCATTGAAGTAGCAGTACTAGCCATAATAATATGGCACAAAAAGTACGATAAACATAACTTGTATTGGATATAAAAGTGTCGGGTTTTTAACATTGAGTGACAAGGTTACGAGCTTAACATTGTCGTAATATTTTGACAAAAATATTACGTCAGCGAACCAGGAATCAACATTGAGGAAAAAATACAAACAGAATGTCCTCAACTTACGAACTATTGATTTTTTTTATTCATTTCTTTAACGAATTGTTCGTAAGCTAAATATTCAGGTTACGAACATCCGAGTTTAAATTTTAAATATACAATGTGCGGCCGAAATATATCCCAGAAATACATCCCACATAATAGGAAGGGGTTAGTGACAATATTGTCTTCATCTAACTAATGTTTTACTATTTTGTGCGAGGTTTTTTGGGGATGTATTTTTTTGCTGCACCCTGCATATATATTTAATACAACTTTAAAAAAAAAAAACTGTGTAAACATTTTTAGAAATTTGAGCTAAGAATGTTTTTCTTTCTTTCGTTACTGGCGACTTTACAAAAACCCGAAAAGAAATTGGTTTACAGCAGGGTTAAATTAAAATTGGATTTACGGTAGGGAAAAGTTGAAAGAACGAACGAACGAACGAAATTGACTGTGGTTAAATTTGTTCGTAAGTAGAGGACGTCCTGTATTGTATTGACAAAAGGTGTCGGTTTGTATAATCGAGTCCAGCAAAAGTGAACGATACAAATTAGTTGCTAACAGAGTGGAAAAACATTACAAACATCTTGAAACGACAACTCACCACCAAATTAGAACGTCAAAATGTTAACATCTTGACAAACAAATGTATTTGTGATTTATATATATATATATATATATATATATATATATATATATATGCGTGTATGTAGGTATAAAAAAACAGACCTGTTTACGTCGAACGACCTCCTGGAACGAAAAAAACATTTTGAAAAGGGGGAAAAAATAGCTAGTGGATAACATTTTTTAAAATGATAAAATAATAATATCAAGTATTTAATAAAAAAAAAAAAAAATACTAAATACGATTTTAATATTAAAATCAATACCTTTGATGTCGATGATAAAAGTGTGCGCCATTTCACATTTTTGTGTATCGATTTGGTTTCAGCAAATATTGGATATTATTACATAGGAGAAAAATAACGCTAAAATGATTTTAGTTGATCTCGCAAGCAGTAATCAAAATAAAATATCAATAATAAAACGCTCTAGTTTCCTCAGTGATGACTTATTGGGTTATAGCAAAAACTAGAAGTTTTAAAGATTTAGGTCTTACTAATTTGTTTCGGGAAATATGTTCTGAATCACTCTAAGCTCACCACTAATTTCTTTCTCGAAAGATAAAAAAAGAAAAAAGAAATTTCGCTTCTGGTTATTATCGAAACTTTAAGCATCCAACTCGTCCATTTAAACTAAGTCTGTATTGCCACAAGAATCGATAATATTTAAAAGGAATAGAAAAAAACCTAAAATGACTTCGTTCTATTATCATAATCAACATTTCAAGAAAGATAAAAACTGAAGAGATATGAACAAGCGCATATATATATATATATATATATATATATATATATATTAGATAAATAAATAAACATGTCTGTTCTCACACGCACATACCTATGCATATAAATATAGGTGGTGTTTTCATGTATGAATATTCCTCTATGAATTTAGGCATATATATATATATATATGTGTGTGTGTGTGTGTGCTCAATGTGTAAGAAAGCTAAAATTTCTACTACTAATAAATATAAATCTTGTTGCTAACTGCGGGGGGGGGGGACAATATGCATACATACGTACATATATAAACTCAGGCACGTGCCAGCAGTAAATACTCAGAGTAGGCAGTTTATGAACTTTACAAAAATTTATTCATTTTTTTTTTTTTACATTTTATGCATAATAATCAGTGTGACCTTCATAATGTTGTTGGATCAGGTGCATATTGTGCCACAGAAGGAAAATGTAGCTTCTGATCTATTTATTCAGGGTAGACGCTGCCTATCTTGACTACCTCGATGGCACATCCCTGATTATATATATATATATTTCATTACAATGATCAGATTGTTATGTGATATGTATTTACATCTATGTGTACCTGTATTCCAGCATAAGTCATTATGTTTTAATTCCTTTTCTTTCATTGTTTCTAACACTCAGTGTCAACTTGCGTCTTAGTGGCTTCATTGGGATGAAATGATTAATATTTCATATATATATATATATATATGAAATGATTAATATTTCATATATATATATATATATATATATATGAAATGATTAATATTTCATATATATATATATATATATATATATGAAATGATTAATATTTCATATATATATATATATATATATATATATGAAATGATTAATATTTCATATATATATATATATATATATATATATATATATATACACACACATGTATGTAGGAATACAAGTGTGGGTATATCTGTGTGTATTGTGCAAAGCTTCACTGATTATTTCTTCAAAATTTGAAAATAATAACGATATTTATTCTGACTGGAGAGACGGAGGTAAATATTATATACATATATATATATATATAATACGCATCAATATAAATCCGGGAATTCTATTGATCTGATGGGTTTCAGATTTTAGTGAACAATTTTTTCCGTGCCAAATTCCCAAGAGTTAAGTATCCGTGAACGAAGATGGCGCACGCTATAGTCATTGGCGAATGAAGTTTCGTAGAAAATAGAAATTAAGAGAGAAAATATTTTCTCGTATTAAGTAAATGAGAAAATATAGTTAAAAATAAATTCTATCTCATCATGGGTATGCACACATATGCGAAGTTCCACCGACCGGAGATAGATAAATTTGCGTGTCTAGAGCAGAGTTTCTCAACTGATGCGTCCGGGCGAAATAATACGCACTGCTGCGTAAACTGAAGAGTAATTTATGAATTATTTTTATATTTAAAAAAATATTTATTATTAAAAAGCTAGGGACACCAAGTACATGACTTCCATGCCTAAGACAAGTCTTCGTCATTTGATATTTTAAACTGGATGCTACATTCCTTAATTTTTAAGTAGGAGTGTATACTGTTTTCTCTTCTTCAAGCAATGCAAACAAGTCATTATCGGGCTGCCTAAACAATATTTATAAATCCCTTTAAATAAAAACTGTGCAACTAATCTTCTTTGAGTATGCTAGACTAAAATTTCATTGTTTTTAAATTCCATGACTAATTTTCCCTAATTAAGTTTTATTTGTTCTACAAGAGCGCTCAGAATTTAAAAACAAATGGTTGAGAAACGATGGTCTAGAGACATCATATATATATATATATATATATATATATATATATATATATAGTGTCCATAAAGTTCGTGTGCACTTTAAAAAATTTATAACTTTATTTGTATTTGCGATAGAAATAATCAGTAAAAAATGTTATAAAGTTTAATGTACCTAATTTTAAGTATAGCTAAAATAACTAATGTAATTTCAGGCATTACTGTAAATCAGTTGGCAAATGTTTTCCGTGAACTGAAAAATCGTATTACCCTTTGTATTGCTAATGATGGAGGACATGTGGAAACTTAAATAAAATTTCAATAAAGCCTTAAAAAAATATAGATTTACTTCTTTCTAATCCTTTTTACAAATTATTTCTATCACAAATACAAATAAATAAATCTTTTAAAGTGCACACGAACTTTATGGACATCATATATATATGTAATGTGTATTGTTATCTACAAATATTTTCAGCATTTTGCGCATATGGAAAGAGGTAAAGTGATAGAAAAAGGTATCCCAATGCAGAACAAAATCTCCAGTATCGAATACTGAAATGGGCCCTTTGGAAATACAATGTAATAACATCCAAGATCGATGAAAATCCAAATCGATCACATAAATCTATTCGAATTTTGAAATCGGAAAATAAAAAGATAAAAAGGTATGAAGAAAGAAAAAAAAAGTGACTAAAAATAACCAAAGAAATAAATAAGTCAAAGAAAAAAATGAGAAAAAAGTAAGAGTTTTAGTAGAAAATGAACAAAAAAGACGCTTTCTTTTGTTTCACTGCTTCATGTAATCATGCAGTGATATCAATTTATTATTCGTTAAGCTTATAGGAGTTACCTTCCCTTGGTTTTATGGATTCCTGAAGGAAGCTTCAAATGAAACAAAACAAAATCAGGAAAAAATAAGAAAAAGTCAAAAATAGAAAAAAAGAAGAAAAAAAAAAGAAATCAATCATGTCCCTTGCTTCAATATTTACGATCTAATTTTTTTTTTTCAAGTTTTGTTGTTTTTTACCCTCAACATTAGAATCTAAACAGTAAATAGGAATATTAAAACTTATACAAACAGGTGGATTAACACTGGATTGGAAAAAATTACATCTCAATTAAAAGGTTTTTAGAATTCGGATAAAACAACGTATTCTTATAAGTTAAAACAATTTTTTTGAATTTTTCAATAATTATTTAAACATCAAAACATTCTCAAATTATTCGTTTACAAGAAAGTTCGTTCCTTAAAATAACAATTTCCTCTTCAGATTTAAAACGGCGACATTTTTGTCTAATTCTACTCTTGTCACGTAGTAAATACCTCAGTTACAAAAAAAAAAAAATATCTAAAAACAACCTAAACTCCAAGAAGCAAATAACGTCATCGTTATTAAATTTATTTGTTTATTCAAATTAAAGTCTAAGTAACACGAAATGTTTTGAAGCTACTGATCAACAGTTTTACTATTTTTTATAAAACAATTATTGTTTATCTTTCTTCAAATTTCATCAGTCAAAAAGTTGTCTATCTCAAAGACCTTAAAATT
>OZ038476.1:140846506-140936506 GCA_964036315.1 Acanthosepion esculentum
TTTCAAAGATCACTGCTTTCAATCAGATTTACACTAACAATTGTAAGCTTCAGCAACAGAAAAAATGATAGTGTTCCTGTGCATATTTTTATAAAAGGAAGTGTATATATATATATATATATATATATATATATATATTATATATATATATATATATATAAGAGCTTTCCCTTTTAATTGACTATAACCATCGCACGAAAATAATTACTTTTTTTAATAGTTTTGCGATCGAATATGGCTTTTTTTTGTTCAGCCAATGAATCATCTTTTGCCAAACTTCCGCATTGGCTTCAGCATTCAGCAGTTGATCTGAAACAGTTCCAGAGCATTTTCATTTGTATCCATAACACTTTTAGTCATCATTGAATTGGTTGCCCCCCCCCCCCAGGCTACGATCAATCCTCGCATCCCCAAGTAAGTAGTAAAAGACGGAGCACTGGGTAAAATCAACTCTCATCAAAAGTAATAATCTTAATAAAGAAGTCCAATTCTCCTTCATTGGTCATTGTTAATCCGACCTTTAATCTTGATTATAGCCTAGCTACCCTTCTCACCAGAAAAGTCCGGTATGAGAATCAGTTTAATCACCATGCTGTACCAGTAGCACTCGCAGATTGATCTCTCACACACGCACACAATGTATATGGCCAGCTACTATTTTTCGAGTCTGCTATGGTGCCAAGCCAATCCCTACTGCAAACTGGCACTGTGTTTTTCTTCAACACCCTCAAAACCCACTAGTTGTCTATACTACGGCTATGCCGAGTGAACCTTAATTACTGTTTCTGGGAGATAGCACATCCTCTGGCGTCATCAACAATTTGAACAAAGCGAGTGCTCTCGAATCCTTGACGAGTGACTTTATGCTACAATGACCATCGATGGCTTTTGAATAGTTGCCTTTTCCCAATTTCACTGACAAGGTTTTGGTCAACCCGTGGTATGATTTTCCGGCACTTTCTTTTCAAGAAGATTGTGAGATTCGAACCCGAGTCTCATGGTTAGAAAATGAGTGATCTGACCACAAGCCGATATATCAGTAATATTAAATGGCTGTAAAAAGTAAAAAGCGATTTTATTAGGAGTCGGCTACAGAGATAATTCTTTTTAAAAAAAAGTGGGAATGTGTTTTATTCCACTCGTTTGTGTCGAAATAGAAGGAAATGGACCAACTTTTAAAAAATTGGGATGGAGACAAACCTGCCCGGGACCCCAAAATATCACTAAAAATGACATCGTATTCCCAACGATTTTTTTACCAGTACTCATATTGCAACATGCAATGATAACAGCAAAAATTGCAATATGAGCACTGGTAAAAAACGGTTGCTGAAGACATTAGGTTTACAATACCCAGAAATTCATGCACAGATGTCTTCAAGGACACATGGCACAGCGGAGTTAGTTAGATCAAGTGACAGGACCCAAAGAGTGTGAGTTCAATACCCGGAGAACTTGGAGAGGGGAATTAACAGGAGATAACTGATAACTGATATCCATAAAGGGTTCAGTTCGAAATTCCAACCACCCGAAGAAGGCCGGAGCGTACAACGGCCGAAACGTTGTAATAAATATGGCGACAAAGATGAGGACAATAGTCCGAATAATGTAAATAGTGTACATATTACCACATCTCAGAAATATAGACAGATACTGAAAACTTGGTAGCTGCAACCCCCTGTCACAGCACATACCCCTACATCCTTGCATGAGTCACACTTGTGAGGTGTTTGAGAAAGGGAACCTATCTGTTCTGAAGCATGTAGAGAGTAAATTTGAACTAAAGGAAAAATAATCAAAACAATGCCATCTTTGAAATCTCTCCTGGTTAAAGTTTTAATTCCTGCTGTAATTGATGCATTCTGTAAACTTGTATCGAATTATGGTCATAAAACAACAATCTATGAGAAATTTGATGATGTATCGAATAAAGCTGGTAAAAAGTAAAAAGGTTGCATTATATAAAGAAAGATGTTTTGGTCTTCTTGGATATAGCGCTGCTGCCTTGCTTCACTATTTTGATGACCTAACAAATATTGTTTCAGATACACCATCAAATAATCAACTGGTACAGGCATGTGAATTGTCCCGTGAATTAACTAATCTAGTCGTCGACTACTCAGGATTAGAATTGAGAACTGTCTTTCTCCTAGACCGATTCCCACCCAAGGCTATAGGACTCAGAAGAAGAAGGAGTCATACCTTTCCCAGCACGTAAGTGAATATAATGGATTCGACTGGAATTCGAACACGGCTCTCTGATTCCTCGATCACTTATGTGGCATGCGTGAAACACGTTGAGGCGATCATGTATCTTTCATGACTGACGAGGTAGATTTTTTTCCCACAGTAGGTTGCTATTTCTGTCTGCGGTAGGCCAGTTGCCATCCAAGGCTATAGAACCCTGTCTGTCCTGCTATTTACCCATAGCTGGAGGTGAGAAGAAAAGGATTCATACCTTTCCTAAGGGTATTAGCACGTAAGTTAATGTAATGTATTCAACTGGAATTCGAACACGGTTCCTAGATTTCTCAGTCTGAATCGCTATCCATTACTCCACTGTGCCCTCATTCATACTAAATATAAAAAGAACGCGCAGGAATAGATTCCTATTGTCCTGAAGTCAAAGTTATTCATATCTCTCCGTTACTTGGAGCAAAAAAAAACTCTCATATCAAGAGATAAAAAAAAATACAATATTTTAAGTTGCAGCCCCGAACTGTTATCATTAATACTCGTAAGTGCCTTTTTTGAAGCAGGAAAGATCAAACTTTTGTTTTCAGATAGATAAAATAATTACGAAAAAAACATCAAAGTGGTCTCTTGTATCAGAGGTCATCGTAATAGTTTAAGTATTTGTTGTTTGGTGGAGATCAGACTGGCTTTTTAGACAATATTCAATACTTCTACACTAGGAAATCTTTGGAAACGCACTGCTTTTTGAGAATTATATATTTTCTCCATGCTAGCGTCAATTGCTTGTCAGGACTTGTTCTTTCTACTCAGATTTGGAGATATTTTGCTCGCTTTTATCGCATCCAACTGTCTCAGACAATCAGTGAAAAACCTGTTGAATTAAATCGGAAGGGAATATTTCTTTTCTTTCATTCTTTCATTCCTTTATTTCATTCAATACTTATTTTTGCTCCAATCTTTCCCCTTCATCTCTCCAGATTTCTTCTTTTTCTTTTCTTTTTCCCCCTTCCTCTCGTTTTCAATCTTTTCCATTCTATTGACAAATCATTTCTTCCTGTCCAGCTTCTCATTTCTTCAAAAGCGCTTCCTTTCCATTTATCTTCAAATGCTTACTTTTTTTAATCAAAGATTTCACTTGAGTGAAATGAACCTTTGCATCAATTGTGTTTTATGCCCAAGAGTTTCATGAACAGAACGACTGATGGCAGTTTAGCTTGATCCTAATGCATCGAAGGGAGCTTTGTAAATTGAACTCAATTATTTCGTCCAGATATTGCTGCGAATGTACTACCAGTTAAAAAAAAAAGGGCTGCTAGCTTTTTATTTGGTTTACTTGACATTCAATGTCA
Source organism: Acanthosepion esculentum (assembly GCA_964036315.1). Classification (NCBI taxonomy): domain Eukaryota; kingdom Metazoa; phylum Mollusca; class Cephalopoda; order Sepiida; family Sepiidae; genus Acanthosepion; species Acanthosepion esculentum. The sequence goes on from OZ038476.1 coordinate 140,850,052, forward strand.
TCAGTGTCCGAAGTTTCCTTTGCCACAACGGATGCAAAGAGGCGTAAACTGATTCTTGCATATGAATAAACATACAAAAGTACACACAGCAACAAAAAATATATTCAATATCCATGGACTTCAAGATAACTTCTTTATGTTTCTTGGGGTTAGACAATTATTGCTTTTCAGTAAAAAAATCTGACAACCTTTCATGTTTCAATTGAAGTCTCTAAATGTTAAGGAGTATACATTCGAAAACATTCTCATTGTAAGCCTGTTTTTCTACTTACATATAATAATAATAATAATAATAATAATGCCTACTAATTTATGGTGAGATAATCCCCGTTGCGGACGTCTGATCAGGCACATTTGTGTTTCTTCAACACCCACAGAGGCAACCTATGGTTTAACCAGCAGCTATTCTGAACGTATCTTATTCGAAAATTCTGGAAGACAGCATGATCATCAGTATGACAAAGCCAGTCCGCTTAAATACCCGGTAACGGTTTTTTATTCTTTTCACCCCAAGCAAGGCGATAGGGCCACTAAGACAGAGAGGGTTACAGGGAGCGAAAAAGAACGAGATGATTTTAGTGAGAAGTGAAGAAAAGGACAATAAAAGAACAGGAATTAAGGAGACAGAAAATGATGATTGACATTGCATTTAAACTTTTGACTATTGCAGTTGGCAGAGAAGCAAGAAATCGGAAGTTCCACAAAAGAGAAGTACGAGAAAAGAAACTGTTAGAATAGAAGCGGCGGTTGCATTTAGCTTGTTCAACAGTAAAACGGTGAGACCTAGTTGCCAATCTAGTAGCACGCTTAAATTCTTGTAGTCGGGGCACTAGGGAAGAAAGCTCATCAGAACAGTTGCCATGAAACTATTTGTAGAAAAGACAGAGGGAAGCAACATCATAGATGTCAACAAAACATTGATTACATTATAGGCGCTTCTTTCAATTTTATCAATAATCTCGTGATGTACTGCAGGAGTACCAGACCAGATATGATCGCAGTATTCAATGCACGGAAGAGGTTTAGATTTATAAATGTGCAAGATGAACCCTGACAAGAAAAAATTCTGGTACGACACAGTGAACCAACTTTTATAGCGCAATAAATGTACATTACTATGTCTCCTACTATTGTGATTCAGTTGTTTTATAATTATCTCCTAGAATTTAACATCATCCATGCTAATGACATGTAGAAAAGATGATTAAATGAAGGTAGTTTTGTTTGGGGGGAAGCGTTAAAAAGCTATTTCTTGCCCCAATTGACTACTGATTAGAGATCATTTTCGAGAACGGTTGCCAGGTTTATTTTGTCGGATCTGTCGGACTTGCTTATGAAGACAGGAGTAAATAATGTCATCTGCACAAATACCGAGTTGGGAACTGATGACATCGGAAAGTTCGTTGGTGAAGATCAGAAATAGCGTATATCCAAAGACAGAGTCTTGGGAGACCACCGCATTAGCATGAAATGATCTGGAAGCGTACCATTGGATTAAGCCAAATATTCGTCTAGAACTTAGACCTATGCAAGCCACCACGACTCCTGTACAGTTTTTTTAATACCCAATTTCAATCAAGATTTAGTTCAACCCAAATACCATTTGGGTATTGTTTCAGGTACTTTCCATCGGTTCCACGCGCTACCTGACTGATATTATCAAATTTACATGGTAAGATTCGAACATCTGTTTCATGGTCGGAACGCTAACGTTGTAACTAAACGGCCAAATATTGTTTTTAATAAAAAAGAAGCAAGATATATTATTTCAGACAAAAAGAAATTGGTGAATGTTAATGCTGTTTTTAAAAAAATAATCGCCTCATTTAATACTATTTATATAACAAACCGACTCTATCAGTATTGTGGTGTTCTCCCTCTAAAGAGTCTATGTTAGACTCCTCCGCTTACTATAAAAGTAGTAGGACAGAAGACTTGGAGGAACAGTCGACCAGACTGTTCATTGCTGTCAAACTCTCCGTCGAGGCGGAGAGGAACTCGGACGAAGCTTTGCCGCAGGGCAAAGTTTCGTCCGGGGAGGTAGACAGTCCCTGAACCCGTTTATACGGGTTCTAAAGGGCATATTTTTGGCCGAGCCTACGGGCTCGGAGTACCCACTATAAACCGGCCTTGTGCCACATACACCCTTGTGGGGGGCTGTTAAATATTAACAGTCGACCAGACTGTTGATTGCTGTCTACTCTCCGCCTCGCAGGGCAAAGTTTCGTCCGGGGAGGTAGACAGTCCCTGAACCCGTTTAGGCGGGTTCAAAGGGAATATTTTTGGCCAAGCCTACGGGCTCGGACTACCCACAATAAGCCGGCCTTGTGCGACATACACCCTCGTGGGGGGGCTATTAAATAGTAACAGCCGAGTAGATTGTTCATCTGTCGAACTCTCTGCCTTGAGCACAGACAAACTCGGATGAAACTCTGCCGAAGGGGAAAGTTTCGTCCGGAGAGATAGACAGGCCCTGAACCCGTTTATACGGGTTCTAAGTGAATATTTTTTACCGAGCCTACGGGATCGGAGAACCCACGGTAAACTCGGCCTTGTGACACATACATCCCTTGTGGGGGGGACTGTTAAATATTAACAGTCGAATAGATTGAATGCTGGTCAACCGACACCCACTCACTAGTCGTGTAATACTCTTCTGGTGTACTTACTGTTTAATATATGATATATTTGGAAACCTGGTTTTTGTTAATACTTTACCATTTACCTGGCCACAACAATCAGAAATGTTTGAAATAATACATTTCCCTTGGTTTTTCCAATTCTGTAAAAAGCATTTAAATTATACGCATAATAGCTTATGGTCAATGGTCACCCAGCACAATGAAGTAGACTGGGCTCTATAGTTTGGCTAGTGCGGTGATTTCGAAGGACTTCCTAGACTGAAGTTAGCGGCTAAGATGGAGAGTTTCTCCGATGGAATCAAGGATCACGCAGGCGTGACCAAGGCGAAGTTGGAGGAGATCGGACACGGTTTGATCCCGATAGAGACAGTCTTCGTATGAATGAATAACTCTCCGGCTTTCAATACAGGAGAAAATTGCTTAGGTGCTCAGCTGAACAGCGACCCTTCGACCGTGCACCCTATCATGAGAATGATGATTATGCCAAATTTGTTTTGTTTTACGGCATATCAACCTGAATGGGTTATTTAATGCCGACAAGATTTTTATTGCTGGTAATATTTTTGTTCTTCAAAAATGTATTGCTGGTAATATCTTTCCCTTCAAAAATATATTGGTGGTAATATCTTTCCCTTCAAAAATATATTGGGGGTAATATCTATTGCTGGTATTAATGTATTGCTAGTAATAATTTTTCCTAAAAATTATTGCTTGTATTAAAACCTATTTTTATACTTTCATAGTGTTTTGACCTCAGTTGGGGGGGGGGGGTAACTATTTTCCCATAGCTGAGACCCTAACAGGTGCTATCACTCCGGATCAGGGTGGACCTGGGAACACCAGCAATTAAGAAATGGTTCCACGCTCCTCAAAACCTCCTGATCAAAGGCCTTGCTGTTGGATGTAGTTTTTGTCTTACCCACGACGCAGGTGTAGTTTATAGTCATACCCGGGACATGGGTAGCGATAGTGTAATAGTTAGTGATGAGAAAGACCGACATCTGACCTACGTATCCCGCGATCAAATTCAGTCGACGATAAAATGTAAAAGTACTTATTAATTTATTTTCTTCTCTTGATAGTCTTGTTACTACACTTGCAACCATTAGAAGAAAGGATTGATAAATTAAGTAAACCCTACTGTTGCTATAAGTTACAGCTAAGATGTTCAAGTGAACTAAAATGCTTGGTTTCACCAGTCCAGACATTCACTGCTAGGACCCGCCAGGCAACGCACACTATACTGACTCATCCTCATTCAATTCATATTCCACTCTGACAGCTTCTTCCCCAGAACTGTTGTATTATGAAACAAACTCAAGAGAGTATAACTATAATCTTAACCTCTTCAAGTCAAGGGTCAACCGTTGTCTATCCTACATATCCTCATCATATTCACCTTTTGCTGTACGTTCTTACATAGCCACGTCTACTAACCCTCTATATTATGTGGATCTTGGGCCTTATACTGGACGAATAATAGTAAGAAAATCTACTTTAAAAAAGATTAATGTAGATTTTGATGTAAAACATTTTAATAAATCTGCTTCTGTTATCGCGTGGCAATTTAGTGAATATTTGTCATTTCTGGATAAAAATCTAGAAATGATAGATATTATTTTTCTGGAATCGAGGCGTTAGGACACATATGGCGTAGAGAAGTTAATGGAGGCGATAAAAGGACAGTAAATTTGGACCCTGATTAAGCAACAATGTTTCACCTTCTGAAACGAAGAGAAAGCGTTCCTGTAGGCAGCACCTCCCCCCCGTTGCTTTTGCAATCACGCAGTGTGGTCCCCTACATTAAATTCGACTTTGTACGAGAGAAGTGGAAACTACTACTTCCGTGGACCAAGTGGCTAAAGTAGCAATAATAGAAGCTATGTTAATTGTAGACATTTTTCTACGAAAACAAAAATAAATATGAAATCACGGTTCCAAATTACACCCTTGTGCAAATTAATCGAAACAACTGCTTGAGTTTCCTTTCACCCGCGGTCATTTTTAGACCCACTGAAGTGACAGGGTGTAATCGATTTCTATTTTTTCCTCAGATTAGGTCATTTGCAGTGGTGTGCAATACTATGAATCTATTTTCGCAGTGTATAATGAAATTTGTTTGGCCTTGAAAAATATTGCATCAGATTTTCGTCACGTCCAGATAATATTCTCTCGACTGTCGATTAGTTGTCCTACGGCCATTATCTGCGACGGACGTTACTCCAAGGAAGCGTACGAAAATTGTAACGCTGCACGAACACACTGGCAAGTCTTACTAGTGAGCAAATCAAAGTACTATAGATGGGCTTAGAAACTCTCCTGATTTAAATCCAATCGAGAATCTGTGGTCAATCTGCAAGGAACGACTTCGTGGAATGGATATACGAAGTAATAACATGTGCACTGGCTCAGGCTTCATTTAAAAAAATACGAAAAAAGGGAAATAATAACGGAATTATTCGTTTTATTTCAATTAATTTGCACAATGGCGTATATTAAATATTTTTCAAGTTAAATATTATTACATTATTTACATTATTCGGACTATTGCCCTCATCTTTGTCGCCATGTTTATCACAACGTTTCGGCCGTCGTATGCTCAGGTGGTTGGAATGTCGAACTGAACCCTTTATTTCGCTCACTGGGGTAGACATTTTTTAATGGATGTCAGTTATCAGTTATGTTAATTTCCTCTGAAAGTTCTCCACTGCCTTAACCGGGTATTGAACTCACACACTTTGGGTCCTGTCAATGGATCTAACCAACGCCTTTATCCACTGTGCCATGTATCCTTGAGGACATCTGTGTACATTATAAACCTAATGTCTTCAGCAATCATTTTTACCAGTGCTCATATTGCAATTTTTTGCTGTTATCATTACATATTTTTTCCAGATATATATTTTTTCCAGAGCTCATATTAAATATTATTAAGCATCAATTGTAAGAAGACATAATGTAGAGTTGTCAGCGAGAGAAAAGCCTAACATGCGAACTATGAACTGGTGATGTCAACATCCAACAAGTATCTGGGATGTGTTTTAACAGATGCAGGAAATGAGACACCGGAATCCGAATCTGCATTGGAAAAAGAAAAGAATGCCGAACGGTTATATAATATCAATCTTCTCATATTGCTGTGGATACTGGACAATTTCCTCTCAATTATGGAACGGACTCATGAAAAATACCAAATCCTAACTTTATATCTGACAGATATACTTACTACAAGGTCAGCAGAAAATACACAACTACTTTAGCCACAGGGCGGACCCTAAAAACTTATGATTGTTACTGAAAATGTCCCAAGGAAACTGCATGACTTTTTGCTTGTTCTAGAGCAATTCTATTTTGAAAAGGTCCATGTTGACAACTTAGCCACTTATCTTTTTGGCAGAAATTAGTTTAAATTACAAGAGTCCCCGTATCGGCATTTCTCATGCTGTTTTCAAATAACCTTTTTCTTCAGCAAAGCACGGCGAAATATTGACCTTTAACACAACGAGATGGTTCCAACCCAAATTATATTATTGTAGCAGCCGGTAGCGATATGAAGAAATGAAAGGAGAAGAAACAAAGAAATATATATGTATCAAGGAGACACGGTGGAGTAATGGATAGCGACTCGGATTGAGGAATAGGAGAGCCGAGTTCGAATTTCAGTCGGGTTCATTGTATTCAAGAAGAATACACTCGGGAAACGGTATGGAACCATTTCTATAGCTATGGATAAATAGCAGAACAGATTTAACCACACAGTTGGAAAACGGTCTAGAAGAAGGAAGACTTTGAATGAAAACCAGCCTTATAGATCCTGCATGTTTAGAAGAAAAAACAAATTCAGCTCGCATGTCGTCTCGAAGAAAGAAAATAATGGACTCCTCGGGTTTAGTACAATGGTTTGAACAAAACACAAACTGGGACATGGATCGAGGTGGATAGCTCTGATTTCGTACCACTCGCCCATGTATTACTCTTGCCACGACTGTGTATTCCACCAGCCTTCTCAATGTTCAATCTCAGTAATCAGTATCACCAGTCTCCCCATCGATCTCCTGCCATCGAGAGACACGTCGATAACAGGAGATCGAGAGGAAGACCAAGGCAATGCTGTTAAAGTCAGTCACGTTAATCGGTAAGAAATAGCTTTCAGCAGGACTCGAATTTTATTTTAATTCGATAGATGTTCGTCTAACACAAGCATCAGTTATTCAGACCTGGGAAACACCTTGTGTGAGCGGAGCCAGAACTAAACCTACGCCAGTTATATCGGCCCCAAAGGTCAGTGAATATAAAACGAAAGCACAGTAAAAGGTGGGAATAGATTTAATATCGAGCTTCATAGATTTTTCCCCAATCTAGTTTCCTCCCATAGAATCAATGTCTGGGATCAAGGAGAGCCTTCAATTTAGAGGACATAGACTGTGATTTGACCTGAAGAGAGATGGGCTCCGTTCATTCTACTTGCACAAGACACGCTGATATGTGGACGGAATTGTTCCAGTGGTCAGCGACCCAACGAGCATTCTCTTGGTCAAAGGACTGATGACCATGATGACTTTACAGTGCACAAAATACGTGTTTAAAATCACCTCTGAAGCTATTTTTGATACGAAGTTCTCGCAATTCAGTTTTAAAGTCGATTGATTGAGTTTTTACTTTACGGCGTATCAACCTTTTGCAAGTTGGTATTTAAAGCTAGAAACTATGGACGGTAAGAAAGTTTTGACGATACTAATGATTTACTGAAACGTCCTACTAATTAACCCATAGTTGGAGGGATAAGAGGTTGATGCATCTCATTTCCAACTGTATTTGCGCGTAAGTGAATATAATGAACACGACTGGAATTAGAACCCGGCTCTCCGATTTTTAAGCCGTTATCCATTATTCAAGCCGCACATCCTAGCATATAGCTGCTGTTATTCTCAAACGGTTACACGTGCTGAACTTCGATGACCGCACGAGAACCGGTGTTTCAACGTGATATGTCGAACATTAATTAGACCAATCTAATAAAAAGTTGAAGGCAAGTGTAAAAGAAAAACGCTATTTAATTGTTCGGGTGTATGGATATTCAATGAACATCTTCGTATGATTTGATAGGCATGAAAGGAAAGGAGGAAATGCGTCACTTACCATAAATCCTTGATACCATATTTTGATCTGTCTCTCGGTAAAATGGGTGTGTTTTTTGAGGAATTGCATGTCTTCCTTGGAGAGTTTCTTCTTTGATGGTTTTAAGCCCATTTTGATTTTACTTCCGGGGAACACGTGAAATCTGAAATCGAAACAGAAAAATGTATATCAGATTTGTGTGTACATACATACATACATACATACATACATACATACATACATATATATATATCTGAATAAAGACAAACAATTTCTTCAGGTTAACTATAAAAGTGAAGGTAAACTATAAAGGATGCGAAGTGATGTAATTTAATATTTAATATCTAATAAACGAAAGTGAGAAAAATTTCGTTACTGTTGTTGCTGAATTTATATATATATATATATATATATATATATATATATATATATATATATACATACACACACTTAACGTGAAACGAACAGACAACTTGCCAAAAGGCCTAACACTATAATCAAGAGAAAAACTTGAACATGGAAGGAAAAAAATGATCTAAAGTCAAGTACCTACATATCCATTAAATAAAAGTGCTCAACGCCTAGATTAGAGCAAAACATTCTCCCCAATGTTAACTCCTTTCAAAAGGCAGCCCGTTCGTTATTACGAGTTTCACGCTCACCCGATCTGGTTTGGTATTATTTGTTTGTCGTACGGCATATCAAACTCAACGGGCTATTTAATACCGACTAGGTTTTTATTGCTGGTAATATTGTTTTCAAAAAATATATTGCTCTTAATAATTTTTATAATCAAAAATGTATTTCAGGTAACATTGTTTTCTTCCAAAATCTATTGCTGGTATTAATTTTTCCTCAAAGAATTTAATGCTGGTATTAAAACCTATTTTTACAATTTCATAGTCTTTCGACTCCAGTTTGGGGCTTAACTATTTACCCATAGGTGGGACCCTGACAGGTGCTACCACCCCGGGTCAATGTGGACCTGGGAACCCCAGCAATTAAGTGGTTACCCGCTCTTCAAAATCTCATGATCAGAGACCTTTCTGTTGGATGTTGCTTATCGTCTTACCCACAACACGGATGCAGTTTATCGATATACCTATACAGGACAGTTACGCGATATACCTAACGGTATTGTTTTTTCCCTTTTGTTTATAAAAATACTTTTTGCAAAATGAAATCCTTACAGTTGCCTTGATAAAGCTCATCAGAGGACGAAAAACGTCGGTAAATAACTTTTTCATTCACCGAAATTGAAAGGGGATTTAAGGCCGTGATGAAGCAGTTGATACCCATTTCAAAATGGAGATGCTTAAACTGTTTTAAAAAGGGGAAAGGGAACTAGGATAAGTGGGTGAAGTGAACTAAGGCGCAATTCCTTAGGTAGGCTAGTTTCTCCTTACTCTATGTCGCAATTTCTGTGATGAGGAATTATCATTATTTACCGTTCTAATCTGAATATTCTCTTCGTCTTTGTTGTTTTTACCACAACGTTTCGGTCGTTGCGTCACCCGACCATCATCAGGTTCTTACCAATTCGGGTAACCGTAAGATAATTTCGCACAGAAATCTTTATTTAATCTACGGGGATAAATTGTTCTCGTACCGTTGTCGTTGTCTAGGGATATATTGTTTAGTTCTTATTTAGTTCTGCTTAGTTATTGCTTATTTTGTTTCCACTGATTCTAAGTCAGCACTGCCCGGTCCAATTCATGAACCAACGCTTTAATATACAGGCTATTTTCTCGTTAGTATGAAATGGCTAAATTATTTCCAGACAAGTCTCAGATAACGTATTATTTGGCGTATTCTTTTTATATATAAGAGAAGATGTCTGCGTTTCTGTCAGCCTGTGTGAAACCTTTTCACTCGAGATCTATCCAACCGATTTTGACCAAAGTTGGCACATACATTGTACAGTGTAATAGATAGGTTCTTAGCGTAAAAAATTGATAATTAAAAAATTAATAATCGATAAAATCGATCAAAAATCGATAAATTCAACATTTTTTCTCCGATTTCGTTCAAACTCGGTATGTAGGTTACTTACATCATGATGAGTTCAACAATACTTCACTTTTATTTCTACGCCACTGCGTTTAGCGAAAAACCACGAAAAATCGATTTCAACACAAATTTTAAACTAAAAACTCCCTCAATTTTCAAGCAAATTTCACTCAATTGTAGCCAACAATAAATTGATAGTTTAACATGCATTAAACTTGATAATTGCTTTATAAATGTATCCTCTTTTACATTCCGGGTAGCACACTGACAAATTGAATTTAAAAAATTCTAAAATAATTGTGGTCTGAAGTGGGTGTTCATGTTGCCTGTTTTACCCCTTCATGTCCTCGGCTAACTTCAATTGAATATGTACAGACTTCTTCTGTTATATCAGTAACTGCATTAATTCAAAATGTTTTTAATGAAAGTACTTTAAAGTAATTGAAGAAGATAGACTCTGTTACATCTAAACATGATACTGTTTTTGCTCCATTCTAATTGAACGCTTTTTCTGATCGACCAGCTGGGTATGGCTACTAGTTTCGTATAAAAGCAAGAATCATGCGCTTAATTTTTTCTCTGTCGGAAAAGAATTCATGATGTTAGAAAGAAGAAAATCTATCGCATATGAAACATTTTCATGTTTAAATAAGTCACATTAGTAAAGTAATTAAGGATTATTATTGGTCACACTAACGAGCGTACAAATAAACCGTTGCCGGTTTCCAATAATAATCCATTAGTCTCTGTACTTTCGTCGATTTGCCAATCATACAAACGATTTATTTGAGCTTTAACCAATAGAGAAGAATTTTAACCCGTGCAGTCATGTCCGAGAAAATCAGGAACATTCTAAGATACTACAAGGATCAAACATACAACCAATGTCTTCAGGTACTACTAAGCTGATCTCGGCAAAATTCAGCTATATACAAATTAGTATTAATAATAAAATTCACCTTCTCCAATCGTGCATTTCTTACTGGGTGTACTACTATTCAGGCTTTGTGTTATTAAACGGCCGAAGAGGGTTTTCTAGAAGTTAACGCCTTTAAGGCAAGCAGGCTTTTTAAGTAAAGTGTTCGATATTAAGAACTTCGTATTAGTAGGATATCATTTTTATGCCCAATTATTTGGTTCAGAAGAATTTATCGTACCATTATTGAATCATCTTATGATTTTGCACCAATTCAACATGAAAGAAAAGGCTTGGAAATTTTGTTAAAATAGAAGAATGGAACATTCTGATAAATAGAACGAATCAAAATATATTATTCTACCCACCAATTCTCTCATAACTACAATTGAAAAGAATATATCTAAGCTTAACATAAAATTACACTACTTCTAAAACAGTAAGAGACTTAACATAAAATAATAAGGTAAAACTTGAAGGAATAATTTACTCTATGACTATTTATTGTAATAATTGCCATAAAGAATACATAGTAGAAAATAAAATAGGAATTTAAATAAACGATTATGTGAACACAAAAGAGATCTTTTACAAAACACTCAATATATTAGTTGCTAATTGTAATGAGTTTGACAAGAATGCGATTAAAAAACAGTTACTTTAATTAAAAGAACAACTAACTTTTTGCTAAGACAAAAGTATATGAAAGTTATTCAATCGCTAGATAAGCCCAAGTAAATTTGCATCCAGGTTCTCAAAGCATTTCACCTTCTTTGGAAGATGCATTATTATGGGGGACACTTCATAACAAAAGTGATAAAAATTTAAACGAAAAAGAAACTAAATTAAATTGGCTTGACTATATATCCAGAAATAAAGTTTAAAATTTAAGCGTCCTGTCTCCATGAGCAGATGTAGTTACATCAACCTAAACGCCATTTTAGTCTGATGAAGTCTGTAAAGATGAAAGAATATTTTCCACTTTGTCAATAATATTTCTAAAAGCTTTTCAAGTAAACTATGCTTTTATTAAGCAAAAACCGCTCTGGCTTTGATTCGATCTGATATACTTACAATTCGCATACTGTTATGGGTCCTTACCTATAACTACAGAATGAACTCTTCCTAACATTATGTATACTACGCCTCTCAAGAGAGAGGGACGAATCGAGTCGAGGCGATAGTAGCTCACTCCAAACCAGACTGACAGTCATACTAACACCTTTCACATCTTGTATTATCATTCCGTGTAATATATCTTCGTTATTTCTACTCCTGTGTTCGTGTTGTTCTTCCTTGGTCCTAACCTGGACCATAACACTTACTCATTTCGTCAAGTATCATGAACTGATAAAAATATTTTAAAAGGTAGCTAACAGTGGGACAGTGTGTAGAAATGTGAATTCATACATTTTCAAGGGTATTAATGCGAAACGAACTCAATCAGCTTCAGTCGAAATTCGACCTCAGTTACCCTATTCCATTTTCTGTGACTATAACCGTTACGCCAACGCGTACATTAGCACATGCATCCACATATTACCTGCAACTGATATTCGCACTACTCAGCATACTCTGCAAAATATTCAACAATTTCTCTGGCCGCCTCGATCGCTAGACTTTTTACCCATTTTTTATGTATGGAGCATGATGGAACGACGCCTGACTCATCCAATTAACCCAGCTACAACGCTTGCTGTATTTTATCGAGACGGAAAATAATGTATTGTAGGATGATATTTGTTACAGGTACTATCATATGTGAAAGACTCGTGTTAATCCTAACGAAAGGTACATATTGTTTTAATATAGGATTTAAGTAGTGTTTATACACACATTGAGGAACATGTGCACGTATTGGTCTGGATATGTTATTGATTACTGTAATGCAGATATTTTTGATCATTTCCCACCAAGACAATAAAGACACTCAAATGTAAGGGCCTACTGACAGTGATAGGATATGAGAAAAAAGGAGAGAGAACAATAAAAGAACAGGAATTATGAAGACAGAAGATAACGATTGACATTGCATTTACATTTTTGAAAATCTATTTGGCCGGAAGGCAAGAAGAAGGAAGTGCAAGAGAAGAACCTGTTATCATATAAATTACGGTTACATCTAGCCATTGCGACTGTAAGATGATGAGACCTAACTAACAATCTAATACTGCGCTTGAATTCGTAAAGTCGATGTACCAAAGAGGGAAGTTCCTCAGAATAATTATTTATAGAAAAGGCACGGAGAGACTAAATTACAACGGCGGGAAAGTGACTGAAGCGGAGATGCCAGGTTAGTATCTAATATTGCAGATTCTTCTTCGTAATTTATCAATAATCTCTAAATACTAAAAGAATTACCAGATCAGGTGTGACAGCAATATCCAATGCATGGAAGAATGGTAAACTTTTGTAATATAGATTCTGGAGAATTTTTCTTGGATGGTTAATCTTGAGAAAATTAAAGCATATATTCACAGGGTGTTGTGATTTCCCCCCTCGATATATATCGGGGGTGATAAATGGAAGAGATGAAAATAATTGATATATTGAGTTTTTGGCTTCTCACCAGCAGAGCTAATTATTCGCTGGCATGAAATAATAAATGGAAAAGAAAAACGGAAGAGAAAAATGTCTCGGCAAATGATAACGATGAAAAGGATGAAACCAAGGAAATGAAAGGAAGATGACAAAAGGAAAAAAAAAGAAGAGAATAGAAAGAGACCGTAGAGGAAAGGGAGAGAACGAACGAAAAGAGAACGAAAAGAGAGGAAGAGAACGAAAAGAGAACGGAAAAAAGAGAAAGAGAACGGAAAAAAGAGAAAGAGAACGGAAAAAAGAGAAAGAGAACGAAAAGAGAACGGAAAAAAGAGGAAGAGAACGAAAAGAGAAAGAAAGAGAGTAAGAGAACGAAAAGAGAAAGAAAGAGAGTAAGAGAACGAAAAGAGAAAAAAAGAGAGTAAGAGAACGAAAAGAGAAAAAAAGAGAGTAAGAGAACGAAAAGAGAAAGAAAGAGAGGAAGAGAACGAACGGAGAGAAAAGCAAGATAGCGACTAACAGAAAAGGGAGAGAGGATGAGAACGAGAAAAGGGAGAGAGGATGAGAACGAGAAAAGAGGAAGACAGACTAAGAATAAAAGCAGAAAAATGGAAAAAACGAACAAATAAAATAAGTAATGTATATCGAACATCGACCACAATAAAAAACAAAAATATTCAAGAGAAAAGCAATAGATTCAAATAATGCGATCGTGTAGAATATGAATTTGCTCAAAATGCATCTTGGTGATGTCTTAAAATCAGCCTTATTTATCATCAGTCATTTGTGATATCAAATGTAGCAGTTAAAAACATTAAAGGAAATTACTGAAATTAATGCCCCCAAAATTGACTAACACCAAAGTTACTGTCCACGATTGATGTATTTGTCTCTGAGAAAGTCTGTGAATTGCAGCAATATGCACGTGCGCATGAGTAGTCTAAGACAATCTATTGCAATTCCGCGGTACCGAAAAACAGTTCTATTCCCGTGTCATTCCTTTTACTGATTGGATAATTATCCGAGCGAATCGAATGGATAAAATTCCATTTTCTGTTCAAGCAATCTTGACAGCAAAACAAGGATCTTGGTTGAACGTCCGCTGACAGATACCTTCAATTACATTCCCAATATTTGTAGGTTTTCTTTATTATTTTTTCTCCCGATTGCTACTTGATTTGTGTTATTCACTATTGGCGTTATTAGTTGTCCAAGCGATGATGACTTCCCCGAGCGACTTGATCTGCTTGCTTGTAATTAGTCAATCATACAACACAAAACGAGGAAAGTTTTTCTTAAAAAAAAAGAATAGTAAACTAAAATGCGTACATGGTAGCCGCAACTGTAAGTTCTCACTTCCTATTTATAAAATGTATTCTATAATTATTTGCCTGTTACCACCAAGCTTCTAGGATTTTTAATTGTTTACTCCAGTTATTTTTAATAAGTAAAAAAAAATAGAAGCTATTAATAGGCATGGAGTGTTAGACTTATTTTGTCAATTTATCCAATAAAAATTATTAGGAAATCCATGGCCGATTAGATAGGATACCAGTCTGATGCTGTCAACAACTCATTTTCAAATTCGGTTATCCAGTTTCATTTGGTCTTTCTGTTGATATTCACAGTTTGTGTCTTTACTTTTTATCACACAATTTTGGTTCCCTCGGTTAGCGGTCGTATTTTTAATGTCGAATTCTGATCACAAGTCTACGTGCTCATTCTCGTAAACGCCAGTCCTCGACACTTTCTTGCTCAATCTTAGCGCAGTATCCCAACGCGCGGCCCCATTGGGAAGTGCCTGCAATAAACCATACCATCGGTTGATTCAAGAGTTGTGAGTGAAATTGGGTAGACGAAACTGTTCAGAATCCGCTGATGGGTGTATGCTAGCATGAAATCCCCGAATCATCGTGACCGTGAGACGAGAAAACTGACCTTGTTCAACTACTTATCACGCTAGATTGTGCGTATTGTCAAAGAAACTGTAGCTACAGTATGTTCAGCTTAGTTGCAATATAAACCACAAGTGGGCTCTGGGCACTGATGAAAAGCAAATGTAGCTGAGAAGTGTTTGCAACAGGGAGAGCTAGCTATCCCAACAGAGGAGAACACTTAGAAAAGGAAGAGTAACTGCAGCTGTTCATTTTCTTCTTCTAATAATAACAACCTCTAACAATTCCATGGGACTTCACAATGCACACAGACAGAACAATCAAATCTAATCGGCCAGACATCGTGATCAAAGACCACAAAAACTGAATGTGCTTTCTTATTGATATGAATATAACAGTCCTTGCAGATTGTATTGTAGATTTGAAGATCTTCAAAAAAAAAAAAAAAAAAAAAAAAAAAAAAAAAAAAAAAAATCAAAATACAAGCATATTGAAGTGGAAATCTTAAAATTGTAGTGCATTAGGACATCAATAATTCCAGTTGTAGTTGGAGCACTCGGATTGATTAAAAAGGTTCCGATAGATTCATTGAAGGAATTCCTGGTAGCCCATGACTTAAAGCAATACCAAAAATTGTATTCACAAGTACAGCTCACATACTACGAAGAGCTTAATTTATGTAAAATATGTGTGATCTTAGTTTTTAAAAAAGACCAATGGAAAATGTCGTGAATTCATTTCTGACCTTAGATCTCTGGTTGGTACCCGGAAGAAAATGTGCATACAACAGAAAACAAAGGAAATAATAATAATAATAATAATAATAATAATAATAATATGTCCTTTCAGTGGGCTTCTGATCTGTGTGCTGAACTCGTAACGTTCGAGTAACCTTATCAGCGCCTCTATTTATAAAGTCATGTTCTGAATAATAATTGTTAACTTTTGGAAACTCAAATTTGTTCCATGTTCATTTTTATTTTAATCAATGGTTTCCTCGTGTGGCTTATATTAATAGTGGCCGGATGATTTATTTTTGAATTTCACTCCAAGCTAAAGAGCATAAATGGTGAGATCCCCAGTCATCATATTCCAGAGAAAAATTGATTCAAAGATTTGTTTCGAATTTAAACTTGTTTGCATTTATTGGTGCCATTAGCGTTTGGGAAGAACTATTATAACGTCTTCGGCTGGGAATAAGCTGCACCAATCAGGACATGTGTCCGGATTTCTGTTTACTCAGTTCTTGGAATGATGACTTCATTATTACAGAAAGTAACAAAAATGATTATTTTGGTCATTTTTCTCACTTTCATTAGTGCATTCTTGTGCTGGTCCGTTTTTAGGAAAAATCGAAAATTTCCATTTACTAAAATAAAATTATTATAAAGACGCCGTATGCGATTTCTCATTTTGATATTCTGCGACAGAGGTGAAGCTCAATGACACCTCGGCATATAATGTAATATAATAAAAAATAGGTAATAAAACAAGTCGCATTGTGCGCTAATATAGGTCTTGGTTGGAAATAGCATCAAGCGCTAATTAGTTTAGAAAATGAATGCGATGGACCAACATTTCATTGTGCCTTGAAAACATACGTCGATAGTAGGCAATGTGACTATCTATATTTCTGAGATGAGGTATTATGTACATTATTTACATTATTTGGACTATTGTCCTCATCTTTGTAGCCATATCTATTATTACAACGTTTCGGCCGTTGTACGCTCCGGCCTTCTTCAGGTGGTTGGAATGTCGAACTGAACGCTTTATTTCGCTCCCTGGGGTAGACTGTTCTAGTTCCACGTGCCCTGTTTAATGGATGTCAGTTATCAGTTAACTCCAGTTAATTTCTCTCTCCAAGTTCTCCACCGCCTTAACCGGGTATTGAACTCACACTCTTTGGGTCCTGTCACTGGATCTAACACATGGCACAGTGGATAAAGGCGTTAGTTAGATCCGGCCCACTAGTCAAAGTTTTCACCCTACTTCTTGTCACAATTACCTCTTCCCATATAACCCCCCACAAAAAAAAAACTCGGAAGAAAAACAAAATTGACATAAAAATCCCAAATATATGACTAGTTTAAATATAAGCTGTTTATATACAACTATACCTGTAAGGAAATGCTTAAATTTACTAAAAATTCATTTCGTAAAAACAAATATAAAATCACTTCTTCCTTCACACAAGCGTCCTGAACAAGACGGTAGACTACATCCGCGTCCTGGACAAGACGGTAGACTACATCCGCGTCCTGGTCATGACGATAAACTACGTCCAACAGCAAGGCCTCTGATAATACGTTTTTGAAAACAATGTTGTCAGCTGTACGTTTTTGAAAAAAAATATTACCAGCCATACGTTTTTGAAAAAAAAAAAAAAAAAAAAGATGAAATATATTAACAGAAATAGATTTTTGACAAAACAAAAATATTACCAGGAAGACAAAGATGTCGGCATTAAGTGACCCTACTACTAATCAATTAAGTAACTACTAATCAATATTTTTTTCAGTTTCGATATTAATTTTTATCGACAAAAATTTGGTTTACCGATAGGTTCTCCTTCTGGCATCGTTTTGGCTTGTCTATTTTTTTAGAATTTTTAGAAAGTAGTTCTTTCAAAAAATGTTTCACCATTAAATTGTTATTTTAGGTACTGTTATATACTGTACCTATGAACACTAATGCGTATGTCCCAAACCTCATAAATACCTTGGACACTATTGTAAGTGGGGGTAATATGCTGTCTAAGTAGTCCACCACTAGCAGTGGTTTACCTACTTCACGCCGCTGGCAAGTATTTTATATTGTTGATATTATAAAGATTACCATTTCATTTCCAACCACAGTTTTGGTTATTCCTCATTCAGTAACCCTTTCTAGGTTACAACAGGTATATAGATGATGTTCTTAATATATCCAAATTATACAGTTTTAACCGATCTTGGTAACATACATACATAAATATATTTTTTTATATACAGAAAAATCTTGTTCATATCAATTCTCGCTGTTAAATTCGTTGTGAGTATAGTTACATTTTGAGAAGTTGATGTTAGTTTTGCTTTAGATTCAAATTTTTGAAATGATCTTCACGTACATTTTGCTTCGACATTGAACAAATTCAAGGTGACAAGACAAAGATCGGCATTTCGGGATCAAATGTGATTGTAAAGTTTATTTCTTCAATTGCATTTGAGAAGACAAAATGAGGAAAAGGGGCTTAGAAAATTTGAAACTCACAATGCAGATTGAAGATAAGAGAAACAGAGCAAATTAACGAATAACCTACCTGGCGAGCTTGATCGCAGAGCAGGGTTTGGGAGAAATGCCGAATAGACAAAATTTATTTAAAGCTACAGGAAATTGTGGAGAGCCATGATCATCAACGTTTGGAAGAAACACGGTACACGGAAGAAGAAGATCTCAGATAATGCTCATTCTATGTGAATAAATCAACTCATTAAAACATACTCGGGCTGGAAGCTCGCTTGGTGTCTCAGACACTTGTCTATTTGCCACTGGCACCTGTAATCGATGCCCGATATCAGGATGTCGAATGGTATATCGTTGGAAGAATTAACAATATCAATCTATAATCTCAATTCACCTTGTAGCATGAACAAGGTCAATTTATAATCTCAATTCACCTTGTAGCATGAACAAGGTCAATTTATAATCTCAATTAACCTTTGTTGAGTCAATATCCGTCACCTATGTGCCATGTACGATACATGATTAGCTGATCATGTATCTTTCGATACATGACTAACAAGGCAGATTTTTTTCCCGCAGTAGGTTTGCCATTTCTTTTTGTGCGTTGACCAGTTACCATCAACGGCTATAGAACCTATGCAGGGAGAAGAAAAGGATTCTTACCTTTCCCAAGGATATTAGCACGTAAGTAAATTTAATGGATTCGACTGGAATTCGAACTCGGCTCTCTGATTCCTCAATCCGACCTGCTATCCATGACTCCACCGTAAGTACATCTTAAATATGCGCAACTTTGTTTAACTTAAGTGAAAGCAGAGAGATTTTAATCTGTAGTTTCGATTTCATTCATTTTTGGCACAAAATAGCCTGGGAGAAGGAAAAGTCTCATTTCCAAGTATAATAGAATTCATTCTCCAGCGTATAGTCAAGTACACATGCTAATATTCCACTCGTCTTAATAACTATTGGCGAATTCATTTCGTTGCAGACCATTTAAGAATAATAGAATCCATATAATTGTGAAATTCCAATTTCTTTAGAGTTTGGAGAATGTAATTAAAACTGATTGGATGTAATCGAATTAAGAATTTTCAGTTTTGGTACGATCGCTTCAGAGAGAAATCAGCACAATCTGAAAATAAATGAAACTGGTTAATAATTGCTTCGCCCATACTAAGAAGCTATACGTACCTTGCCGTTGAGTAATAATTAGTAAGGTAATTACTTAGATCGTTACTACTTTAGTAGGTTCAATCCTCACAGGGCGTTTCACATATGAGGCAAACTTGGTAAATATAGTTAGCGAAGTCATCTCAAAGACTATTACTACAGTAGTGAGTTTGAGTGCTCAACATTTAAAATCTTGTGCCATACTATAATGAATTAGTCATGCTGACCAAATAAAAAACAAAAGGGTTAATCTTTCGTTATATTTTATCGGACAAGAGACCGTCAATTTCCTTTAGACAGTATGTGCGCGCATGTATTGGGGGACCTCATCGTTCGAAGCGTGGATCTTACATGCTCGTCTGCGATGTCCGAGAGAGAGATTGAACACTCAACATTGGGGTAGGTGCTTATGTATCTATATACGTTAGTATCTGTCTATATTTCTCAGATGAGGTATTATGTACACTATTCACATTATTCGGACTATTGTCCTCATCTTTGTCATATTTATTATTACAACGTTTCAGCCGTTGTACGCTCCGGCCTTCTTCAGGTCGTTGAAATATCGAACTGAACCCTTTATTTCGCTTACTGGGGTAGACTGTTCTAGTTCCACGTGCTTTTTTAATGGATGTCAGTTATCTCCTGTTAATTCCCCTCTTCATGTTCTCCACTGCCTTAACCGAGTATTGAATTCACAAGAACACATGGCACAGTGGATAAAGGCGTTAGTTAGATCCAGTGACAAGACCCAATGAGTGAGAGTTCAATACCCGGTTAAGGCAGTGGAAAAATTTGGAGAGGGGAATTAACAGGAGATAACTGATAACTGACATCCATTAAACATGGCACGTGGAACTAGAACAGTCTATCCCAGTGAACGAAATAAAGGGTTCAGTTCGACATTCCAACGAGCTGAAGAAGGCTGGAGCGTACAACGGCCGACACTTTGTAATAATAAATATGGCGACAAAGGTGAGGACAATAGTCCGAATAATGTAAATAGTCTATATACACTATGCGGCTTGCTTCCACATTTGCAGCCTAGGTGCAGTATCGGTCATTTGATTCTGCACTCTCTGCCACTGAGGCAAATTCAGATCAGACCTGCACCTGTTTCCGATGATGGTTTGTATATGTATGTATGTTGCGGCATTCACCCTGGATCGGTTAAGCCGGCTCCTTCCAATGAAATTCACCGCGTCCGGAACGAAGGCCGACCAAGCACGGCGATCCGTCGCCAATGCTGAAACGAGCGATAGCCATTCCCGATTCCAACGGCGGTGAATTCTTGAAACGGAGTAACAAGGAAGTTTGAACTTCACACGCGGTCCCCACACCTCGCGTGCTATCCCAGTAGAGGGAGGAATATGCTCTTACTTGCCGCAGAATTTCCACAGACGCAGAGGCAGGAGTAACCAAGAGGCCGCCGGATGCCGGTACAGACGCCGAATGGTTTTGAATTCAGAGTTGACCTTCTCCTAGACCAGTTGCCATCCAAGGCTATAGAACCCAGTCTGTCCTGCTACTTACCCATAGTTGGAGGGAGAAGAAGAAACCATCCATGGTGGTTTGGTTTGATATTGAGTGCAAAGTCTTGTATGATCTGAGATGAGCCTGCAATACTAAACGCAGCTTAGTAAATATTAATAATGAGATGCTATTCTCTGACTTATGATCAGGTGAAATGAAATATTTCCTTAGAAGTTTAGTTGGCTGTGAGTCGGAATCTTTGACAAAGGGCAAAGCAGGAACTACTTGCATTTGTTTCGTTCGCCGTTGAATCAAGATAGTGAAGCACTGTAGAGAGACAATCTGATCCGTACGTTGAATGATGGTGCTATTTAATTGAACTGGAATACCATCCCACAAGAGAATGGAAGATGCAGAATTTAATGCCAGAAATAAATTTTTCTGACGAGTTCTGTTTAAGTTTCTAGTTTTTTTTTTTTTTTTTTTTTTTTTTTGATTTTTTTCGGATACGAACAGAAATCATGAATTAAAAAACAGGCGATGACTTGAACAGTCAATCTCGCGGGACGACAAGACAAAACTTAATGCGTTCAAAATGAACTATCCCCGCCACAATAATAATAAAAAAAAATCTCTGAAGTAATGGGAGTACTAAGTGAAGATCATTTCCACATAGTTAACTAATCTGACAAGCACCACTATCTAACAATTGCTTCACAGGGATGTGAGCTATGTATTTGCGAATCCGGGCTTCTTCTTTATGTGCAATGTCCCCTCAGGACGTAGGCGATCATGGCTCTCCATGATTATTGATCATTTCTCTCGCACACACGTGTGTGTGTATATATATAAGATGGAATACGTGAAAACCAGTAGGATGTAAAAAAATATTTTTGTTGACGTTTTTCTCGTTTTTACGTGAGGGAAATGTCAACAAGAAGACATTTTCAAAATCCAACTGGTTATCACGGTTTCCATTTTACATACTTTGTTCGGTTATTTCGTATCAATCATTTATTATATATATATATATATATATATATATATATATATATATATATATATGAGAGAGATAATTATTGCATGCGAGTAAATATACCTGTCAATATAAAAAGAAGAATTTAAATGGATATAAACGCGCAAGCGTATATATATCTATACTGGTATATACATAGCCCCAGCTATGGGTTAAATAGCACCACTGCCTTGTGGAAATCTTCGGGAGAAGAAAAGGCTAAGGAGTAAACCCTACACAAATCCGGAGTGGATCCCCGAAGGCGGATGGACGGCACTCTGTGCTACCTTCCGGCAACTCCTGCAGCCGCGCTGGTACCAAACTGTATTGGTACATCCTCTCCTTTGGACTCTACGAGCAAGGCCGAGACGGGGAACTAGACGTCCGGGCAGCCCTAGTTCTCCATAAAGTCCCGCCCAGGCTCGTAGCGCACTGGAGAGGATGCGATGTAACGCCACCTACAGCGCTACTCCATCGTCTCTCGAAACAGACGGGTGCCGACGACGACGATATACATAGGTTTTTAATAGCATTAACGATAGTTCTTCTTATATTCACTAGTTTTGGTATAGTTAGCCAAAAAATGAATAATCGAATTCACAACAGGAGAGAAGCTTGTGCAATGGCTCCATAGCATTCTATAATAGTGATTATATTGAATCAATGCCGCAAGGAAAGTTTGTCAGCTGTGTCGCGCCAGACAATCTTTCTTGTCTGAATCCATATCGCATATTTATAAATATAATCTTCGTCTGTGCATTG
This sequence comes from Acanthosepion esculentum, assembly GCA_964036315.1. Taxonomy (NCBI): domain Eukaryota; kingdom Metazoa; phylum Mollusca; class Cephalopoda; order Sepiida; family Sepiidae; genus Acanthosepion; species Acanthosepion esculentum. The sequence continues at coordinate 140,872,816 of OZ038476.1, forward strand.
CATATTGCTGCCATATCTCGTCTGGCGCTCTCAATACGAGATCCTTGACGAAATCCAAACAAGGATATGTAATGTAATCGATGCTGACCTGGCATCACGACTTCACATTTTCATGATAATTATTATGATGAGCTTCCCTCCATGGCGCCTTGATTGCATGAATTTAAGCGTGCTACTAGATTGGCAATTAGGTCTCACCGTTTTACTGTTGAATTAGCCAAATGCATGTTCTATTTTAATACGTTCTTTTTCCCCCGCTTACGCCTGTGGAACTCTTACGATTTTTTAAAACTTTCCTGCCATTTAAAATCTTCAAAAATTTAAACCCAACGCCAATCGACATCTTCTATCTTTCTGAATTATGTTCTTTTATTGTCCTTGGAATAGCGAAAGATGCCTTTCAAAAGTTTAGCTAAGTATTAAGAAACAAAAAAGAAATGTTAGAAAAAAGAAAAGAGTACTGAACAATATTAGATATAGAAGAGACTTGAGGCAACAGAAATGTGGTTCTACAGAAGGATGCTGAGAATACCATGGACCGAACATGGTAACAATGACAATGTTTTAGAGAAAGTGGAAACAAAAAGGACATACATAAGAAAGAGACAGTTGAAATTTCTAGGGCACATGAGGAAAGAGGGGTTGGAAAATTTGATACTCACAGGACAGATTGAAGGTAAAAGGGATAAAAGAAAACAACCTATTGAGCGAGCTTGAGTAAGGGTTTAGGAGAGATAACAAAAAGACAAAATTTGTTAAGAGTTACAAAGGACAAGAAATTGTGGAGAGCCATGATCGCACACTTCCCGAAGAGAGACGGTACATAAAAGAATTGGTAATTTAAATATTTGTTGAAGTTAGTTACAATGCCAGAGTTCAGAAAGTAACGATCTCAGTTTTAATCCGTTAAGTAATCTCGACGCTAACCACTGAACCATAACTAATGCTTCTATTTCTTTGATAACAAATTTGAGAATCTAGAACACTGATCGGTTGAGTTTGAAATATTTTTTTGTAACTATCTGAACTTAATATTTCTCTCGAGATTTTATTTTTATGTCATAGAAAATTGTGCTTTTTTATGGGGTGGGGTGGGGTGGGGGGTAATTCATTACTCATCCTAGCGATAATTATTTGTCCTTGACGTCCTGAGAGATGGAATGCTCAAGTCATCGCTAGTTTCAAATTTATGGTTCCTGTTCGTAATCGGACAAAAACAAAACCTGAAATTTAAACAGAACGTGTCAAAAAAAAAAAAAAAAAAAATTCTTTCTAGCATTAAATTCTGTAGCATCCATTCTCTTGTGGAATTGTATTCAGATTCATTTAAATAGCACCATTATTCAACCTACAGATCTGTAATGCGACGGAGAACAAAACGAACGAAGGCAGTTCCTGCTTTGTCCATTATTAAAGATCCTGACTCACATCCAAATAAACCCCTGAGGCGATATTTCATTTCACCTGATCACAACTCGGAGAATAGCATCTCATTATTAATATTTACTAAGCTGCGTTTAGTATTGCAGGCTCACACCAGATCATACAAGCATAGACTTTGCACTCAATATGGTAGCAGGATATCAAGGTAGACAGGTGCTGGGTTAACCTTAGATAGCCTCCGAGCCATCAAGTGCAGACACAATCGATCGACCCAGCTGCACCTGGGTTGTAAGCCTGAGAACGAGTCGCATAATAGAAATAAACACTAACCACAACGGTGAATATTCAAAGACTCTCCGACATCGCAGACGAGAATGTAATGTCTACGTTTCGAACATGGAGACCGTCAAATACATTTTTTGTTAAAGTAAATTCAGTTTAATAAGTTTAGTAAATCTGCATCAATGAATAGACTCTTATCACTCATTATCTCTCTCTATTACTGAGATGAGGTATTTACATTATTTACATTATTCGGACTATTGTCCTCATTTTTGTAGCCATATTTATCACAACGTTTTGGTTGTTGTACGCTCCGGCCTTCTCCAGGTGGCTGGAATGTCGAACTGAACCCTTTATTTCGTTCGCTGGGGTAGACTGTTCTAGTTCTATGTGCCATGTCTAATGGATGTCAGTTATCAGTTATCTCCTGTTAATTCCCCTCTTCAAGTTCTTCACTGCCTTAACCAGGTACTGAACTCACAACTCTTTGGGTCCTGTCACTTGATCTAACCAAACCATCACTGGTCAGTGGGTTTTCTAAACTCAAATCAACGGCACCGTCTCTGTGACCCAGGCGATTAAGCATTTTGTAGGGCATATGTTGTAGTTTGACCTGGAGAGGGATGGGCATAGACTACTTGACACACGACACAAGAATGATTGATCGATTTTTTTGTTCGACGACATACCAGTTCCTTATGTGTCATAAGGCCGAAATTTAAATTTTCATGGGAGATTTGAAGTAATAAATATATATGTTATTCTGCTTACACAATTGGATACATGGTAGATGATACTCAGCTGTTGTGCATATACATGTTTGTATGGACATAATTACTAGAGGCGGTGATATGTGTATTTTATGTTGTAGTTTTGTTGAAATTATATTTTGGAATACAGTTTAATTTAAGAAATTGTAGGATATTATATGGCTTAATGTCATGAAATAATTCTTTCACGTTGGTTGGTTGATTTTGTTCAGCGGCATATCAACACCTCCGTGGGCTATTTAATGCCGAAATGTAAATAATTTGACCAACTTAATGATTCAAGTAAATATATATTAAACGTAGTTCAACTACCTATAAAATGTATTGTTGCTAATTTTACTAAAACCTATTTATAGTAAAACTAGAAAAAATATCGTTAACTTTTTTTTTTTAACATAAAAATGTATTGCTGGTATTCTTACTATAAAAATGTATTTTTATACTTTCATACAGTTTTTTCCGTGTTTGGAGATTTCACAATTTGCCAGTTCTGGGACTCTAACAGGTGCTACCACCCGAGGTTAGTGTGGACCTGGTAACAGCAATAATTAAGAGGTGGTTCCACGCTCTCTGTAACCTCCAGTCTCCCGATAAGAGGTCGACGCAAGGATGAATGTCTCTACCAGATATGTAGAGGGAAGTGGTAAAGTGTTCGGCCGAGTAGCAACCCTACGACCACACGCGGTCATAGGACTGATGATAATGATGATATAGTCCAGAATTACTCCGTCTTCATATAGACATACCTAATTATACCTCAAATAATTGCGAGTTGACGCATTAGCGAAAAAAACCCCCATGTTAACCGCAAGGCAGCGGAAGTTTAAAATCAGGGTTTTCCTTCCTATAGATGGACTACCTTCCTGGGTTGACAAGCACCATCTACTCGAAGCATTTGGTTATTAGACGCCAGAGGTACGCCATCACCCACTTTTTCGCTTTGGAGATGGATTTAATTTTTCAGAGGCTATTTGAGACGCATGTCATGGGAGCATTCTATAGACAATGGGAGCTTATAAAAAACAAAAACAAAAACAAAAAAAACCCTCAATTTCTGGGAACGTCTAAAATCACGCAATGTATGTGATGTTCGTATTATATTAGGTTGGTGCAAAAATAATGTCGTTTTCTCACATGAAGTTGAACGTCAAAAAACGACATTATTTTTGCATCAACCTAATATATAGGGTGCGATGGATAAATTGTCATCTAAATTACCCCAAAATGAAAATAACTGAACTGATTTTAACAAATGCATTTACCAAAATCACATAAAAATATGATGAAATACTAAAGAGCAAATTTATTCGATAAAAATCGCCATTCGCTTCAATCACGGCCTCCAGACGATTTCAGAATCTCCTGCAAGAGTTGGTGAATGCTGCCATAATCCTCACCTTCAGTTTATCTTTGGTCTTACAAGGAGTTTTGTTGGTCCCTCGCTCAACGGCGCCCTACCCATAATAATCAAGGGGGAAGCAGCCTGGGGAGTTAGGTGGCCATATAGTGATCTTCGAAGCATAGCTTAGATGTGGCATAAGGCCTAAAGTATGGGGCACCCAGTGATGATCGAACTCACTACTTAGTCGTAAATATTCTAGCGAGACAAGCTTGCTAACCATTACACCGTCTCTAGGTGCCCAAACGTTAGGTGGCCATATATAACGGGTGATGTCGTCGCAGAAATTGTCTAACTGGATTCTCCCGCTTGTGTGACATGGCGCAGAGTCCTGTTGCCAGAAATAGTCTCCCAGTAGCCACCTTCTTGACCCAGGGCAGCACTACCACCTCAAGGCACTTTATGTAGGCCTCTGTGTTGAGTTTGAGGCCTTGTAGGAAGATGAATAGAGGCATAATGTCGCCAAACACCTTTCTAATCACCATTAGACTCATCCAACTCTTTCCGAACCCTCTGGATTATCCTCAGATTGTCACCCAAACACTCCGAAATGTCCGCATTGGAGCTTCTGGCGCGAATGACAAGCAATACAACATGCTCTTTCCAAATTTCTGGCAGAGTGAATTGCGTCATGGTGTTTTTTTTTCTTACAGACGGTGCCCAACTGACCCTACTATACTGTGCAGCCGACAAAATAAAAAAAAACAAAAAACAAACACGCATGCGCAAAATAAAAAATAAAATGGCGACAATTTACCCATCGCATCCTGTATGTTCCAAAGTTTGTCATAGCCAGGTTAACATAAACACTTGAAAAAACTAGCGGAAACATTAAAAACATGACAGATAATCAATAGCTGATATTTTTTTCGTTTAGCGGTGTGTCACTCTTTATTGGTTATTTAATGCTGAGAATATTTTTATGTGATTTGTGTAATATTTAGTGTTATGTTTCAGCTGCGTTTATAATACATGCAATGATGAAATTTGCGTCAAAGGGGCCAACGTTAGAAAAAGAGGCGCTCAATGAAAAATATGAAGAAATGACAACACAAAACATACATACATAGACTTTACTTGCTCTCCTAAGAGTTCTTCGCCATTGTCAGTTTCTTGTGCGAATCAAAATCGCCAGGCAGTAGAGAAAAATAGAAAGCTAACTAATCAGTTATTCTATATAAGAAATATATATAAAAAGCCGGTACTCAAATACTGCTGCCTTACGCCACACACACACACACATATATATAAGTAATTCGTCTAGTCTAGAAAAAACCTCAACATAATGCAGAAAGCACTGGACGGCCGATTCGTCCTACATTTGGGACTCATCACCTGGGCGTTTACGTTATCAGGCAAACGTCATACCAACTGTTCCAACGGACCTCGTTGACGTTGAAGTAGCCAATCAGACTCGATATTCCGTGGTGGAACTCATCCGAGTTTCTCTTTAACCATCGGGCTGTGCCCCCAGGAGCCACGACTACCATCCCCAAGTCGCTCAGTCCAGAGCATTAGAAGCCGGTTCAAACAAGGATATACACGTGATAGAAATTAGTAGGATTTGAGAGAATTATAATTAATTCATCGAGTCTAGAAGAAACCTCAACAGAATGCAGAAGGCACTGGACATCCGTTTCGTCCTATATTTGGGACTCATCAACAGTGCGCATCCACTACCGCTATATCGAGTCTGATTCGCTACCTCTTCGTCACAGTTGGTATGACGTTTGTCTGATAACGTAACTGTCCGGGTTTCAATTCTCGGTAGTGGATACGCACTGCTGACGAGTCCCAAATATAGAACGAATCGGCCGTCCAGTGCTTTCTGCATTCTGTTGAGGTTTCTTCTAGAAATGCACCTAATTTTTATCACGCATATATATATATATATATATATATATATATATATATATATATGTGTGTGTGTGTGTGTGTGTGTGTGTGTGTGTGTCCTCCAGCAGGATCCGAAACTGTGTCATCCTTTGCAGGAGTAACTACCGATAATCCGCTACGAAGAGTTTTACAGTCAGGTAAAGGGGGACGCTAGTTCGAATCCTGCTGGTCGCTACACGAAATAAATACTGTTTTAAAATAAACGGCCATCTGCTAAAAAATGTTTGAATCAATAAAAGTAGATCGGATTAAAAATAAAATTTCATTAATTCTTTAGAAAAAACATTTTAAAAGAATTAATCGATATGTGTGCGTCGGTGTGTGTGTGTGTCTGTGTGAGTGAGGGAAAACGCAGAATATGCAGTATTCTTTGTTAATAAGTATAGGTTTACCATATATGGTATAACTTGTGGCTTGCCCTGAGGTACGTTATTTATTTGTTAATGTTTTGATCGGATTCCACTGTGTAACATTCTTGACATTGCCTGTTTGGGAAGGTCTTTTTTTTTTTTTTTTTTAGGAACGAATAGGTAAGGAAGGTATGCTGTGTATAGACAGGACTATTTCTCTATTTATCTTCCTATACTGCGTCATATGCCTAATGGTACCTCTCAATCTCTCTCGTATAATCGAGTCACTGTCAGTCACTGTGTGTTTATCTAAATCTAAAAATAAACACGCTAAAATTCACCTTCATGCGCCGACGGCTTACCGGTAGAAGTTCCGACTGACGCAAATTCAGTCGGGTTTCGATCCTAGCTATAGGCAACCGGACGTCTAGCCACACTGATGAGCTGTGAAACAGCGAAAACAGTCTGTCTGTGGATGACAAATATATATATATATATATATATATATATATTATATATATATATATATATGAGAGAGAGAGAGAGCGTGTGTGCACACTGTTTCCAATGGACCGTGTTTGATAGCCTACCAATATAAAAGCATTAAATTTAAAAATAGAAAAGAAAAAAGGTTAATAAAAGCCACTAGGATGTAAGGCGTTACCAAGGGTAAAAGGAACAGGGAAGACAATAAAAGAACACGATTCAAAGGGACATAAGATGGCGTTGAGATAATGTGCAGAGATCATTTAGTGGAAATCAGGAAGGGAGTTCCACAAGCGAGGTGTGCCGGAGAAGAAATTATTAGAAATTATGGTTAGAATTAGAAATTTCAACAATTAAATTATGAGACCTAGCTGCCAATCTAGTACTGCGCTTAAATTCGTCGAGGTACCAACGAGGAAACATTATTAGAAGAAGTACTGTGAAAATATTTATAGAAAAAGGCAAAAAGAAGCTACGTTACTGACTGATAATATGGCAGGTTTTTTCTATGGATTTTGTCAAGAATGCTAGACACAAAACAAGCGCCAGACCGGATATGGCAGCAATATTCGATGCACGGACGAAGGGTAGATTTATAAATGCGTAAGATAGAATCTGGAAAGAGAAATTGCCCAGCAGGATATAGTAAACTGATTTTCTAGCAGCAGACTTAGCGATTGATCCAATATAATCATTCCACTTCGTTCCAATGGAAAACCTGTAACCAAGAAGTCGCAGCAATTACTCTCCAGGAGGTTAGCATCTACCATGCTGTGGAAATGTAAAAAAAGACTTCTTTAAAATTATTAATACAGAGCAATTTCGTCTTGGAGGCGTTTAACCAACCATTTCTTGTCTCAATTCGTTTAAATTTAAGGTTACAGCGCAATGGAGTTTAACGAGATACAAATACTGGTATATGCATAAACTTTATACTACCTGATACTTCAAGTTCGCATATAAAACCTAGGAGATTTTTTTAGGAAAAAGTATGTCTTGTATACCATCAAATCAAGTAGGATTTGGTTTTAAACAGTAATTATCTTAAAAACCACCGACTTTCCGAGAGCGATGACTCAACATAAAATTTCTAAAAAAATCGCCCACTATTGGAAATAAAGAAAAAAAAATTCTTTAAGATGTTGCTTTGAATAAATAAAAACTTCTGCTCATTCTAATATAATCTAACCGCTCACGAATGCATAAGCAGAGTTTACTTGCGTCTACTTCACAAACATACAGACATTGTTATGTATGCTAGCAGAAATGACAATGGCATACATAACTTCGCCGACAAGATTCACAAACATGCTGACACACAGTATATATTTTGAGAGCGATAAGCAGTAATATAAGTAGATGCATCAACAAATTCATACACGTATAAATACACTGTCGACGTAAATAACTAATTATTATAAACGTTATCAAACATACACACGCGCATATATATATATATATATATATATATATATATATATATATATATATATATATTATGGACTAATGGTTCAGCAAAATAAATAAATTTCTTATTCAGGAGGGCCAATTGTTTTGCAACAAAACTAATCACAATGGCGGCTTGAATAGAGATAAACGACAATAATGGCGACAATGAAAATACGAACAAAGTTTTCTCGAGTGTATAACGAGAAGAGCTGTGAGAGTTGCTGAATGAAAAAAAAGCTTGCTTTGTGTGTAACAAACCAATGAAATACTTTCAGAAGGGAAATGAGTTGGATAAAAGAAAATGGTTTAAAAATATCAAAGGTTCTGTCAAAGATGTCACTTTCTTTTAAACAAAACAATAAGGTAAGGTTGACATTAAAGTTTAAGTCAAAAAGTTAAGTTGCATTTTATAGATATTTTTCTTAAGAATTTATGGAGAATTCTTCACTGCCTGCGTTGTTGAAAGGATACAAAAGAAAGAAAAGATATAAAAGAAATGAGAAATTGGTATTTTCGTTTACGTTTAGAGCATCGTTAATTAAAGTTAAAAAAAAGGCCCCAAATTTTGTGAAAAATTTAACTTGTTTTTTGTAGAAAAAAGATAATGACAAATACCTCAAGAAAATTGAAATATTTAAAAAATGCAACCAAAATTAAAGAAATTTGAAATAAAGAATATAAATTCGGATAAAGTATTTCGTTATATCTTTGAAAAAGTTTTTGATGTAAACATTGAAATAGGCAACTTTAAGTTCATTTATTTGTTGCATTTTTTTAGTGCCAACAACGATTCTTTTATTATAAATCCTAACGAAAATGGGATGGAAAATGTCTTCACAAGTTCTGTGTCTTCCACATATTTCATTTTTAGACTACAAATTGTATGCCAGACACTTTTTCTGATTAGCGGTTTCAAGAAACAGCTAGAATTTCATCGAATCAAGATCGCTTTTTTTAACGGAATATTTAATTTCCATGAAAGATGGCGTAGGGTCATAGCATTGTAGATTGAATATTAAAACTGAGAATTTATATAAATAAAAGATTGTCAAGACATTACTAGAAATTAAGTGAGAAGGGGATCAAGCAGAGAAGTGTCTGGAGAAGTCTTCTATCTGATTGAATAACAGAAGTTCAAGGTCTAGATAGCAGCGAAGACAGTGACACTAGTGGTTAAGTCGTCGCCGAACACAAATATATGTGAGTATATATATATATATATATGTGTGTGTGTGCGTGTGTGTGTGTGCGTACACACACTATCAGAAATTTTATCTAGCACGCAATAGTCATGAGAGGATAAAGAACAATAAAAGAAGAAAAGATCGCTGACTGAGTTTAGTTGAGAAAGTCGGATGCACATGTAAGAACAGCCTGGAAACTCAAGAGAGAGTTCCCTTGCAAGTTGGAGATAATCCTGAACGTAATCTCCGAGGCCATGCTGTTGGACATTAGAGTGTTTCCGAAAGAAAAATAGCCAAGAATAGAGAATTAAGTGGAAGAGATTGAAGAATTCATATTAGGTTCACAGAAATCGAGGATGTCCAGAGAATGTTCCAAGAGAAACGACTCCACTCTGCAGAAATTAATACGAATATCACGAATGCCACGAATGCTGGAGAAAGGAAGGTTGAGGGGAGGTAGACGTTTTTTGGTGAGAGGGTTTAGTTGTATTTGGTTTGTTTTGGGTGTGTGTGTCATTTTTTAAAGGTGTGAAAAAAACAAGAATAATGGTAGCTAGGTAAGGTAATATGTGCTGGCTGGATAGTGGTGCAGAGTGTAGCATAGTGTGGGCATAGGGTTACCCACCGGAAATGCTTGAAGGGACACCATTCCATTCTCGACATGGCACTGCAAGAACCCCGAAATTATGCGACTGTTGATCAGAGCAGCCGCTCTAGACGCTACCCAAGAGTTCGGGCTTCTAACAATCAGGTGGGAAGCAGCAATCAGAAAAATACCAGCCCGGTACCCTCAGTATGAAGAGTCAGAACCACCATTCAGATATATATCCAAAAATTCATAACAGCCACCAATTTTAAGACCCCAGAAGAAGCGGAAAGATAACCCCATCGTAAACAGGATACTAAAAAAAAACAAAAAAAAAAAAACAAAAAAACACAGAAAAGAAAAAAAATGAATGGATTAGACCACAGAATATCGCTGAGGAAGATTGGAGGATTAGGGATATAGTTTTAACTTACTGATTAACTTAAGACGATCCTGCCTCTTTTAATTATCGTCTCTAACCCACACTACTTAAAGAGGGCAGTTCAACGCCGGTGTGATCGAGTGTAGGATTAGCTTAATTATGTTGAGGTACGTTACTTAGAAAACAAAGAGTAAGATAGTGCCTGTCAAGTTTTGACTTGGGATAAGTCGAAATATCCAGTACCAGAATAAAGTTGAACCTGTAATTAAAATTACTCTTACAAGAAGAGCATGCGATGTCTCTGAACAAATCCTAGTTCAGTATTTCAAGTAAAGTAAAACATTTATTTTTTGGTTAGAAAGATAGTTTTCGCCAAGATCTACATACACTCGAAGCCATTTTTAATCATTGATCTGAGAAGGGCGGTTGTATAAAGCTGATAGTTTACACATTTCTGAACAGGGTGGGGCTCCATACATGACATACATATATAAGTCTCGTTCTATTTCAGAACAAGAGTCTACGCTTTACGTTCTGGTTCTGGTTCTGTAGCAACTTACTGCATGAACGATATTACCCCTAACGCAGCCTATTCTATATTTTTACAGTAACGTTCACCCTGTACAAGGCTCGGGGGCCACTCGAGGTAGAGAGTTACGATAAGGGGCAGTTTATATGGATAGGAGGAGAAAATAACGGTTGACTCTAGACTTGAACAGGTTAAGATTGTAGTTATTGGGGAAACATCCTTTTGGTAGTCTGTTCCACAGGGCAGTGGTTCCCGGGAAGAAGCTGTTTGAGTGAAACTTCTCGTCGATGGAATACAGAGGGAATGTGGGTGTATGTAAGCGGCATCGCCATTCCTAGCCGTAAAGATCTGACCTGGTGATAAAAAGGGCTCAAAGGATTAAACATATCTATATACCGTATTGGTGCGTGGTAAATGAGAGCTATTTGTGGCGTTAATCCTCTTGGCTTTTACCTAGGCTCGAACACCTGTTTCTCTGCGTGAACGAACGACTAGAGGAAGATCAACAGATAAAATCACATTTGATATAGCCAATTACAGATTTACATACACGAAAGAGCATTCTTTTCAGTCCATTATTCACGCTTTCAAGTATTGTTCAGTTTTAATAAGTAGCCAGTCATTGAGCAAGCAAGCTATATAACCTAAGAGTCCGGAGGTGACATCTTCGTTTCTCTCTCAACTGGGAACTGAAATCCAATTGGGGACTTGACAGATCACTTGGAAAATCATATCTGAAACAATTGGATATGTGTACTTTAATTTATCGTAACGGGGACTCGATAAAGCCTGCTGGGATAGATATTGCAACTCGATTGCGATAATGGTGCGTGGATGCCGGGGGTAAAAAGGTTTGCAGACGATAACACATACCATGTCAACTGATAAAATTCAAATGGTCCCCACTGTGGTTCGTGCAAAATTGATGGGAATAAGCATATCGAAACATACGTTGGCGAACATATTGTGATTTGTTTGGGAGTGTGCATGCGTTGTAAAGGATTATCTGGACATTTGGGACTATTTCTCAGCGAGAAACTTAATGATTAATTCAAGAGGCATTGCCTATCGAATGAAAATCATATTCTTTCTGTAGTCATTGTAGTATTGTCAATCATAGCTCAGGTTTCTTTGTTTGGGAATGGAAACATACACTGCCCCAGAAAAATATCCTGAAATTTAAGGAGAAAGCTAAAAAGCAGCTGATGGTGATCTCGAAAGAGGGTATTGCATGTGTGCAGGAAAGTACTTCCGGCAGAGGCCGGAAGGGCATAATTCTGGGCGTTAATTTGATTATCAGAACAGTTAATAACATTTTTAGAGATTTTCCAAAAGTATTCGGTTAATTTTTCGGACTAGACTATTCCTTTTGTTTTTATCTGTACTTTTCAGTCACTTCTTTCACTTTCCATAAACGTCTACCGCATTTGTCAATGTTAAAGGAATTTTCGTATATATATATATATATATATATATATATATATATATATATATTGTGTATTTAGGCAGCATTTTTTCATTGATGCATGTTTCATTAAATGATATAGACAAGTTTTGTCTATTTATTTTAAGTAAATTCCTTTCATATTCTCTGATAAGCTTAATATTATCATTGAAAGACGAAAGAAAATCACCATATTGATGCATGTTTTTTAATCCTAGTTAAGCTTTCGGCTTACATACGCCATTATCAAAGATGACAATTACATTTCAATAATATTAAGCAATACACGGACAAAACAATAATGATAGTCTGTTTTTGTTGCATGAAAGATTTCCAAGCATCGGCAAACTCGTGTATACGGGACGCGGAAGCTTGTACTACTGAAGTCCCTTTCTTAGATCATAATATATATATATATATACATATACATACAACGTGATGGTGTCTCTGTGGGTTCAGTACTGGGTCCGACATTTAGAATTTCTACATGTCGAACCTAGAAAATAAGATATTTACAGATATAAAAAAACGATATGAAAGGAATTTACTTGAAATAAATAGACAAAACTTGTCTATATTATTTAATGAAACATGCATCTCTCTCTCTCTCTCTCTATATATATATATATATTTATATCATTAACTTCACTATTTGCTTTTTGTATGAATGATTCATGTAATATAAATTGAACTGCACCACATACTTGATATTAAAAGAACTGATCCGACGTGCAACTTTCGGATAATAACTGCGACATTCCTCTATTTATTGAACAATTTAGTTCATGCCACATCGACAGAAAAAAACTACTACAACAAAAGAATTCTCCTATTACCATATTAGTAAAAAAAAAAAAGCACACTCTTAAATTAAAAAAAAAAAAAATCAACCTCGGCGTTGCGACCGCACGCTCCAAAATTTCTTACCGTTAACAATAACACATTTCTAAAAAACATATTTCGAATCTAATCTTTCGTTGTCCCGTTATTACCTGGATTTAAAAAATAAATCTATTTCCATACCTGATGATGTCTGTATTAACAGACGAAAGTACTTGTATAAAAAAACCTTATGCAACTGGAATTTATTAAAAACAGGGATCATAACATTCATCTAGAGGTTCGTGGGTTAATGTATCTTAATAAATTTGTTTGCGAAGATGTATTCTCGCCATTTATATCATTAACTTCACTATTTGCTTTTTGCTTGAATGATTCATGAAATTTATATATATATATATATATATATATATATATATATATATATATATATATGTGTGTGTGTGTGTGTGTGTGTTCCTTAGATGCATTCCTTTTGAAATACGTGAAAAAAGAACTATTTAGTTCGGGACCATCTATAAGGAAACAAAGGCTTCATTTGAAAATAGCACAGCGTGAAACAGGTTAATGGGAAAATAATCAAAAGAATGTTATTTTTATGTGTATTAAAAAGATCATTTAGAGATTTAAATTGCAGCATACATGAGGTAGATTAAAGGTATCTCTTATTTTCACAAAAGTAAGTCTTGTCCTCTTAGATTTTGTTGTGGTGTCCTCCCTCTAAAGAGTTTTTTGGACTCTTCCGCCTACTATAAGATTAGTAGGAGAGAAGGCCTTGGGGAACAGTCGACCAGATTGTTCGAACTCTCTGCCTTGAGCACAGAGGAACCCGGACGAGGCTTTGGCGAAGGGCAAAGTTTCGTCCAGGGAGGTAGACAAGCCCTGAACCCGTTTTACGGGTTCTAAAGGAATATTTTGGTCGAGCCTACGGACTCGGAGAACCCACGGTAAACTCAGCCTTGTGTCACATACATCCCTTTTGGTGGGGGTGTTAAATATTAACAGTCGAATAGATATTTTCCACCTGTGCTGGTTAAACTCGCTCCGAGCAGAGAGGATTCCCAGACAAAGCTATGTCGAAGGGAAGAGTCTCGTCTTGGGAATCATGCTCGGATTGCCCCACATTAAACTCGGCCTTGTGCCGCATCCTACCTCGTGGGGAGGCTGCTAACTGTAACAGTCGAATAGATGGAACGCTGAGTCAACCGACACACACTCACTGGTCGTGTAATACTCTTCTGTTGTACTTAATGATATATCTGTAACACTTGTTTTGTTATTTCTTTAACCATTTACAACAGATTTTAAAAGATGCTTACATTAATACATCCCCACAGATATTAGAAACGGTTAAAGCGAATTTAATAATTACTATTAATTTATATGGCAACATTTTTTTGAGAATTTTCCAGAACAAAAATAGCTTTCTATGTTTGCTTGCCTCGTTATCGGATGTGAAAAGTAGTATACTTGACTGTTTAACCTCATACATTTCTCTATTATACAGTTCTTTTAAAACACTGAAAACCCCTTAAAAACCTGCCTTAAACGAATGCAATCCTTTAAATTAAGTCATACTTTCTTGCAATTATAGCACCACTCTCAATTTGAATGAAACTTGAACGTTATTTTGAGTTCAGAAACACTCAATTTTTTCTGATATAAATTAACGGTCGTTGGTACGTTTTAATCTATTTTGGCTTAGTAACTGTTAAATACTTTATGCTTTCGGATAGCGAGGAAAACGTATATAAATTCCAATGTTTATATATTGCTCTCCTGCATCTAACAAGTCAAAAGTTGGGGTTGACATCTATTTAAAAATATAAAAAAAATAGCTAACTATATCCAGTTGTTACGACCCCTGCAACTTGGTTTATTTTTTAATACTTAATAGCGACCTCATTCAACGGACATGCTAAAACAGAAGACGCCAGCAGTAGCAACTTATTGTTCGTTTGCATCGTAAACCAATTCACAAGGAATTAGTTCCTCACGGGGAGTTACAAGTAGGTTACCTTGTGCCAAGACTTATTAAATATGCATTAACTTCCTTTCTCTTTAGTCTCTGCATTTCCTACGACTACAACAATTACTGATGCTAGTCCCCGACCCCCTCTTCAACGCTTCCGTTTACGTTTCTTTCTTCGAATTTAATTAAAGCAAATTGAAGAGAAATTGAGATCTAACATTATAATTTGACCTCTACAATACGCCTTGTTCCTCAGTGACTTCACTTTTTTCTTTCTAGGTCTTTTCTTTCGTCTTTGCTATTTTTATAGTTCGCTTTAAAAGGAAGATAATTTCGCTTGATAGACTTATTGTCCAATCAGCAACAATCTTCAATCCGCTCAAGTCTTTAATTCATCTTGGCAAATGCAGGCTTTAAAGAGGTGTCCATTAAACTGACTGGAAATCCAGAAAGAGACACCGCAACTCGAGAACAAAAAAAAACAAAAATAAAAAAACCTTTGTTTAAACTGCTGAACGTAGTTGTTTGCAGGTTAACTTTTCTTTCGTGCTTCTGGCGCTAAGATTGCCTTCGTAATTTTGTTTTTACTTTTCGCCAATTATTTTTTTTTGATTTTCGACCAGAAAGAAAGACTTTCAATTTTCTTTCGTTCTATGCTGTGTATCGTTGCTTATTTCTTTTTGTTTTGAATTTATTATTTTACATTTTTTTTTACATTTTTTCTGTAAAATTAGAGTTGCTTACAGTTGGCTACGATGCCTAAAAGTTTACGAAATGGGGAATTATTATGTATTTTGCAATTCGGGTTAGCATGCTCATCTTGCTCGTTCTACTCAACGTTTCGGCTTTTGAAAAGGACGGGCATCATCCTTTGAGGAATAAAGTCAAGATAATCGAACATCACTAGAGAATAAGAAAACCACCTCAGTAGACCTAGCGTAGAGATGAATACTATTTGGAATCGTCCGAATGAGAAAGTATAATAAAACTATCACCACTCAAGTCAGAATACTCAACGTTGCTTAACTTCGGGGATAGGGCGAGAACCAATGTTTCGACGTGATATGGCCGTAAGCCATTACAAGTTTGGCTCTTGCTATACGAGTCAACAGATACAGGAAGCACAGAATAATCTATCGTATGATATTATTCGCCTTTAAACATTTAAGCGAAAGTACAGACCGATGGAAATACCGAAAGAGGATATCTTCTCTCACACTCGTATGTCTCTCATTCTGTCCAGAGGACGCCTACTATAAGAGGCGAAATGCGTATTTGAATAGCATATACCCTTTGTCTAATTACCTGCACATATTGCTCCGTATATTTGATCGTTTACTGTAATATTACGATATTATCTATAGATTTAATTTTGAATTAGCCGAAACACATATTCGGGGTGTTTTACATTTATTGTCTGTTAATATTCATGTTTTTAATACACTAATACGATTCTTTTATTTCACATTTTACAAGTTATCAATATCATAATTTTCTACGCAAACAATATTCACATTATTTCGGTGATGTAAATTTAAAAAATAAATTTTTGCCGGCTTTTTTATGAAAGCCTAATAAGAAAAGAAAATCCTGATCTAAGTTCATTGTTGGGGATTTACATAAAGAGATGTTTAGATTTGGACAAGATACAATACTAATGGCGTTCACTGGAAAGAGGATGCACATTTAAAGATGAAAATATTTGGCATAGAAGAAACGACAAAGAAAGAACAACGAAGAGACGAGAAGAGAAGAGAAAGGGCAATGAAAGGACAACGAAGACGCGAGAGGAGAAACGATAAAGACAAGACAGCGAGAGGAGAAACGATAAAGTGGAGACACGAGAGGAGAAAGGACAAGGAAGTCCTGTGAAAAATACTTCAAAGGAATGACGAACAAAGAAAGATAGAAAGCGAAGAAAAATGTTACCAATGGACAAGTTTGAGACATAATTCATTCTTCTGAAATTGTTTTTCCCAGCGTTTTCAAGAGTAAAAAAACAAAACAAAAAAATACCAAAAGTATAAAACTAGTAATGAGAGATCACAAGTTAACAGCAGAATTTCTCTAAACATTATAGCCATTTATTCTAGGTTAAATGCAGTAAATTACCAATAATTACTAAGATTATCATGGTACCAATGAGAATTAATATTTTACGCTATTGTTCACCCAGTATAAGGTCAAAGAGCAACTTAAGATAGACGATTACTGAATGAGTTTGTTTTATAGATGTAATATTTGTAGATTATTGGACAATGTAGGATAGATAAGAGTTGATCATCAACTTGTTAAGGTTGTAGTTGTTAGGAACGCATCTCTTCGGGTTCTGTTGCGGAA
The DNA here is from genome assembly GCA_964036315.1 of Acanthosepion esculentum. Classification (NCBI taxonomy): domain Eukaryota; kingdom Metazoa; phylum Mollusca; class Cephalopoda; order Sepiida; family Sepiidae; genus Acanthosepion; species Acanthosepion esculentum. Next base: position 140,890,108 of record OZ038476.1, read on the forward strand.
AGCAGCGGTTCTTGGAGTGAAGCAGTCCTAATGGAACACCCTTCTTACAAATGGAATATGAAAGGAATTAGAATGGTTCGCCCCCTGTGTATATGGCATAGTGGGTATTAACTGTAAAATGTCTGAACTTGTGGAATTAAACAATGTATCTCGTCTGATCGTTTTCCATGGAATTAGCGACAGAGTGGAACAGCGATAAGCTAGCAACATTGTGTCTGTGGGAAAAAAGGGTGAAAATCATCCATCATCTACAAGGCTGCTTAAACGACTTTTCATCTTTGTCGAGATTGGGCATTTTCAGACCAGATATGGCAGTAATACTCCATTTTTGGCCTGATAAAGCATGGCAGGTGGAGTCAGGTAATTTCTGGAGCAGACCATTGTTTTAGGATTTATAGCGATGGATCGTATATATGATTTCCACAAAGTTTGGGCGTGAGTTTCAGTTACAAAGAAATCTTAAAGTAAAGAGACTCTTTGAGAAGGAAATTCATGGTGACAAATGAGAATTCAGGGTCAGATCGGGGATGTTACAAGTTTTTTGTGGTATTGAAAGTTACAAGCCGGTTTTTCCGGTGCTACTATAGCGTGAGGTCGACCTCAATATGTCATGCCCCACCCCTTGCATGGCCATCAGGTCAGGTGCGGTCTAACATGGATATTTATATCAGTCTTACATTTTCTGAAAACGTGAAACTGGAGGTAGACCTCACGCTATAGTAACACCGGTTTTTCTTTCACTGAGCTGTTAGAGCTCGGTCAGAGGAGAAATCAGCTGCCAAGCTCCAGTGATTTAGAGTTTTGAGGTGAATCCATAAACCGTGGTATCGTCAGCATAGATATTTCCTAACGATCGGAGAATGTTCTTAGAGCCTGTATATAAAGCAGAAAGAGAGTAGAGCTGAGGAGTGGCATTGTGGGACACAGCATTGATCTCATAACCTGACCATTGACGACGACTTTCAGGGACATACCTGAGAGGAATGACTTGATGATCGTGAGGGTTCGTCTAGTGATTTCATATCGGGAGCATTTATATAGTAACCCTCTATGTTACACCTTGACAAAGGTCGTTGTGATTTCTAAGTTAATCGCGGATGAATTTATTATCGACTGACTCACTGATTTTGAATAAGAGTAATGGGAGGAAGATTAGACATTAGAACAAGAATCTACCACCATTTTTGCGCCATCGCCCACTTTCACGTGGATAAATTTTCCACCGCCCAGCTGTATAGGAAATATTCAAAAGCATACCAAAATTGTTTGTTAAAAGTTTGTTGCTGTTTCATAAACTGACTTTAGGATGTAAACAATACCAAATGGAGGTAACAACTAATGCTTACTACACTATTAAAGAAAAAAACGAAGGCCAACTTGTACACTGAAAACTATGTAATTTAGTTTTATGGTTAAGGTGAACGTTGCAAGTGATGACAAAAAATTAAACTATTTTGTTGATAGTTATAAAATTAAAAAGAATATAAACTACTAGTAACTAATAAAAATAAGAATATAAACTAATAAAATAAGAATATAAACTACTAGTAACTAATAAAAATTCAGCGAATATTTTTTGTTGTCGTTCTTGGTTTTTCATTACTTGATTTATATCAGAAAAGTTATTTCGTCAAAAGAATTATTTGAATATTAATAACCTAGTCAAAACTATAGAAACTACCAAAAATATTCCTTGTTTGTAGGGATATTTATATCTTATTTAGGATGTAACCCAGTTATTCCGATTTAACATTATCTTTTTATACAGGCACTCTTTAAATATCCTCTTTGAATATTTTTTCGAGTAGCTTATGTTGAAGCACGTTTTTAAAACTCAAAATCCTTTATCTGTTACCAAAATTTCCAGTCACCCACTATTTTCTGTTCAGTTTCTCATCGTCAACCCAAAATTTTAAATCGTCCACCGGTGGAGATAGCGTCCAGGTTGTGAGACCACGCTTTAAATGATTATTTAGTCTGTTTTACAATGAGAAGTTTAACGGGACTTAAAAAACAAAGAAACAAAAAATAGTATCAAAAATGTTAACTATTGTTAAGTCTTGAACACCAATCACTAGCAGGTAGTTTTGATCGTAGTATCAAAAGATCGTAAAATATGTATTTAGATTTGTATAAAATTAATATGAAACCCGTAACAAACAATAACAATTTAACAAACAATACTGACTTGTGTCTCAAGAGGTAGAGACGGTTATGAGAAAATGCGAAAACTATTTATGAAACCCAGACGTTCAACGTATAAAAAAATGAAATACGATAGAAAACAGGTACAAACATTTTTTATGAAAAAAATAAAAAAATTAGATGCTGTAATTAGTCAGTTATGTGCCATACGTGATACGCGCTTAGGCGATCATCTATCTTTCGATACATGACTGGCGAGGCAGATTTTTTTCCCCCGCAGTCGGTTGCCATTTCTTTCTGCGGAAGAGCAGTTGCCATCCAAGGCTATAGAACCCGGTCTGTTTACCTGAGGGATAAGAAGAGGATTCATACCTTTCCCAAGGGAACGATAATGGATTCAACTGGAATTCGAACTCGACTCTCCGATTCCTCAATCTGAGTCGCTATTCGTTACTCCACCGTGCCTCCCATGCAGTTTTGTAGATTTAGAAAAAACTTATTTTAATAAAAAGTGCAGACAGTCGACAGAGTGAAAAGTTGGATTGGAAGTCCTTTGTGACCGATTGGCATAAATTCATGAGATTTGCTAAGTTTGCACATTTGAGTGAATGTGTCAGGCGCGTCTGGCTGAGAAAGAAATTGAACCAAAATATTTTAACCTTTGATGTTAAGAAAGAAAAAGAAAAAAAAAGACATTTGTCTCTTTAACGTTCAGCTATTTAGGTGAATTCTGTTTCACGAGGAGACGAAGCGGAAAGAATAAATGTAGTCGAATACGAAAACATCTTTTGTTTGTAGAAGATTAAATTTATTTAGAAACCGCGAGAATTGTCCTGCCAACCAAATAGTTTATTGTATAAAATGAACTTCTTGAAGAGGACTGTTCAAAGAGAAACACAAATATACACAAAGATAGGCGTATATTTTCATTTTTATTAAAATCAACCATCAACGTTGGTTTGATCTGTTTTATACATTTTTCCAATTTGCCTGTAAGTTGTCGTACATCCGGATTAAATTTATTGAGAAACTGTCCAAGTTCATAAGTTTTTTGTTTTAGTACTTTTCACCATCTCGAGTCATTACTATGAACGTTAATGTTGTCAGTGCCACAGAGAAACTCTTTGTGTTGATTTTAATAAAACCTTTGAATGAATTCTTGCTAACTTATAGCAGCCATACCTAGCTGGCCGAATATATATATATATATATATATATATATATATATATATATATATATATATATATATATATATATACATACTAGTAGCCATACCCAGCTAGTCGGGGGTATATATATATATATATATATATATATATATAGGGTGACCCCAAAAAACGGGAACTTTTTAACAATCCAATAAAACCAAGAGTGATGGAAGAAAAATATTTAATTCATAGTAATTGAAACCTTAAAACATGCCATTTAAGAAACAATGATGGAATTTTCATTTTTTTAAAAATTACGTCCTGTAGATGGCGTCCTCCTGTACGAATGCATTCTTGAAATCTGCTGTTGAGATTCCTCATTGACTGCTGCAACATCTCAGCTGGGATACTGTGAATTTCATTCTCGTTACTAAAATGGCGAAATGTTTACTTGCTCAAGGTCACTGTCTCGCAGTGTTGCAATACGCACTTAAAAAATTCCCGTTTTTGGGGTCACCATATATATATATATATATATATATATATATATATATATGTGTGTGTGTGTGTGTGTGTGTGTGTGTGTGTATGTATGTTTATTAGAAGCTATACCCAGCTGGTCGATCAGAAAAAGTGTTCAATTAGAATGGAGCAAAATCAGCATCATGTTTAGATTTAACAGATTTAACTTCTTCAATTACTTTCAAATACTTTCATTAAAAAACATTTTGAATTAATGCACTTACTGATATAATAGAAGTAGTCTGTATTTATTCAATCAAAGTTAGCCGAGGACATGAAGGGGTAAAACGGGCAACATGAAGATCCACTTCGGACCACAATTATTTTGGAGTTTTTGAAATTAAATTTGTCAGTGTGCTACCAGAGATGTAAAAGAGGATACATTTACAAAGCAATTGTTAAGTTTGATGAAAATTGGTAGAGGGGTAACGTCATTATGGGTAACTTCAAATAATTCACGCATAGCCAAATCTTGTTTCTGCTGTTCGATATCTTGGATTCGCATTTGTTGGCGACTCGTGCCACGGCACGCGTTCCCCCCCCCGTCGTCAAATTGGAAACTGTCATGTTAATATCCTCGATAGAAATGAGGGGGTTAATATTTTGGGGTAACCAGCGTAACATTCCATTAAGTCTTCTTTCCTATCCTGCAGGCCGTTGTTAGTCTGTTCGAACATTACCGAGAACTCTAGAAATACAGCCTTTTATAAAGCTAAGATAGACCAGCGGTTACCCGATTTAGTGAGTTCGATCCTCCTGGTCTTATATAAGTAGTAGTATAGATTTCTGATTAAAGCATCATTTGTCTTCAAGTGTTCTTATTGTTTTTGCCACAACGTCTCCGCCATCGTGCCTTCTAGGATTTCTCCAGGAAGACTTTGGCAGCATAAGAGAAGTTGCGAATGAAAAAGGTCAAGCTTAACTATAAGATAGCAGTGGCAGTCAGTCAATAAAAACATTAGATTTAAAGCTACCAGTTCTAGATTTAGACTCTAAATTAACCACGTGACAATAGCTTAGAGGATAAAATTGTCGATTCTTGAATTTCGTGGCATGTCATTAGAAACAAAGAAAAAAATGCTGAACTGTTACATAATATCAATCTTATACATCAGTGAAAACGGAAGGCAACAGAGATGTAATCCTACCGGAGGATGCTGAGAATACTATAGACAGAGCACGTAAACGACAAAGAACTCTTAAGAAAAAACAAAAAACTGAAAGTACATGGCATATGGAAGTAATTACGAGTTCAGTTCTCGGAATAAATAATGGTAACTAATTTCAGAAATCGAAACAGAAAAATTATTTCGCCCCACAAATATTTAATTTTTAATATTCTTCTTCTTTATCAATACACTTAACTTATTGATCAATAATAACCATAGACTGAACATTATACAGGGAAAATTTCCGATCAAAATTCAGGCAATAACCAGTGGCAGGCTGTGGAAATATTGATGCGAATACGCATATATAGCATTTATACATGCGATAATCGTTAGATTCGCGGAAAAAATTTGTATTTTGTAATTGCATTTTTTTTTTGGAAGAAGTTGAAAATTTTTTCTTGATGGAAAACGAATGTTAGTCTAAGAAACCAGATAAGAAATTATCCTCATAACATACACGAATAGATTTCCGAAATAAACTTTTTCATTTGACAGTCGGCGTCCAAAGCAGAGGACACTAGTGACATTTAAGCATATATTGAAAAGGTTAAGGGGGTGTAAAAGAAAAAAAACTGTGCGAGTGATTGCTAATATATGAGGAAAGAGTGAGAGAGATAGAGAAGAGGGTGAGAGATATTATGTTAGAGAATATAAAAACAGAATTATCCAATCGCTTGCATGTAAATTTGTCGTCTGCTAAAGCTCGTGTTCTGATTGGGTAATTGATATAATACCGTATGTTTTTCTTATCGTCACTAAACAGAAAAAAAAAGACAGATGCATCTGCATTTACCCCCGTGTCATCTAAAGTTAAAAACCGAGCATTGAAAACTATTACACACAAAAAAATATTTAACTAAACTGAGTAAATCTCAAGTAAACTCAGCCGTAATACGTGCGTCCATTTTGTATAAGAAGCCGTCATTTGATTTTGAGAACACTTTACTTTGTCTTGGAACATGCGACACCTTCAAAACTAAGCGACTAACATTTCATAATCAATCAAGCAGATCTTGAATTTTTTTTTTACAGTCATTATGAACAATTGTACTTCAAATAAGCTCCATGCCCCTAAGTCTTGTGGCACTCAAACTCACTTCAGACTTCAGCGGGAATCGATCCATTGCTAAAGACGCTGGAAAAATGGTTGATTCCTTGTACCGATCTAGAAATTATATAACTCCTCCCGCCATGCTCTATCTTTACAAGATTTGGTTCAGTGTCTCAGACCAAATGTGGAATATTTCTACCACATTCATGCTGGATGCTGGAGCTGCCTAATCTTTTTTCTCCAGCTTTTAATTATGCGGCCTTGTAAGTTAAACATTGTTTTCCGCTATACAACTTTCTACAGACGAAAGTTTTCTCGCCTCTCTCTACTTTATCGCTATTTCCATAGCAAATGTTCAGATGGCATATATTCTTTAGTTCTGCCAGTTCAAACCGAGGTTCCACTATGCCACGTACACATAGTCGAATCAAACACATTCCCTTCGTATTCCGCTGCTAAGGCAGAAGTTCAACTCAAAGAGTTTCTTCTCAAGAACTGCCACTTTGTGGAAAAGACTCCCGAGTTGATGTTTTCCCAATCACTACAATCTTAATCGTTTCAAGACTATGTTCAACATTTATCTATTCTACATATCTTCATAATCTGAATGTGATAATCCCTCCTCCATAAAAGAGCCTCATTATGTAACCGTCTGCTTTGAGTGGATCTTGGGGCTTGTATTAGTTGAACAATAATATAAAAAAAAGGAGAATTTTCGTTTTTGCTGTATGTTAAAAACCCAAATTAAATATCGACCTACAAAGACATAACAATGAATGCTGTCATTAATTGTCAATTTACTGAGTAAGCATTTTACGAATAAAAGTCGAAACGGTTTAAATTCTGGAGGTATGGAGGGAGAGAGTGAAAGAGTAAGAAATGAAAGATAATACACGCCAAAAACTTGAAAAATTTGAATAAGAGGGAAGTCAGGAGATTAAGAGCGGTAAAATTCTGATCAGATATTTAAGAAATAAAGAACTTGGTCATTCAATAAGCAGTGGGGTGACACAAAAGAAGAAAAGGAAATAAAGAGGAAAAATTAAGATGTGAACGAGAACAAAAAAAGAATGTAACAAGACAAAGCCTAACAGAAACATACAAGTAATGTCACGTGATAAAAAGTACTTTTTTTCTTTCAATCTTTTCTCGATGGCTTTTTTTTATATTGCGTTAGTTTATTTGTTGTGCAAATTTCCAGTCAAGGAGACGCCATTAACTCCTAACTGGCCAAGCAAGCCAGAAATAAGCCGACAAAAGATCAATTTTCACATCCCATAATAATTAATCTCAGGATCGATAATCGGATCATGCGATTACCATCATCAGCCATCATCTATAAAGAGCGAAATGACAAAACAGTGATGGAGCCATTCTTGCTAGACATTTGCGAAAGTAAGCTCAGTCTTGTATAAGGTCATCGGACCAAGTGAAAAACGCACTCTTTATACTAGCGATCTGGCCTCCAAGACAGCAAGATAGACGGACGGGTAGATACGCCAGGACGGGCGCGAGGGAGACAGGCCAACGGGCAGATGCGCCAGGACGGGGGCGAGGTAGACACGCCGACGGGCAGATGAGTTAGGACGGGCGCGAGGGAGACACGCCGACGGGCAGATGCGCCAGGACGGGCGCGAGGGAGACACGCCGACGGGCAGATGAGTTAGGACGGGCGCGAGGGAGACACGCCGACGGGCAGCTGAGTTAGGACTGGCGCGAAGGAGACACGCCGACGGGCAGATGTATGAAAACAATTTGGGATAAATAAATGCATTCATTTTATTGATTTGTGTTTTTTTTACTCATGGCAAAATCATTCAAATGGCAAGTGAACATTTTGAACAGGGCCGAATTTTTTTTACAGCAGGTTCAATAGTGCTTATGAATATCTTCCAAGAAAATTCCTTTTTTCTCAAAGTACCGATTAACCGGACCGAAGATGAGTTGACCTATGAACGTCATAGCTTCGTATTTAGCTTCTGTAACGCGTATTCCCTATGGATTTATCAAACCAATTTGTTTTCTATACAATCTCTTTGAAAAATGCTAACAGTCATTTTCTTTTGTTTTTCGCAGAGGACTGTTTTATCGAATCGTATTTTAGATAGCCTTACATCGGATATTTTCAAACCACTTGATAGTAATCTTGAAAGGAATATTCTAGTCATTTTATTCTTTGAAAATTTTTAGAACAATGCTCATATTTTGTTTGAAATTCTCAATTTTTTTTAGAGAATACTTGAATGTTCACGATTACTAATCTCATCTTTAATGTATTTTCCTTCAAAACTTACAGCTTAGTTAATTCTTTGATTTTCTTCAAGTAAATGTTTGACAATTAAAAAAAAAAATTAAAAAAAAGCGAAACAAAGACCAGAAAAGCGAAACAATACCGCTTCTTTCTGATAGGGATTTTGCAAGCGTAACGTAGATGTGGCACAAGGCAGAAGGTATGGAGCACCCAGTGAGGATCGAACTCACTACTCAGTTGCTTGCTAATCATTACACCACGTCGATATGCCCATAAAGATTTTCTAAGCGTAGCTTAGATGTGGCACATGGCCGAAAGTAGGGGACACCCAGTGAGGATCGAACTCACTACTGAGTCGTAATTGTTCTAGCGAGACAAGCTTGCTAACCATTACACCGCCTCGAGGTGCCCATAACGCTTCTTTCTGATATCCCATGATGCAACACAGCAAAATAGGGGAAAAAAAAAAACAAAAGAAAGAGTAATTTAAAGATAACCGTAGAATGGGTAGCTGAAAACTTTCTAAAGAAAGTAAAATGAATCACTAGAAACTCGCCAACTACTAAAGATAATGTTTGTTGTCCCTGGCCACTTCTGAGAAATGATTGGTACTGGATTCGAAACGGGGCCTCGTGTTTGGAAAGCGAATTTTTTTAACCACGCGACCATTACTAATAATTCACCCCTTGCATAGAAGGTGAATATTACTGCATTTATGTTTAAAATTGAGACACATTCGTGAATAAGACAATTTATCACTTCTCCGGAAGCATCCGAGTTGAAGTTACTTGATAATACATCCATCAAATCCTTCAAATATCGTGGATCTTGCATAATAGATTCCCAAAAAGATTTCAACATCCGCAAAGCTCTTGCACGGGATGCACAAGATTTGGTGCTCGAACCTTCCATCCTCCTTAAAAATGCAAATCTTTCAAACATTGAATGAAACAGTCCTACTGTATGGATCAGGAACTTGGACATTATCTGCTTGTTTTGACCGACGCGTGGATGAAGCATATACAAATCTACTTGGAGATGCCATGCAACGCTTAACACAATTTACGGAGAACCGAGACCAATCTCTCTTCAGCTCAAACAAAAACGGTGACAGTTTGGCGGCCACTGCCACCGAGCGGACAGGGAAATCGTCTCATCCTTACTCCTCTGGCATCCTTCTGGAAGTGTCTTCTCACGAAAATTAACTTTCCCCAGACACCATAACTCGGAACTCAGGGTTCGACATTGGGGATCTGGGGACAGCAATGGAAGACCAAATAGTATGGAAAGGAATTGTCAATGGAGTTACGACCAACCGTAGGGAGGTCGAAGGATGATGATGATGACGATTGAATTACAATGAAAGGAAGTATAGAAAAAGAGAAGGTTATACTAATACCATCATAAACTATTAGACTTGAAATTTACGCATCTTAAAATAATTACTATTGTCATATTTGGAAGCCAATGGCAGTACACAAACAGTACTATTGTGAAATGTGAATTTGTGCGCCGTGATCAAAGCGATAGAGATCTCGTTCTCTCGCGGACATTAAACAAACCAGAGATAGCAACATCAACACAGTAGGTTTGGTTTGGTTTGTTTTGTTTTACGGTATATCAACCTCAATGGGTTAATTAATGCCGACAACTTCTTTTTTTGGTAATATTTTTGTTTTGTCAAAAATCTATTTCTGTTAATATTTTTTTCCCCTCAAATGTATAGCTGGTGATATTATTTTTCCTCAAATGTATAGCTGGTGATATTATTTTTCCTCAAATGTATAGCTGGTGATATTATTTTTCCTCAAATGTATAGCTGGTGATATTATTTTTTCAAAAAACGTATGGCTGGTAATACTATTTTTCCAAAATGTACAGCTGGTAATATTTTTCCAAAGCTGACGATAATATTTCTTCAAAAACGTATAGCTGGTAATATTTTTTGAAAAACATAACTGGTAATATTATTTTAAAAAAAATGTATAGCTGGTAATATTCTTCCAAAACGTATAGCTGGTAATATTCTTCCAAAACGTATAGCTGGTAATATTCTTCCAAAACGTATAGCTGGTAATATTCTTCCAAAACGTATAGCTGGTAATATTCTTCCAAAACGTATAGCTGGTAATATTCTTCCAAAACGTATAACTGGTAATATTATTTAAAAAAAAAAGTATAGCTGGTAATATATTTTCAAAATCGTACAGCTGGCAACATTATTTTTTCAAAAACGTATTATCAGAGGCCTTGCCGTTGGACGTAGTTTATCTTCATACCCAGGACGCGGATGTAGTTTATCGTCATACCCAGGACACGGATGTAGTTTATCATCATACCCAGGACGCAACACAGTAGGTATTTCAGTAATTTTCACAGAGAATAGTGTGTCAATAAATTCGCTAAACCTCTCGCCATCATTGTTCAATCTCTATTTTTATTCTGCCTCATGCTTAGCACCTGTTGCTGTAAATGTTAGCACAATAAACCAATCTATGATATTAAAACACAGAAAAAAGATTTGATTCATATTAGATAATATTCCCCCCCCCTTGAGCAGGGTATGAACTTCAAATATATTTAGGTATTACAAGCGTCTTATCCCCCGTGTAAATTTTTTCTAATTTTTTTTTAAGCATTTCACCCCAAGCAAAGCGGGAGTGCCACTAACACGCAAGGGGTTACAGAGAGTGAAAGCAAGAGCAAAGCGGGGTGTTTGAGGAAAGGATAAAGAGATGGCCGGGAAACAAGGCATCAAGAACATATCGATTGATATTACATTTGAATATTTGAAGATTATAGCCATCAGGGAAGCAAGTAGGAGGAAGAGAGTCGGGAAGTGCGAGAGAAGAAGCTGTTGGAGTAGAAGAGGACGTTACATTTTACCGTTCGACAATGAAAGGGTGGGACCGAGATGCTAACCGGGTAGCACGCTTAAATTCATGCAGTTTGGGAACCAGTGAAAGTAGCTCGTCAGAGCAGTTGCCATGAAAATACTTGTAGAAGAGACTGAGGGAAACCATAGGTATAGTGAAGGGCGGAGATCAAGATCAAGATATCAGAAGATGTCAATTGACATTTTGAATATTTGAAGATTATAGCTATCAGGGGAGCAAGGGAGTTCCACTGTCGGCAAGTGGGAGAGAAGAAGCTGTTGGAGTAGAGGAGGTGGTTACATTTAACTGTTTCGACAATGAAAGAGTGGGACAGATATGTCAACCTAGTAGCACGCTTAAATTCATGCAGTCGGGGCACCAGTGAAAATAGCTCGTCAGAGCAGTTGCTATGAAAATATTTGTAGAAATGACAGAGGGAAGCCATATCACGTCTGAGAGAAAGTGACTGTAGATGATATGCCAGATCAGCATATATTACATTGCATATTCGTAGTTAATAATTATTGCGTTATAAAATTATTGAATGTTTAATGTTGAATTTTATTAATACTATTATGAGGTATTGTTATTATAGAGGCAGTAAGGGCGAAAAAATATCAGAGAATTTTTATTCGGCAACGTCTTTAAATATTTGCTGACGCTTTATGTTCACCCTAACTTGAACCAAAGATAATGTCACTAAGTCCTGACAATGTACTTTGGAGGATAGAGCACAAGACACAGAGGAAGAGGTCTGAAATAGATATTCCTCAACCGAAATTGAACGTGCAATTCCGACTCTTTATTACATCGTTATTTTAGTGAAATATCATCCTGAAAGACAGAGGAATGTGTCACTGTGTGCAAGAGGAAAATAAAATCTAATTATCAAAATAGAATCAGTTTCTTCTTTTATATGCCGTGTCTCATCAGGACGTAGGCGGCCATGACCCCCCCACACCTTCCTGTTCTTTGTAGACCTTAATAAGTTGTCTTTGTTATTTCTCCTAAACCCTGTTCTGCCATCCATTTCCTCAAGCTCATCAACTGTGTAACGAGTTGCTTTCCTCTGTCCTCTTTTCCCCGAATCTGTCCTGTGAGTATCAGATTTTCCAAGCACTCCTTCCTCATTACTTGCCCCAGAAATTTCAACTGTTTCTAATTGATGTTGAGTATAAGTTTCCCTTTTGTTTCCATTTTCTCCAAAACTTCGTTTTTGCCCAAATGTTCCGTCCATGGTATCCTCAGCATCTTTCTGTAGAACCATTCGCTGCCATACGGAGGGGGGGGGGAAGACAGATATCACGTAACAGTTCAGTAGTCATTTCTTTGTTTCTAACGAATAAAATTAATTCTGACACGAGAACATTCAGAGTTAATCTGGAAATTGTACTTACGTAATAGATAAAAATATATATATTAGATTTACCAGAACTTACAAGTATCAAATTGGGACAGGTTATTTTTTTATCTATCATAAGTTTTGATTATTTGTATAAAAAGTCTTTTCATGAACCAACAGCCCTTAAAATTAAGAGGTAACACAGACACGAATACACATTGATACCTTATATATCATTCAAAACGAGACGTAGGATATACTACTACTACTAATAATACTAGTACTACTAATACTACTACTACTAATAATAATACTAATAATAATCATAATACTACTAATAAAAATACTACTACTAATAATAGTAATAATACTACTACAACTAATAAAAATACTAATACTACTACTAATACTACTACTAATAATACTAAAAAATAATACTACTACACTACTAATAAAAAATACTACTAATACTACTACTAATAAAAATACTACTACTACTAAAAATAATACTAATACTACTACTAAAAATAATACTAATACTACTACTAAAAATAATACTAATACTACTACTACTAAAAATAATACTAATACTACTACTAATAAATACTACTACTACTAATAAATACTAATACTACTACTACTACTACTAAAAATAATACTAATACTACTACTAATAAATACTACTACTACTAATAAATACTAATACTACTACTAATAAATACTAATACTACTACTACTAATAAATACTAATACTACTACTACTAATAAAAATAAAGATAATACTAATACTACTACTAATAATAATGGCTAACTGTTCGTGTGCCTGTACAGCCGTCTGCTAGAGTGTTTATCTAATCGCTATTGAATGCACCTGCTCCTGCACATTTGTATTTGTTCAACACCCACAACAAATCCTTAGTTTATACTGTAACTTTGCTGAGCGGACATTAATTGCAGTTTCTGCAAGAGAGCGCTAAATCTAGTGAGATCAAAAGATAAACAAGACCAAGATCACTTGTGACTTCGTGTTAGCACAACCATCAACGACAAGTAATTATATATATATATATATATATATATATATATATATATATATATATAGTGAAAATAAATGAACGCAAGTTTTAAAACCACCATAATGCAAAGTAAACAAATGTGAAAACAACATATTTTGAAACAAATGGGTATGAAATAGAATTTATGAAATTACAACAAATTCACAATTATTTACATTATTCGGACTATTATCCTCATCTTTGTCGCCATATTTATTACAACATTTCGGCCGTTGTACGCTCCGGCCTTGTTCAGGTGGTTGAAGGCCGGAGCGTACAACGGCCGAAACGTTGTAATAAATATGGCGACAAAGATGAGGACAATAGCCCGAATAATGTAAATAGTATACATGATACCTAATCTCAGAAATATAGACAAATTCACAATTGTTCCTCCATTTTGTTGCATAACCAAGGTTGCACGTTTCATCAAATTATTGACAGACTTGATATGCCCTCAGCTTCTTAAGAATGTCTTCTACTTGAAGGAATATCATGCAGTGTCTTTGCGTTTTAAAACTTTTCTATCAGACGATAGAACAAAAGGATCCTGGCATAAATTGTTCCTTGTTTTATAAGCCTTCATCGTTTCTGGTGCACTCTCATGATTAGCATAACATAGCCTCAGAAGCTCCAGTTGACAGTCTAAATTAAGCGTTGACATATTTTCCAGAGAATGATTTGTTAAAAGAAAACCTAGCTTATATACATTTAATGCGTTACAATTACGTGTCATTATCTGATTGGTCAGTTTAAAAAAAAAAACCCATTAAAACTGGCACACATTTATTTTCACCCTGTATAAATTCTTAATTTATTTGTTTAAACGTTATTTTTAATAGATACCCATGTTTTAGTAGATACTGTTTTTATTTATTTATCAAAGAGTATTTTCAACAACAACATCTAAAACGGAAATCCCATATAATTCAAAGAGAAAATAATGACATAATCAAAATGCTGACCTCCCACATGACATTAAACAAAATGTTAGGAAGGAAACTCCCATCAATACTGGAAAGAGCGATAACAGCAACTGGACTTGAGAAACCAATTTTCCTGAAAAATTGTTTGCAGAGGAAGATTTTATATTTTCCACCGATAGCAGCACTGGCTGCTCGCTAAATGAATGCCGAATGTTTCCTTATAAGGAAACTGTTAATATTATCATTACCATTGTGCTAGGAAAAATGACGGTCTTTTATCTGGGATCGAACACCGACCATTGGCTTCGATGGGAAATACACAACTACTTGATCGATGAGACAAGCGCTTTATAAATTATGCGGAAATTTATTAAACTTGGCTTAGTCTGGCATAAGGCCAACTAGTTGTGATTCTCGCCGTTTCTTAGGCTCGAACACTTGACTACTGGTTGAATTAACATATGCGAGTCATAGGACAGGCTCTCTAATATTATAGATAATATTTCCTGTATTTGCATCGTATAGTGGGCAAAATGGCTTTTAAAGTGACGTCTACTTTCATTTAAATATCATAAATAGCTGAAAATTAAGCTGCGATCTATTAACTAAAGCGTTTGTGATATGCAGAAAAGCTAAATGTAGTTTTGTTCTCAAGTAGAATAGGAGTAATATTAATATTACTGTTGTTTTGTGGTGAAAGCAAGCCGTTGTAATTTGATGTAAATGTCCAAATTGTCGAGGTTTTTATGACATTTATTATCTAGTTTGTTAGATTTTTCAAGATCTTCATCACCTGATCTAGAAAAATTCCCCCCGTAATCCAAAATAAATATTCTGTTTTGCATTTTACCTTCCGACAGAAACTTAAAAATCAAGAATAGAGGGATGTGTTAATTTGTTTTACATTCATCTGCCGTATTAAAAAAAAAAAAAAAAAAAAAAAAAAGAAAAATCACCCGCTACAAGGCTCTAGGGCCACTCAAAATAGAGACATACTGAATGAGGTGTGTGATGTGAATATGAGAGGAAATAAAAAAAGAAAAAGATTATGATGATAAGGGGGATAGATAACGATTGACCCCCGATTTGATGACGTTAGGGTAGTAGGACTCAGGAAAGCATCTACGTGGGAATTTGGAAGTTATTAGGAAAAAGCTGTCTGTTAAACTTTCTTCTTACACTTAAAATAAGAAGAAAATGAAGGTGAGTCAACTCCGTGGACGTCGTATAAAGGGCTGAATTGTAGGACTAAAGAATGGAACCTGTCAGAACATTTGCTATGGCAACAGCGACAAGAGTAGCGATAGGCCCATTACATTGCGTCTGTGGTAGGAGTCTACAGAGTAGAAAATAAATTATCGCCCCAACCCAAAATACAGCGTAAACGATTTTGAACTATTAATGTTGAGATTATTGGGTTGATTGAATAGCGCCAGGCAACAATTTCATCTGACTCCCTCTGCTATAAGATAGTCTTTGCATGAGCCAGATCAGATCAAAATGGAGTTTTGCTCTCATATTTAAGCTGGAGTTGGCCACTTTTTTTTATTTTTTAAGATTGCCTGCCTTCTAAAGCGTCTATAAAGACCTTGTCGGTGATGAATTGTTTTTCAACCACTACAACTACTCTCCCACAGATGAAACGTTGCGAGCCTCTCTATCGCTTACTTCCATGGCATGTGTTCTGACGCGCTACATTCCTTAGTCCCACCAGCCCTGACCTTCATTCACTGCACGAGCGAATGTCTCAAAAGACTAACTTGCAGACCGTCGGACGACAACGAGACGCGCTAATTATAGAAGTATTTATTAAACCTAGTCGTGTGGCGAATCAGCTTCACCACAGTTGTAATAGTCTACTTCTTATATAGGATGTACACCATCATGGCTCTCCACAACTTCCTATCCCTTGCAGCTCTTAGTAAGGTTTGTCTTTTTACCATCGTTCTGCCATCTATTCTCAATCTCGTTAAGAAGGGGTCTGTTACACTATTTCCATTTTTCCTTCGATATATCTTGTGAGTGTCAAATTTTCCAAGCCTTCATTCGTTATTATTCGTCTCAGAAAATTTCAGATGTCTCTTTCTAATTCAGAGTATGTTTCCTTTTTGTTCTTAATTCCTTAAAACTTCGATTCTTACACGATCCGCTTATGGTATTCTCACCATCCTTCTGTAGCACATATGTTGCCTCCAGTTTTCTCTTCATCTGTGATGAAATTATCCAGTATTCACTGCCATATACGTGGATTGATATTACATAGCAGTTCAACACTATTTGTTTCTTACGGACTTTTCCGGTTTCTTAATACTTTGCTTAGTTTTGGAAGGCATCTTTTGCTATCCAAATCTGCTTTTAGTGTCACATCTTACATCCTCTCTTAAAACACTTACCAGATATTTAAACTTCTGTACTTGCTTGACTTTGATATCTCCAAGTCGTATCTTTGGAATTTTCTCTTTCTGACAACCATGCATTAGATCTACTTTACTTTACTAATTAGGCCAGCTTGACAACTATAAAGAGAGTCAGTAATAAGTTATTTTTTTTCACCTTTCAGGCATTAACGAGCAGAACTGTCCAAGTAAAATGAATTACAGAGTGGATAAGTCTTAGTTGAGATTATGAAAGATTTATCAGAAATTCTGACTATACAGGTATACCTCACCTTACGTCAGTAATTTGTTCCAGGGGAGGCGACTTAAGTCGAATTTATTTGTCTCCAAATACAATGCTGTTCGACAAAAGTGACTCACCCGATTTTTTTTTTTTTTTTACTTAAAATTTTTTTTCGCCTATTGTTTTTGGAGTCAAACTAATTTTTAATCTTACTAATAGAAAGACCCCTTCCCGACCACCTAGTAAAAAAGTTGACTCACCCATTGATAATTATAATTTTGGATATAAATGAGATTTAGGGAAACACTGTGCAAAAAAAGTGACTCAATTATTTCCTGCAACTAGTAATCAATAGAAACATAACCGAACAGCTTTAAATAAAGAATAATAGAGGTATAATTTATTTATAATAGGTAATATAGTTCGAAATATTTAATAATCTATGGCTCCTCCTTTATTTTGAATAACCTTTTCAACCCTTTTTGGCACTAACTTGATTAGGTTCTGGCAAATCTCATCTCCAAGCATTGAATTCCATTCGGATATGAAATTCACAATCAAATCCTCTTTGTTGCTCAACTGCTTTCTCTAGAGCCTGTACTTTATAATGCTCCATAAGTTTTCTATGGGGTTGAGGTCAGGATATTGGGGCGGCCATGTCATAACACTCACCTGCTTCGCATCAAAGTATTCCTTCATCAATTTTGATTTGTGACAGGGAGCATTATCCTGCATAAAAATGAGCTTGGTGGGGTCGATTTGCACCCTTTCAGCAGAAGGGAGCAGACAAGACTCTAAAATTCTCTTGTACTGCTCGCTCCTGAGGGTCTTTTCAATAGGTTTTAAGAAACCAGTTCCATGAAAAGAAAAGCATCCCCAGAACATTATACTGAACGGATGCTTGACAGTACTTACTGCTAAATTCAAAGAGCTCTCAAAGCTTCTTCGGATTTTAGATCGCTTATCCTTTGAATTTAGCTCAACTTTCGTTTCATCGGAGAAGAGAACATTTAGTAAAAAAAAAAAAAAAAAAAAAAAAAAAAATCAGGCGAGTCACTTTTATCGAACGGCACTGTATACTTGTCACTAGGCTAAACCTCAAATAATCATTTCCAGTTCTGTATTTTATTTATAAATACATTTTTAATAATATATGGTCAATAAGAATCTATTTTAAGCTTACAATTTTAGTTTTTAATATAGTACAGAAAAAAAAGTAATCTAAATTTACGAATACATGTAGGTACATATTTGTAAATGTAGATTTTTACAAGTTGTTGATCTTTACATCGCGAACTCTTTACTTGTGAATCTGGTTTTTGCTCCAAGACATAAAATAAAATGATTTTGTAAGGTTAAATAACCAATACAGACCACTAAATAAGACAACACAGAGCCAGAGGTTTTCATATTGCGTTCTCCAGGATTTATGAATATTATATTAACATTTACTGTAAATGTATGTATTTTAATATGATTTTATATACTTTTATTCTTATTTATTGCATAGTAACATGATTTTATGTGCTTTTAAATCTTTTCTAGCGATATTATGACTTCAATATTTGTGGCGGACAGACGTAAAGTCGAATAAAATGACAAACTTGATTTTTATTTCTACATATATTTTTTTTGACAAACGATGTATAATTGAGAATGACTTAACTCGAAACGACGTAACCAGAGGTATACCTCTATTTTACAACCTATTTTATCAGCACGATTTTAACCGTCCATTAGAAATCTGAGGATGTTGTTACAACGTAAATAATATGGAGTTTTCAAAGTGGGGAAGGATCTGGCTGCATTCGGGATATTGCTTTCTAACCAGCACTTGAACAACGACAGATGGCAATGATAAAATGATACACAATTCAACATCGACAGTGGGAAGAAAGTTGATTTTTAAAACCGTGTTAGCATTTCGGGGGTATGGTCATAGCGTTGGTACCATGGGGTTTCCAAACAACCTATTTAAAATAATAGATATATCATGTACTTAAACACTTAAACGTTGGTCATCATCAAGGTTTCCTTGGAGATCAATGTCATTAATTAATGATTAACATTTTTCCAATGATTCAATTCAATATTCATTCATGATTGGAATCTAAATGACGAATTAGGAACTCTAAGATTCCTGAGATTACAGCATTTTCTATAGTATTTGTCTATAAATGAAGTTGGAAGAACAAGCCAAAGTCAGTGCTATGTCTGTATGCAGACTTCTCAGAGAGAAAAGGAATAAAAAAGGGGGGCAAAGACCTGTTGCAAAGAAAGCACAACTTTATTAGGCATGGGACTTACAACCACATCACATTGAAACACCAGTTTCCGTACGATCACTGAAGTTAAGCAACCTCGAGCCGGGTCAGTATCTATATGGGTGACCGTTTGAGAATACCAGGTGCTATAAACTTGCATGTGCGAGTGGTGTAATGGATAATGGCTCGGAATCGATAATCGGGGAACCGAGTTCAAATTCTAGTGAGGTTCGTTTTATTCACTTACTCGCAGATAACCCTAGGAAAGGTATGAATCTACCTCTTCTCCCCCTGCTATGGGTTAATTAGTAAAACGAGTATCACTTAATCATAATTATCTAAAAAAAAAAACTAATATAAATAAACAAACAATAAAATTGCGTACAAAATATTTAAATTTCGGCAATGAAGATTGATGACGATAAAAAAATAAAATCGACCAAATTATTGGGCATAAAATGCTTTATGGATTTTTATATTGTTAAAATATTACATTTAGGAACCTAACATTTGTTTTATTTTCCTGTTTCTCTTTATTTTATAATAGGAAAGAATTATAATTTTTATATATAATGAAAGTCAAAATATGTATAAAAACTACCCTTTAAATTAATTATGAATTAACTTGTAATTGAAAACAGATGAAACTAATTTGGTTTGGTTTGGTTTACGGCATATCGACCTCAATGGGTTATTTTAATGCCAACAAGATTTTTACTGCTGGTAATATTTTTTTAAGTTTCTGATTTTATATATTATTTTATCTGATCCACTCATAGAATGAACAAGTTTTGAATTTGATTGTAAGCATTTCCGCTGTTGTTGTTATCTTAAATACACTTTAATTTTCAATTGTCCTTATTTTCTAGTTTGGTTTGTTTTACAGCATATCGACCTCAATGGGTTATTTTTTGCCGACAAGATTTTTATTGCTGGTAATACCCCCCCCCCCAAATATTGCTGATAATAATTTTTTCTTCAAAAATGTATTGCTGGTATTAATTTTTTTACAAAAATGTTTCTCTAGTATTAATCCCTAATTTTACATGTTTTGACTCCAGTTTGGGGGGGGGGGTTAACTATTTTCCCATAGCTGAGACCCTAACAGGTGCTATCACTCCGGATCAGGGTGGGCCTGGGATCACCAGTAATTAAGTGGTGGTTCCACGCTCCTCAAAATCTCCTGATCAGAGGTCTTGCTGTTGGATGTAGTTTATCGTCTTACCCAGGACGCAGATTAAACCAAGAAAGCAAACAAACAACATGGTTCACTTATTTGTCAAAATATCATTAAAACTCCTTGAAAACCTTTTGAGATATTATGTGGTAACAACAAGTATAGTTTATTTTAAAGGGATATGTTAAAAGTAATCTGGGCTTCATGATGGTTTCCTTTTAAATGTTTTTTAATATTAATTATTTAACCCTTAAATGGCAGGTGTCATAAGTTCATGTTTCCTTGGAGATCAGTGGATATTATCAATTGATAGTTTAAACTTTTGCCAATGATACAAGCATCATTCATTTATGAATTGAGTCTAAATGATGAATTAGCAACTCGATGGGGTTACGTCATTTCCTGGAGTATTTGCCTGTAAATAAAGTTGGAAGAAGCAGCCAAATGTCTGCTTGAAGAGAAAGGAGATGAAAAATGGTGACAACTTGGTGTAAATAATGTACAACTCCTTTGTGCATAAAATGCTTCAAAGATTTTTATATTGTTAAAAATATTAATCCTAGGAACCTAACATTTGTTTTACTTTCCTCTTTTTCGTTATTTTTATAATCTAAAAGAATTAAGATATTGTTTTTATATATAATGAAAGTCAAAATAAATATAAAAAACTAAATTTTAAATTATCTTTTTTTTCTTTCTCTCTTTAGTGAGAATATTTGTGCAACCTTTTTCTTTCATTTAAAGTTTAAAGAAAAATAAGTACATCATGAAAATAATAATTACAAAATAGTTTGCTTTATTGTTGTTCCTTTTATCATTTGCATTGTTGAATTAAAATGCTGTGCATTTGTGCATGTGTCATTTCAGAAAAGAAACTGATGAAGAGCATCAAAAACAAATTGGATGCTGTATCTGTTCAAGGCAATGTTCTTGGTACATCAGAGAAATGGGGACGTAAGAAAAGTGCTGATCCTCGAAAACTGTCTCGTAGAACATCTGTACATGGCATCATCCGAAGATCACGAAGCATTCAGATAGACTCTGATAGTCCTGCAGGTAGGCCTTTCCTTCTGCATTTATTTCAATAATATAAATAACATTTTAACATGTTTTTTTAAGATTCTGTATTTTATAAGTAGGCCCGCAAGGCTTGATGTTATTCTGATTTGGCATCAGGAGGACAAATCACCTGGCTGCAATCATTATGATACACAAATAAAGATTATTTTAGAATTGTGATTAAAGAATTGATTTTACGCTCAACCTATAACTGGTTTCTGAAATACTAACCCAATATTTGTTTTATTTTCCTCATTTCGTCATTTTTATAATCTAAGAGTTAAGCTTTATAATTAAAGTAAAAAACATGTACAAAAATACCGTCTTAAAATATGAGTATTGTAATCCCCGCCCTGTTTAGGAACGCATTCAGGAAAAATCCCCTTCCATTTACGTGTCGATTTTCTGGTTACACGTCGTTTTGATCATTCTTCCGGGATTTTATGGGGGTAAATAAAATTGTAAGAAACTGTTTCAGTTTGAAAAACCTTAAGGACTAATACAGGGACCAGGTCTACATGCTTTGCGGGGATATCCAGATTGGAGATGAGAGCAGTATAACCAGAGAAGGGGTTATATGTATATCATTCAACAGAGACTCAGTTCTAAGTATAGTGATTTTTCTAATCGCGGCTTAGATGTGGCACAAGGCCGAAAGTATGGGCACCCAGTGAGGATCGAACTCACTACTCAGCCGTAACTGATCTCGGAAGACAAGCTTTCTAACCATTACACCACGTTGAGGTGTCCCTCAGTTCTCAGTATAAAGCGAGGCAGGAATACCCAAGATGAGACGAGTATAGACCTAAAAGAGAATTTACGGGCGAATCATTTAGCTTTATCAGCGGAAGATATTAACACCTCAAATTGATTGAAGAGAGGAGGAATAGAAAACTTATTCTTATTTAGAACACAATTACAGAGCATCTCTACCGGCTTTGACGTCCAGGTTTCAATTCTTGGTAGTTGATGCGCACTGCTGATGAGTCCAAAATATAAGACGAAACGCCCGTCCAATGCTTTCTGCATTCTGTTGAGGTTTCTTCTAGACTCGATGAATTACTTAATTATGAGAAACTGTTTGTAGTTATTTGACAAAGGCATTCAGAAGGTTACTTGACTAACGAAAATTGATTTGCCACTTGCTCAATATTAAAGAAATACAGTGAGGGTTTTTCAAATACCTCACTATAGTAACGGAGGCTTAAATGAAATTTAAAAGAAAAAAATGGTGGTAATGTCATTTTCTTTTTGCCCTTGCGTGCGTCACTATTGACCGAGGTTTCTAGAAAAAAAAACTGAAGGGAAGTTTTCCTAAGAATCACAGAAGCCATTTAACAGATTTATTAGCTTTCTGCTTTAGTTCTTTGAGGAACTTTATCAAGGTAAATTGAGAAAGTCCTCCAGAGGACGAAAAGCGTCGGCAAGATGAGTTTTTCTTTTGTTTTTATATATTATGAACTCATATCTATTCTCTCAAAGAGTCTTACTGTGACACCCATTTTCGTTAGATAAAGGTTTCGATTCAAGAATCTAACCGAAACTACCCAGCGTAAAGCAGATGTTTAATGAAAAAGCAATTTTTTGAAAAGAGGAAATTATATACTTTTGAAATAAACCGACATTTTAAAACAAGTCTAAAAGGCATACATATGTTATCAATTTCATACTAGTATTTGACAGATTAAACAATAAAACGAAAATATCAACTAAAGGTAAAACGTTCTAAAAGGATTCCTTATCTGCCATCTCACAAAAAAAATACACAATCTTTTAAATTCATCAATGTTGCTCTTCAAGAGTTGAACGAAAAACTGGCCGCCTAAGAGGATTTAAGCTAAATTTTCGTTTTTTGATAGAAATTTTCAACGTCATGGCTTTTTCATAAATACTTACCTAGGGTTTTTCTCTCTTCATGAGAATTACAACGAAGTCCTCTAAAATTATTAATTCCGTGTGATTAAAATATTACGTTCCAAGTACGGTATAATCTTATTATTACACCAGTCTTTCTTTTTGACTTAATGCGCATGATCAATTCCGCGCTTACTTTACCGTCATTGGCCTGTTGACGACTTAAAGAGCATAACATAATAGCCCGGGATGAGACGGTTGTAATAGTAAAATAATACTCCAAGTTTTGCTTGCATTTAAGCGTATTCACCGCAATAAATGTATGGAAATTTTGAACGAATGTTTAAAATACTTCCAGCCCATTTCTCTGTTTCTATAGAGTGGGCAGAGGAGCTTAAGCCTGATCAGATTTCGGTGGACCTGAAAACAAGACTCATTTATTAGCTTATATCTATGACAAATTGAATGTTTTGTTAAAAATCATTGCTAGCGTTAATTTACACAAATCAATAAAATTCATCTTCCTTTTTCTTTACGAAAGTTTAGCTTCTAAAACTTCTATATGAGCTTTATATACAGAAAAAAGTCTAGAGCTCTCATTCTAGAAAATAAGTACAAACGAAATGAAAAAAAAAAGAAGGTATATTAAAGAAAAGCATAGAGAAGGATAAGTATTCGTTTATGGGAGATTCAGTTTAAAAGAATATAGAATCAGGAATCGGCGCTATTACACTTTCACACCACACCTCCGCCATGTTTTTCTCGCGACTATTTTATTTCTCGGATTACTTTTTCCCCGTTTCTTATTTCCTGTGCATCATGTTCAGAACACCAAACACGCATTTTTAATCCTTCTCCTGTTTTTCTTTATCACTCTGATGGTGTTTGATGAAATACTCAACGCACACATCACGTCAAGACTGATTCCAGTCAACCACAGTGTTTGGGCTGGAAATTTCTAAATCCTTATGTTTCTAAGATGCACCTCTTTCGCACAACGGCCGTTTTAAGCAATGCAGTCCATACTGACTCCTGCGTGGGTGCGAAAGTGTAATAGCGCCCAGGAATATTTACAACTTAAAATCTGACTTAAACCAATCGACCCCTATGCTATTTTTTGTAACACCCGAGCAACATAAAAAAAGGGTAACACTACCCTCGCAGTTCGAATATTTCTTTTTTTTTTTTTAAATTATGATACAACTAATGTGAATATCTTCCGTGGAAAATAACAACATGA
Organism: Acanthosepion esculentum; assembly: GCA_964036315.1. NCBI lineage: Eukaryota > Metazoa > Mollusca > Cephalopoda > Sepiida > Sepiidae > Acanthosepion > Acanthosepion esculentum. The sequence continues at coordinate 140,914,810 of OZ038476.1, forward strand.
AATCAACTTCAGTAAAAATTAATTTGTTAGAAATTAATACAAACATTTAAATATTATTTTTTTTCCTTCGAGAAGTGATTGAAATTAGTGTGTTATTTATTCCTTAACGTGGTAGATTTTAATTAATTTTAAATTATATTGGTTAAAATAACTTATTCCTTACCTAATCTATATTTCTCTGGGGTTACATTTCGAGGATAATTTAGCGTACTTCCGAAACCATTATTCACTCGAATGGCACACCAAACTGCTGCATGAATGTTCTGTTCATTACAAGTCCCAGAAGAAGGGCAAGTAACTCAGGCAGTTATTATACCGGACGATAGCCATTAATCGACCAGATTTATTTCAATACCGTTTCTCGCTGATAGTTTCAGATAATCCGAATAAATTTCACTTGTGGGCATAACGCATGCTTCCCAAATTCCAATCAATCTATCCAGCGATATTGTGACGGTCTACACAACCAAACACACGATGTCTTTATTTGGGATAATACAGTGTAACCCGGATATAAGAGAAACCCTGATATAAGAGAGATTTTCCCCTGGTCCCAAATTAGAGCCTGTGTTAATAAAACAAAATAGACCGAACCCGGATATAAGAGACTTATTCTCCGGTCCCGACAACTCTCTTATATCCGGGTTACACTGTATTAAGCCTGTGTTCGTGGAAAAGTACATTTAATAGAAATTTACTTGACCCCCCCCACTGAGTAGTCAGGTTGCGACACAAGGTCAGTTTTTAACGTGGGGGCCCCCCGAGTGTATTCACTCGGTCCGATGGTTAAGCTGGTCTAAGCTAGTCATAGTCATGATACTTACCCGGCATGTGGCAGGTAAGTAGATATTTACTTGACCCCCACTGAGTCAGGTTGTAACACAAGGTCAGTTTTTAACGTGGAGACCCGAGTGTTTTCACTCGGGCCGTTGGTCAAAGCTGGTCTTAGCTTGTACAGACTGGTCTAAGCTAGTCATAGCTGGTCAAAACTGGTCAGAGCCGGTCCAAGCTAGTCGTAGTGGTGATACCACCAGCACAGGGATGGAGCCCTGGGGCAGGTAAGTATTAAAGTACACTTAATATTAACAAAGTTCTTTTTGGTGTAATTACTTAAGGAAGTGGTTTCATAATGGATCAGGATAATCGAGAAGAAGAAAAAAAAGGACAATGTACGAGTAGGTTAAAGCGTTGGTTAATGAATTCGATGACATTGTGAGTTCAATCCCTGAGACAGGTAGTGCACACAGATTCAGTGAAAACAGGGCGAGCAATAAATAATTGAGGAAAAGAGATGAGATATTCTTAAACATAGTTCGGAAACAATCTGCCCCCGGAGATAAATTAAAGCATTTTAAGTTCGAAAAGCTATCAGGATCGAAGAATGCCTGAAGAAGACCAAAGGACAAAGTAGTCGAAACGTTGTGATAAGTAGATGATAAAAAAAAAGAACCTGCCCAAAAGTGGACGGTGCTGTGTCGACGAAAATCAGAGTGGACGTAAAGTTAGAAATTAGCGAAATACCAGGACCCTGCCCGGGAAGTGAGATAAATAATAAACTTAGAATCATAACCATAATAGTAGGGAGAATTAAGAATCACTTCCAAAGGACCGCCATCTTGATTGCATGAATTGGAAATCCGAGGAAAAAGTAAGATTGTACAAAATACGGCATTGCTGGGGAGGAGGTCTGCAAGGATATTTAAGGAGATGCTGGCTGAATGAAACACATAAAAAACCCTGGAATTTTGAGATCCAGATGGAAATGTTAATATGAGCCGATTCCTTATTGTTTATAAAATCTTTCTTTTAAAACAATCTTTTGGGAAAATACGTTTCTCGAATCCACTAACTGTTATTGCTCTTTCCCGTAATGATGGCGGCTTGCTTCCTAACAATTTGTTGCAAGTAACGTGGAACATCAGTATCTTGATTATATAATTATTTCCTCTTCGAGTTACATGCGCTGTCCAGTTTAGTTGTTGCAAGTCTTCAAGTGATGGTGTTTCTGTTATTTGGTAGAATTCTTCGTGACTCTGTAGCGTCAGTCAACGCGAACTGATGGAGTTTAATCTTCACGGTCTTCATTCTTTCGAAGTCATTTTTTACTCACTGATCCGAGAAAGACTTTCTATAAAACTGACAGTTATTTCCTGCTCATTAATATATCCTCGCTGGGAACTGCTGTCTCATCCATCCCAAACCAGAAGATGGAATCTGTTTTTTTATTTATTTATTTGGAAAACAAGAACTCATCGATGGAATTCGCTCTTCCATAGAAACATAGAGTGAAAAGGTCTGATAAATATTTCAACCTTCATAGTGAATTGAAAAAAAAAAAAAAGAAGTGAAACACGAAGGTCCGGGGGATGGTACCGAAGTTTTTTTTATTTTATCAAAGAGACAAAGACACCTGTGGATCTGGAAAAAGATCAAGCTATCTAACTAGACAGCAACACTGTAGAATTAGTCTAAAACACCTGAGAGAGTCTTGGACCGTCCTTGGTATGACGATAAACTACATCCGCGTCCTGGGTAAGACGATAAACTACGTCCAACAGCAAGGCCTCTGATCAGGAGGTTTTGAGGAGCGTGGAACCACCTCTTAATTGTTGGTGTTCCCAGGTCCACCCTGACCTGGGGTGGTAGCACCTGTTAGGGTCCCAGCTATGGGCAAATAGTTAACATCGAAACTGGGGTAAAATCACTATGAAAGTGTAAAAATAGGTTTTAATACCAGAAATACTTTGTAAAAAATTATTACCAGCAATAAATTTTTGAAGAAAAACTATTTTGAAAAAAATATTACCAGCTATATATTTTTGAGGAAAAAAATATTACAGCTAATACGCTTTTGAAAAAATTATTACCAGAAATACATTTTTTATGGAAAGTATTGCCAGAAATAGATTTTTGAAAAACAAAATATTACCAGCAAAAAAAAAAAAAAAATTTAAAAAAATGGCGGCATTAAATAACCCATTGATGTTGATATGCCGTAAAACAAACCAAACAAACCAGAGTCTTGCATTTTTGAAGAAATTTTCTGTCACTTGATTTCTAGGAAATGTCACCAGTTGCTGCTGATATGAAAACTGAACGAATACAAATAATAATAATTATGATAAAATTTCCTTGAATTTCTGTTGAGGTGACAACCTGTCGAGTTTCGATCGTGTCAAGTCAAACAAGTCTAGGAAATTAATAAAGCGACGTGGTTCAACAGATAATTCGAATGATCATTTTGAGTTTAAAAATAATAATTCATTCGTATTTATTTATTAAATATTAACGCCTTTTCTCCTCTTTGCTGATATCACGTTTATGACTTGTGAACAGTAGAAGAATTTACATTCGTTTTAGACTTGAAAATGAGAATAATTTATTGAATAATCATTTATCTATCGCTCGAATCACGTTTCACTCAAACAGAATGCAAAGAAAGAAGAGAATCATCATACATTTGCTATTCTGAAACCATTTGCAACCAACCAGATTAATAAATTATTTGCCGTTCAAATTCTTTTTATGACTTCTGTGTAAGATCAATCCTCTTATATGATAGTGAATGCCGGACAATCTCCTCAGGGATGAAGAAGAGACTTGAAGCAACAGAAATGTGGTGCTACAGAAGGATGATGAGAATAACACGGACCGAACATGTGAGCAGCGACGAAGTTTTAGAAAAAGTGTAAACAAAAAGGACACTTATACTTATCACCAAGTAGAAGCAGTTGAAATCTCTAGGGCGCATAATGAGGAAAGAAGGCTTGGAAAATTTGATATTCACAGGACAGACTAAAAGCAAAAGGGAAAGAGGAAAATAACGCATAACCTACCTAGCGAGCTTTAGCAAATGGATGAGGGTACAAAGGTTAGGAAATATTAAAAAAAAAACGACAAAATTTATTAAGAAGGCAGTTGTGGAGAGTTATGAACGCGAAGGGACATAGCGAAATAATAATAATAATAATAATAATAATAATAATGATGATGATGCCCAGGTAGAGTAATGGTTTTCGGAGCGTAAAATGGAATAAGCGAACCGAGTTCAAGTTCTGGCCTCGTCTGTTGCGTTCACTTTGACACTAATATACTTGACAATTGAAAGAATTCATTTCTTCTCTGGGTTATGCGTTAAGTAGCAGGTATACGGGGTATTTTAGCCTTGGGTGCCAGTCAGTCTAGAAGAAGAGCAACAATTTAAAATCGTGGGGGAGAGACAAGAAACTACGCATATTATCTTTTGCAAGATGTCATGCGATATAATTATTAAAATATATAAAATTAAACAAATAAATAATAATTAGTTTTACATAATTACGACAAAAATAACATTAACTCCCCTTTATTTGATATACTGAAAAAATTGCGTCACTTAGCGTCTTTCATTGGTTATCTTTCATTACACTGTAAATTTTTACAAGGTGTTAAAGTGTTCTCAAATTAAAATTTGAAAAGTTAACGGTATTTTTCTACACGTTATTTATGTGTATAAATACAGGATACAAAGTAAAAATGCCCATACTTACATTGATAAAGTTCGTCAAGGAACGAAACGCGTTGGCATAAAGATTTCCTCTTCTTTTTACTTGCATTTATATTATTATTATATCTTAAATCCCCCCCCCCATATATATATATATATATATATATATATATATGTATTGTTCTATGTAAACATAACATAATATCTTTGATGGTGAATATCTTTGTTTAAATGTCCGTATTATCAATCTGAAGATAGCACACGTGAGCTGAAAGCTTAGATCAAGGAACAGCTTAATAAAAAATATCCAAATGTTGGACAATTTGTCTTTTTTTTTCAGCCGAAGTTAAAGCAACCATACAAAGTTTAGAACGGCTCATTATCAAACATAATAGACATTTATTATATGTTATATTTAACAATATATGTTTATATATATATATATATATATATATGAGTCATAACATAGGGCTATGAATTTATTTATATATATATATATATATATATATATATATATATATATATATGAGTCATAACATAGGGCTATGAGTTTGTTTATATATATATATATTTTTTTTAAGCTTATCACCCCAAGCAAGGCTGGAAGCCACTAGCACGCAAGGGGTTACAGAAGGTTTGGAGGAAGAGCAGATAGGAGTGGTAAAGGAGAGGATGTGGAGAAAGATAGTGGATCGATCAAGGCAAGGGGGTTACAGAAGATTTGGAGCGAGAGCAGATAGGAATGAAAGGTGAAAGGTTGTGGAGAAGGGAAGTGGATAGATCAAGGCAACTGGAGATGTCGATTGACGTTACACTTAAATAGTTGGAGATTGTATTTGTCAGGGAAACAGGAATAAGGAAGGGAGTTCCACAGGCGAGATGTGCGAGACATTGGAGTAGAAGAGACGTCTACATCTAACAGTTTCAACGTTGAAGGGGTGGGAACGGGATGCCAGCCTCGTAGGACGTTTAAATTCATGAGGCCTAGGAACCAGCGAAAGCAGCTCCTCGGAGCTATTACCGTGAAAGTATTTGTAAAAAAGACAGAGCGAGACAACGTCGCGTCTGTGAGAGAGCGACTGCAGACGAGATGACAGATCAGGGCCAATTACATTGCATATCCGTTTCTGGATCTTATCAAGAACCCTGAGGCAAACAGCAGGGGCTCCAGACCATATATATATATATATATATATATATATATATATATATATATATATATATTTATATTCATAGCCCTATGTTGTGACTCATATCACCTTATTTTATTTATTGACTAAGCTTTTGAGATTGAGTTTTTAACTATTTCAATTGTCTTTCTAAGTGCCGAACGCAATACATATCTTGGATTAGCAGAATACTGAATTTGTGTTACTATTTGACTATTTGATTATTTTGTATTAATTTATGTGTTAATATGCCAAATATTTTCACCAAACAAGGTTTAGTGGGATATATTCGTGGCAATCTGCTGGGCCTACGGTAATTGGTGTACAGTGATTTTTAAAAGTGCTGTCCCACTTGTTTGCAACAAGCTAATAAAGGTGTGTATTTTATAGTCTTCATAGTTTTTGAAATATTTTTTAGGTTTGAAAACTCGACTTGTACGTCACAATTTACGGTAATTTACCACAGAGCATTCCAACATGTGCCGACCCGAGGGAAGATATCATTTACAGCCCATAAATGATAACAGACGATAAATTCAAGAATTTTAATGTCTCTTTTAGCCAGCACAAACACTATAACATGTTACAAAGCATAAATAAGTACGCATGTTAATATCTCAAAGGAAGTGGTTTGGAATGAGGTGTGTGTGTGTGGTTCTCTTCCAGGCGACGTTGATGAAATATATTTAATAGTTCGGCGAAAAGACGTAAAAAAGAAATAAGCGGACAGGCGCAGTTCCTTCCAAATCTGGGTTAAATACTTTCTTGTAACATTTTTAGATAAAATGCAATGCAAAGCGCAATGTGAAGTTGTGTGACACACGAGACCTATTCGGAAAGTATCCGGCCATTTCATATCAACGACAGAAAAAGTCATTTAATGATCAGTGATCTCTATGATCTCGCATGCGTATCGCAGTGCCCCTCTCGGTAGTTATAGCCCACTGACATCACAGCTACTCCATGGAAGGTGATGGATATTTACTGAAGAGAAGCCGAAGTCCAAATGGGAGATATGCAACTATTTCGATAAATATAACCGAATATATATATATATATATATATATATATATATATATATATATATATATATATATAAATATATATACACACATATTTCAAATCATACAAACAGGTAGGCTTTACCAATTTGTAAATTTGGCGCAATACAGTCTTTCTATCATAATTCTTTTCGTTTGATCGTCTGATGCACTATGTTAAGGTTAATAAATGCAACAAACAGTAATCAAACCATCAATTCGAATCGTTCATTATTAAAAGAAAAGTTTGAAAAAAGCTTCATAGCGAAAGACGAAAAATTGATTTTTGCTTGAAGGCAATCGTTTCTTTTTCGAAAAGAATTCCAAATTTTCCCTCCCGGCCTTTCAAGTGGGAACTGCCAAAATTATAGAAAGTAGACGCTTATGCAAATTAACAGCGAAAATTTGGGCAAAAGCGTGATTTTATTTATATTCTTGCTTATAAGAATGAAAAGGCACAGCATCGAACAATGCTTATCAAAGTCTTGATTTGTTAGATTCAAGAAAAAATTCCAGCTGGCATCTGCTGCACAATGCTAGCGAAATATTAGAAGTGTATTTGAAGTCTACTCATTTTTGCGTGTGCAATCAGACGACTCGAGTGCATCATTCACAATCCTACGAAAGAATTGGTAAGTTCGGTGTTCTGGGTATGACGATAAACTACACCCAGCAGCAAGGCCGCGGATCGGGAAGTTTTGAAGAGCGTGAAACCACCTCATAATTGTGGTTGTTTCTAAGTCCACCCTGACTAGGGGTGGTAACACCTATTAGGATCACAACGATGGGCAAATAGTTAACCCCCAAACTGGGGTCAAAACACTATGAAAGTGTAAAAATAGATTATTATAGTAAAAATAACTTCAATACAGTTTTGGAAAAAAATATTACCAGGAATCCATTTGACTCTCGGCAAAAACCCTCTTTATATATTACGTCAATGACACTTGATCAACAAAATGATTTCTTACAAAGAATATATTCCATATACACGAACCTATTCTAAAAATCTTGTCGGTATTAAATAACAAAGTGAGATTGATATGTCGTAAAACAAAATAAATCAAACCAGACTTAAGTTCTGAAAATATTCCACATCAACAAATATTAACATTGGTTAGCGTTTGAACAGACTTTTTTCGCTTCTTGGTGATCCATTTTCAGATAAGCTAATCATTGGTGATGAAAAATGGATTTATGACAAGAACCAAAAACGAAGAAAACAGTTGCTTATTTCTGTACAACTTTCAATATTTCAACCTAACAAATTTTCACAGTTTATTAAAAGAGAAATCGAATCAAGCAAAGAAGAGAAGTGCTAGAGTAATAGCAAAATCAGTGAACAGTGATGAGAAAAGCTGTAACATCGAAGCTGAAAAACACAAGACATTATACATACATACATACATATATATATATATATATAGAGAGAGAGAGAGACTTAACACAGACGTCATACCTTAGGTACCTTTTATACTTGCCTGTTGTAGGGATTCGTCCCTGCGCTGGTGGTATCACAGCTATGACTAGCTTGGACCGGCTCTGGCCTGGACCAACTATAACAAGCTCTGACTAGCTTAGACCAGCTCTGACCAGCTTGGACAAGCTATGACCAGCTAAGACCAGCTTAGACCAGCGGCCCGAGTGAAAACACTCGGTGTCCCCACGTTAAAAACCGACCTTGTGTCACAACCTGAATCAGTGGGGGGGTCAAGTAAATACCCACCTTAGGTACCTTTCGGCCAACACTTTTTCAATGGTATTCGAGAGAGGGAGAGAGGGAGACAGTCTGAGGGAGGGTGAGAGGAAGGGTGAGAGAGGGAGAACGAAGGCACATCCGACCTTCCAATTAGTGGCACTCACTACTAGATTGACCTGTGTGTATAACTGTACCGTATTTCATATGGTACTTGTTGTGTACAATAAACCTTTCTTCTAGTATCCACCTGGTGTTAAGTATTTATTCCCTTAGCACGGAATATAACCGTCCCGACGAGGGTTGCCGGAACATAACAAAAATGTACTTTAGTAAATGCATTTAATGTTAAGGAGTGACTATGACTATTGTTGCACGAACTTTTCCCAACCGCTGCAAAATCTGTGGCATCTCCTGTTTAGGGGGGGGGGGGTTATTAGAGCATAAAAGGGCGTCACAGACTAAAACACACAATGGCCTGACGAGTACATCTGTCTTAAGTGTGTGTGTGTGTGTGTGTGAATCAAAAAGTGACACAAATAATTTAGTCAGTTGATCAAACAACGCCTGAGATGGTAATGATATCTACTCAATTATCGAGGGTTATAGTTGGGAAATGGAAAAAAACTTGTCCACATATAAACTGAAGCAGATGGCATATGACAAATTAAGAAAATATCGACATTTTTATTATCAATTGGCTGCATCTGAAGAATTCACCTTCAAACTTAACATTTTTATTGTAATTACTGCAAATTTGTTTATTAAGTTTAATCCAAGAATATGATACTTCTTGTGTTTTTACTCAATTCACCCAAAGCAAGACGATAAAACCACTAAGGCAGCAGGGGTCTATTGAAAGTGAGATAGAAGGAAAAGACGGGAAACCCATTGATAGTATAAATTTCAGAGACGTTAGAAATAGAGAGCTGAATTAAAATTTAGAAGGAATCGGAAACCCAATTCTAAATAGAAAATAAGTGATAAAGCTCTACTCCTGTGTAAAAGATAAGTGAGTGTTAAAAGACCTGGGAATACTTCAAAAGACCGGGGGGAGTTTAAAAGACTGGGGTGAGTACTTCAAAAGATCAGAGAGGAGTTTAAAAGACCGTGGGGAGTACTTCAAAAGACCGGGGGGAGTACTTTAAAAGACCAGGGAGGAGTTTAAAAGACTGGGGGTGGGAGTACTTCAAAAGACCAGGGAGGAGTTTAAAGAACGGGGGAGGCGTACTTAAAAAACCCGATGAAATTTGACATTTAATAAAACGAAGAGGTATTTTTAAAATGTTCTGCAGTTATAAAAATCATTTTAATTTTTCTGATCGAGCTGCAGTGTATATTAGTTGTAAATTATGTACTCTATCTTTTTATATTGACTGCCCTTTTTAAAAAGTATTTTCGTTAGTCAAGACAAATATAGAATAATTAATGGCTGGTGACAAGTTTCCGAGTATGCTCGACAAGCTAGCGGGAGCTGTCCAAGGACATTTGTATCAAACAAACAAAAACAAACAAACAAACAAACAAACAAACACACACACAGACAACCTGTGATTTATGCTACAATTATGCTGACTAGGACTTTGTTACGGTTCCTTTGAGAAAACAGAGAGTCCGGCGAACGCAGCAGTTGACTCGCCCCAGTACGCCCAAACGATCGGTCATGATAACATAAATTCAGGCCAGCACAATCGTCGACAGTTTTTGAACGGTTTCGTCTATCCAGTTTCATTCACAAGGCTTGAGTCAACCCTGAGTATGATTATCAGACTATTCCAAACGTGCTGGGATCGTCTCTCCAGGCCGCTATTCTTCACCTCTCATTGAATGTTGTAGACTGGCGCCACAGATTCACAAACAAAGAACTCTACCAAATAACAAAAAACCCACATCATTTGAGGACTACCAATAGCAGCAACAGCTAAAATGGATGGCAATTGTGAGTCGACGAGAAAATAATGACATAATCAAGATGTTAATAATCCACACTGCTTGTAACAGAAGATTGGAAAGGAAACCATCATCAATACCAGCAAGAGGGTTTGGTTTTGTTTGTTTTGTTTTGTTTTACGGCATATCAACATCAATGGGTCATTTAATGCTGACAAATTTTTTCTGGTAATATTTTTGTTTTGTCAAAAATCTATTTTTGTTAATATTTTTTTCCTCAAAAATGTATAACTGGTAATATTATTTTTTCAAAAATGTATTGCTGGAAATAGTTTTTTTCCTTCAAAAATTTATTTCCAGTAATAATTTTTTTACAAAGTATTTCTGGTATTAAAACCTATTTTTACACTTTCATAATGCTTTTTACCTCAGATTCTGGGTTAACTATTTGCCCATAGCTGTGACCCTAACAGGTGCTACCACCCCGTGTGAAGTTGGACCTGGGAACACCAGCAATTAAAAGGGGGTTCCACGCTTCTCAAATCCTCCTGATCAGAGGCCTTGCTATTGGACGTAGTTTATCGTTTTACTCAGGACGCAGATGTCATTTATCGCCATACCCAGGACACCCAGGAAGAGCGAAAACAGCTGATAGATGTGAGAAACCAGTTTTATTTTCTTCCTGAAAAATGCTATATATTTAATGACTTCTGATTCTTCTAATCGGAAGTTATTTTCGTACGTGTTGCAACATTAATCTGGAAAGCTTTATTCATGAAACTATACTGGATATCGTTTTAGTCACCATATTTAATTTTTTCATAATTTTTCGAAAACTAATAGATTTATGGAAATATTTGCGGTAGCAATGTTCAGAATATATTATTAATATATACGAATTCTAGTAGACAACATGTCACACTGATCGCGTGACAACAGTTTAATTACTGTTGCTGGATTTTCCAACTTTCACTTTATTAGCAAATTTAATTGACCACCAGGATTGATTTATTGTTTGTTTACTTAGGTCTTATCAATACATTATAGTTTATTTAAAGCCGAAACATATTTTGGATTGTTAGAATAATTCCGTTTTTTATGTATTATCAACACTTTTTAGGTTATTTAAAGCCGAAACAAATTTTGGATTATTGGAATAATTCTCTTTTTTTATTTCTTATCAACACTTTTTAGGTTATTAAAGCTGAATCATATTTTGGATTGTAAGAATAACTATTTTTATCAACTCTATTTAGGTTATTTAAATCCGAAACATATTTTGGATAATTGGAATAATTCTGTTTTTTTGTGTCTTATCAACACTTTTTAGGTTATTTAAAGTTGTCACATATTTTTCATTTTCAAGGATATTTTTTGCGCGTGAATATTGCAATAACAGCTTTTCTAAAGTATAAAAACCGATTTTTCCAGAAAAATGTATTTACCTCAATGATGTGTGAGTAGATGTAAACCCTTGGGGAAATTGACACTTTTCCCAAGTGTATCAACGCGCAGAAACTCCAATGATCATCTAATTAAAGACCATAATTACAGAATCTGTGCAAATCTCTCTAAGACAAATATTTTGTTTTACAAAATATTGAAAACAATGTCATTGTATATCCGATAAAGTCATAAAGACTCATATGAGGTAATCTACAAGAAAGTGTCTCGTTGCGCCTATTCCGGCTTAAATTTTCCGCTGATATGAAGTCGAATGATTATATTGAGTCAGTTACAATGTCTGCTGGTAGGGTTCGATCAAAATTATACCACTCGGTATATATCCGAAAAAAATCTCCGTTACACGACCCTATATATAAATAAGTATGTGGGGGGATGTTATGGCTGCCTATACACTGTACGAAGATGGCTACCAAACTGATCGCGACAGATGAGGTGCTCTCCTTCAGCCCCCAGAAATCGGATGATACCCACACGATTGTAAATATTCATACATAGCTTGAGCAGCACAATGTGGACTCTCAGCACCAGATAGCCTTGATTCAATAACAAAATCCAATCAAAATAGTTGGAGATTGCCTGTAAGCTCCTCCACACATGTCTGTGTGTATGTTATTTAAACGTTGTATCTTTGTATTCAGTGAGTACGTGTTTGAGTTGGCATCACTTTTTTTTTTAATGTCTAATGCTTAGAGATTGAAAGACTTAAAAATCAAGGATGCCTACTCAAACATATGTACCCGCTAAAATAATACATTTTATAGTAATAAGAAATAAGGTCTTGTTAAAAAAAATCCACGAATTGCTTAAAAAGTTATAATTGTTACAAAAGTCAAATACAGAGAACAAAGTTCAAATATATTAAATCATTAATGTCCATTAGATGTCATGAATACAATTCATCGTTATAAGTAAAACTGCAGAGAAAACTGCTCTCTGGTCTCGTTTGGAAATCAGTCGAGGGAACGGAAAATTCTGATACGAAATCAGTAATAGATTCCCTAAATCAAGTGGGAAGTAAACTCTATCTCTTTTCTGGCAAAACCTGCAACCCAAAAGACCGTCGGTTATGATGTATCATTATGTTACTGGAAAACAAAAGAACCTCGGTAACCGAGAGAGTTGGACCATCCCTGTTCAGTCAGGATAATTACATTAAAACTGGGTGAATGTTAAGATGGCTGCATCTAGTAAACTTATGCCTTCCAATAAACACAAAAGTTTTATTAGAAATAGAAAAGAATGCTGAACTGCTATGTAATGTTAAACCCTCCTATATAGAAGTGAATGCTGGACAATTTCCTCACATATGAAGAGAAGACTTCGAGCAACAAAGGTATGGTTCTACAGAAGAATGATGAGAATACGATGTACAGAACATGCTAGCAATGAGGAGGTTTTAAGAAAAATGGAAACAAAAGGACAGTGGTACTTGAATAAAAAAAAGAGACTGTTGTAATTTCTGGGATACATAAGGAAAGAGGGCTTGGTGAATTTGACACACACTGGATATATTGATGACAAGAGGGGTAGATGGAAAAAGCAAGTAACCTTCCTATGGAACTTGTTTAAATGGATGGCAGAACAGAGTTTGGTTCATTTTGTTTTACAGCATATCAAGCTCAATGGGTTATTTAATGCCGACAACATTTTAGGATAGATTCATATAAATAGAATATGTATTCTTTGGTTTAGATTGGTTTGGTTAATTTTGTCCCACGGCACACCAACCCCAATGGGCTACTTAATACCGACAAAATTCTTTATTGCTGGTAAGGTTTTGTTTTGTCAAAAATCTGTTTCGGTTCATATTTTTCCTTCAAAATTGTATTGCTGGTAATAATTTTTCCAAAAAAAATATTGCTAGTAATAGCTATTTGCCCATAGCTGGGACCCTAACAGGTGCTACCATCCCGGGTCAGGGTGGACCTGGGAACACCAGCAATGAAGAGGTGGTTCCACGCTCCTCAAAACCTCCTGATCAGAGTCCTTGCTGCTGGATGTAGTTTATCGTCTTATCCAAGACGCGGGAGTGGGAGGATAGTTATGAAATATAACTTACTTAAGGCTACAAAGTACAAGTTGTGGACAGCTACGATCAACCATGTCCTATAGGTTTCTACAGGACATGAGTGACCGTGGTTCTCCACATCAAAGAATAAATAATGATTAATATACAAAGAGAGAAATTAAATTAGTCGCGTCTTACCTGACTGTCGTTGACTGTTTACCTACAAAAGAAAAAAAAAGAAAGATATTAAATCTAAAAGAACTAGAAACACGATAAGATGTTGTATATATAACAAATAAAATTAGTTTAGTATGGCACAATGCTATTGAAAACAATAATAGAAATATTGTGCTGGGGCTATGCTTCATATGGGGACGAATCTCTCTGCCTTGCACATCAATACTGGAAATCCTAGTCTTCGGAAATATTTAACGAGATATGCCAAGATAGTTACGTACTTTTAGGTGCATAAAGGGGTTAGGGTAATAATCCTGGAAGGGAACATTTTTTTCATTGTGCACTCAACGAGTGGGGAGGGGGGTAATAAAAAGTATGACGGGAAATCATTTAAAGTGTCAAAAAACGTGAAATTGAATGACGGATGGTAATGAGTTTGGCCGATTGGAAAATAAATAAATGAATAAACAAACAAACAAATAAATAAATAAACAAATAAATAAATTACAAATAAATAAACAAACAAATAGATAAATAAACTAATAGATAAATTAACAAATAAATAAACAAATAAATAAATAAACAAATAAATAAATGCGCAAATAAATAAATGCACAAATAAATAAATAAATAAATAACTGTCCCCCTCTATCCTTTAGGCATCTAAGACGATAGCCTAATGACGAAGAATGCATTTATTTATACAACAAATATTTACATTTGCACTATTTATATCATTTGGACTGTTATCCTCGTCTTTATTGTCATTTTCATAGCGTTTCGACCATTGTACTAATTAACACTTCAATATAAATCATAAAAATTGTAAACATTTCAATACAAATCGTAAGCACTTCAAGGCCGGAGCGTACAACGGCCGAAACGCCGTGAATATGACAACAATGATGAAGATAAAAGTTCGAACAGTGTAGTGAAAATAGTTACAATACCTCATCTCAGAAAGATAGACAGATCCTGAAGAAGGCCGGAACGTATAACGGCCGAAACGCCGTGAATATGACAATAATGATGAAGTCAAAAGTTCGAACAATGTAGTGAAAATTGTTACAATACCTCATCTCAGAAAGATAGACAGATCCTGAAGAAGGCCGGAACGTATAATGGCCGAAACGCCGTGAATATGACAATAATGATGAAGATAAAAGTTCGAACAATGTAGTGAAAATAGTTACAATATCTCATCTCAGAAAGATAGACAGATCCTGAAGAAGGCCGGAACGTATAACGGCCGAAACGCCGTGAATATGACAATAATAATGAAGACAAAAGTTCGAACAATGTAGTGAAATTAGTTACAATACCTCATCTCAGAAAGATAGAAAAACAATATTTCTTTTTTAATTTTAAATATAATTTTTTTTTTTTAAATTCCAGCAGGGAAAATCCACCACATAGCAAACGCTATAAATAGTCATTATTTAATGTCATTCGGACAGTGACGTGCAGATGAAAAGTGATGGTTGGCGATGGGCGGGGCCAACTCCTTGATTGTATGCCCACCTAAGAGTCAAGATGAGGTGGTGGCATGTAGGGCTTTGTATTGAGAAATGTGAGAAAGGCGGACATTTTAAATATGTAAAAACAGATAAAAAAAAAAAAAAAATGAAATAAACGCTTTATTCAAATTAAATATAAACTAAATTTTTATTTTACTCTTCCATTGGGTGCCCTCCCCTCATCGCACCCTCTGTCCCACCTTGTGCACCCTACTGCATTCTGTCTAGTATTCTGACGAGCTGCTTTGATGAATTCATTTCGGATGGTAGTAAAGGTCGACTTATCTTCCCTATGTACCGTGTCCCCTCATGACATAGGCGATCATGACTCTCCACAATTTCCTGTCTTTTGTAACTCTTAATAAATTTTCTCTTTTTGTTACTTCTCTTAAACCTTGTTCTACCCTCCATTTACTCAAGCTCATCAAGTATGTTATGCGTTGTTTTCCTCTATCCCACTTGCCTTGTGAGTGTCAGATTTTCTAAGCCTTCATTCCACATTATGTGCCCCATAAATTTCTACTATCCCTTCCTGATGTTAAATATGATTTTGCTTCTTGTTTCTATTTTCTCTAAAACTTCGTGGTTTTTTACATATTCGATCCATGGTATCCTCATCATCCTTCTGTAGAACTACATTTCTACTGCTTGAAATCTCTTCTTCATCTTTGAGGAGATTGTACAGCATTCAATGCCATAAATGAGAACAGATATCACGTAACAGTCCAGTACTCCTTTCTTTGTTTCTAACGATGTTTTCCTGTTTCTTAATAATCTACTTAGCTTTTGGAAGGCATCTTTCGCTATCCCGATGCGCTTCGGATTTCAGTGTCCTCTGTTAAAACAATTCTCAGATATTTAGATTAATAAGTGTACTTATTTGATTTGCATTATGGCGCACCCTCTTGCTAACACCCATGCATTCTGTCTTCTTGCAGTTGATGTTTAATCCTTTCTTCTCGTTTTCCTTCATTACCTTCTGGTGGAGTTTTTGTAGTTTTTTCTTTCCGTGTCTGCTATCGACACAGTCATCTGCATATCTTATATACGTATATTCTTTAAGACTAAAGTAAAAAACAAAAAACAAACAAACAAAGTTGAGATTGACTTATACCCCTGGGAGACACAGTTACATTTTGCTGGAGTTATAAAATTCTTTTTAAATCAGAGAAATCTTTCTTTCTAATAATAGATATAAACAATTCTAAATATACTCAAATGCGGAGATTATTTTAATGTAATTAATAACATTGTTTATATGAGTGAGAAACAAATTGTAAACACTCAACTAATTAAATAATTAACACTTCAATACAAATCGTAAATATCGTAAACACTTCAATTGATAATGAAATGCGCATGCTCGTTCAAACACTCCAGTGTTTCAATGAGCATGCGCATTTCATTATTAATTGAAGTGTTTATTATCTCTACGTTCTTTCTCGCTCACATACGCGTTTACTCTTTTCTTCCCATACTCTCTCAAGTTATATTACTTTCTTACATATTAAACAGGCGTATGACAGATATAAGTTATAAATCAAGTATGGCATAACCTTAAGAATTCTATTTTAGGCTATTCAAATCTATCTATCTATCTCTGGCTATTCATATCTATCTATCTCTGGCTATTCATATCTATCTATCGATGGCTATCCATATCTATCTATCTATCTATGGCTATCCATATCTATCTATCTATCTATCTATGGCTATCCACATCTATCTATCTATCTATTGCAGTCTGTCATTATCTATCTATCTATTGCAGTCATTATCTATCTATCTATCTATCTATCTATCTATCTATTGCAGTCATTATCTATCTATCTATCTATCTACCTATCTATTGCAGTCATTATCTATCTATCTATCTATCTACCTATCTATTGCAGTCTGTCATTATCTATCTATCTATCTATCTATCTATTGCAGTCTGTCATTATCTATCTATTTATCTATTGCATTCTGTCATCTATCTATCTATTGCAGTCTGTCATTATCTATCTATTGCAGTCTGTCATTATCTATCTATCTATCTATCTATTGCATTCTGTCATTATCTATCTATCTATCTATTGCATTCTGTCATCTATCTACCTATCTATCTATCTATCTATCTATCTATCTATCTATCTATCTATCTAGCTAGCTAGCTATCTCGAATTTGGAAAGACGCATGGGAAGAATTGAAAGGGCAGCGAATGATGCATTCCGAAATCTAAGCAAAGTATTAAAAAAATAAAAAAGGAACATCTTTTAGAACCAAAGATAATAATACTTGGTGATATGTAAAATCGATCCTGCTGCATGTCAGTGAATGCTGAACTCTATCATGACGGATAAAGAAGAGACTTGATGCAACAGAAATATGTTTCTGCAGAAAGATTCCAAGAATACCAAGAACTGAACAAGTGAGCAAGCAATGAAGAAGTTTTTAAGAAAATTGAAATAAAAGGGACACTTAAAATCTTAAAGAGGTGGTTGAAATTTCTAGGCATATCATGAGGAAAGAAGGCTTAGAAAATATGACACTGAAAAGAAGGCAAAAGAGACATAAGCTAACGTATAACCTAGCTAAAGAGTTTGGCATAACAGGGATTAAGATAGACAAAATTCACTAAGAGCTACAGAGGACAGAATATTGTGTAGAGCCATAATCGCCTAGGTCCTGAAGGGACACGTCACATAGAAGAAGAAAAAGAAGAAGAAGAAGAAGAATTAATCTATCTGCAATTAATCAGAATTTTTGAACATCTGACATCATTTCTCATTACTATAAACGTTCTATTTGGCGGATACCCGGGTTTGAGTAGACACCCCCACTTTTTAAGCAGGGACATTAATATCTAGCAGCCGAGAGATTTCAATGATTAAAAAAAAAGACCGACAACAAAAGACAAAAACAAAGAAAAACACAGGGTTGTCGGATCAAACAAGTACATCCATTTTTTATTTTAAATCCATTTTAGTTTATATCGATGAGAAACAATCTATCTATGACTACATTCAATCTATGATTATAATCGAACTCTCTATCTATGACTATAATATCTCTCTATATATAATCTCTCTCTATATCTATGACAATAGTCTATTTATAACTATAATCTCTCTCTATATATTATCTCTCTCTATATCTATGACAATAGTCTATTTATGACTATAATCTCTCTCTCTATATTATCTCTCTCTATATCTATGACAATAGTCTATCTATTTATGACTATAATATCTCTATATATCTATGACAATAGTCTATCTATTTATGACTACAATCTATCTAAGACTATAATCTATATATCGCCCTATCTCTCTATGACGATAATCTATATACATATGTCTCAATAACTATAATCTATCTATATAATCTATCTCTGTCACTATGTTTATAATCTATCTATAATCTATCTATGACTATATTATATCAATGTCTCTATGACTATAATCTACCTATCTCGCTATGACTATAATCTATATATATATCTATCGCTTTATGACTATAATCTATCTATCTATGACTATAAGTTCTCTATGACTATATTCTTTTTATCTATGACTATAATCTCTTTATCCATGACTATAATTTATCTCTATCTCAATGAGTATAATCTCTCTTTCTCTCTATCCATCTATGACTATAATCTATCTCTTTTTATATATATCACTATAATCTATCTATAACTAATCTATCTATGACTATAATCTATCTATCTATATATCTATCACTATGATCTATCTACCTATCTATCGATTAATCTTTCTATTTATCTGTGACTATAATCTATCTATGACTATAATCTATCTCTCTATAACTATAATCTATATATCTCTCTATTTTGCGATGACTATAATCTATCCATCTATGACTATAACCTCTCTGTGTGACGATAATCTATCCATATATCCATCCATCTATGACTATAATCTGTCTATCGATCTATCTAGCTCTGATTATAATCTATCTATGACTATAATCTACCTCTCCGTCTACGACTATAATTTATTTATCTATCGCTATATCTATGACTATAATCTATATATCTCTATCTGGTTATCGCTCTATCTATGGCTATAATCTATCTCTCTATCTATCTATGACTTTAATCTATCTATATATGTCTATTATCTATCTCCGACTATAATCTATCTATCTATGGTTATATTTTATCTATGACTATATATCTCTAGCTAGATAGAGAAATATTGACGCGTGTTGAAATCCTTAACATATTTAGTATTGTTGAAGTTGTCGCTAATATTCTTGGTTGAAATTTACAAACTCTTCGTTTCGTTCAATTTCGCAAACCAATCCATGAAATTTGAATAAACTGATTTGTTTGGAAAAATACTTTGACAAAACCCATTCTTCACGTTTCAATAATTACTTTAATTTAATCATATAAGATTTCATGGTAAACAATATTTTTTAGGAAAATTTATCTTTTTCCTTTTAAACAGCGAAGAATAAATTCTTAGGATTTCTTACTCTTGAGCATGCAACATTCAACTAGTCATGCGTAAATATTTCTTTCTGGAACCAAATTCCAACTTTTTGAAGCATTTGGCCTTGTGATTTGTTTATAGTTCTCGCAAACGCAGGGCAAACTGGAAACTGGATTCTTGTAGATATAAAAACTTAAAGAAAAGATATGCAAAAATAATATTGCATTTTTATTAAATAAGTATTTGTTAATCATTAAATTGTTTATAAAACAGTGGTAGTATTTCGTATGTTAAATAATGAAACTTTATTGTACTAAGTAAAACCACCAGCACTTTGTACCCCCTTACCTGTTTGCACTTCTTCCCAAAATTTGGTTCCGATCGGTCAATGTATGTCTATTTTATACGGTGTAACGTACAGACGGAATAACGGAAGTTACAGAATTTTATATATATAGATAGGCATGTTGGTGTATCGTTTGTCTGTAACTGCAGAATATACGATCAAAATCAAAATGGCGGCGCCCATGAGAAGTTGTCGTTAGTACCTTTATAGTCGTTTGTTTCTAATAAATGACAATTTCCTGTCTTTTCTAAAAGTGGGCCAGCACAGCTAAGCAACAAGGCTATAAGAATGTAGCAGTGAAAATATTAATTAATACCTTAAATTATTGATAGATCACAGATTACTTTCAGATGGTTAATAAACAGATTTTCATAACTGCATATTATCCGCCATTTTTTGACAGCATAGGTAAATTTGTATAAATAAAAACGCATATCATTGGTTACAAAAATTTTTGCTAATAAAATGAGTAGCCGTCGCAAGAAAAAGTCACTTTTGGGGAAATCGCATTTTACAGTTTATGTGAACAATTTTTATATTCCTTTTATAATGAAGATTAAGATTTGAGTATGTTTGAGTTGGCGTAATTCGATAACATACAGGTATAAATAATTACAAGATATAAAAACAATGTTATAGGACTTTTCAAATTTATCCGTGAATTCTTTCCCGGAAATTAAATGAGATAAAAAATATTGAATGCATGTGTATCAAACGAAACTTCTGTTTATTCAACACAGAAATTTAAATAATATTACATAAGTGTGGATACAAAGGC
Source organism: Acanthosepion esculentum (assembly GCA_964036315.1). NCBI lineage: Eukaryota > Metazoa > Mollusca > Cephalopoda > Sepiida > Sepiidae > Acanthosepion > Acanthosepion esculentum. The sequence goes on from OZ038476.1 coordinate 140,935,830, forward strand.
ACCAAGATAATGATTGATATAATACAATTTTATAAACTATTGTATGAAATGAACAAAGTCCGACAATTATTTTACGACATTTTTATGTTTATACATTTTTTATAGATACAAATATTTAAGTAAATGCTCTGTTTATAATAAACAGTATTAACGACATTTACCGGCCTGAATGTCAAATAGAAAATATACGTCCTCTAACAGGAATCGAACCTGTATCATATACGGAACCGTCATATAGCCTGACGTGTTTTATCGGTTTAGCCACAGAGGAGCGTTTCGGTTAGCAAGGTGTATATGACGGTTCCGTATAGGATACAGGTTCGATTCCTGTTGGAGTATGTATAATTTCTATGAAAATTTCTCGGACATTCAGGCCGGTAAATGTCGTTAATACTGTTTATTATAAACAGAGCATTTACTTAAATATTTGTATCTATAAAAAAGAACATATAAACATAAAAGTATTGTATATAAAAAAATTGTGTTGTTTAAATGATCGCAAGTTTCGATTAGTGTAATGTAAAATAATTTGCATCTACGACATTTCATCGTGTTAGTATATTGGAAATTAAAGGTCATGGAGATACGGCGTTTTTAATGAGAGAAAATAGAAAATGAAGGCATCTAAAATAATGTATTTTGGACTAAGAGACTTAGGACTTTTCAGAAGATAGAAA
>OZ038476.1:140944006-140949006 GCA_964036315.1 Acanthosepion esculentum
TGAGAGTGGCCATCGTGCACACGATTCCTTTATTGTTACTGTTAGTTATACCCATCATTTTCGGTGTGCTCGGAACAGTCTGGACGACTTGAGCAAAGAAATTGAAGGATTTGAAATTCGAGAAAGAATCGAAACAGTCTAAACAGTAGCAGTATTAAAAACACATGAGGAATACTGAGTGATCGAACGATGAGGGGGTTTCAACAATAGCGAAATATGTCTAATCTCTTTATGTTCCTTTGGGGAGCATAATGCCACATTCTCACCTACGGTAGGTGTTGCCGCTGTGTGTTCCGTCAGAAGTAGGTTTTAACGAGGTGAATTTGCTAGCCTACGTCTAAATGGTTTTGAATTCAAAATTGTCCTTCTAAAGATCCAGTCTACTTTGCAATTTAACACGTAGGTAAAAGAGATTACATTTGGGTAAAAGTGAACAATACGAATTTGGTCAGAATTTGAACCCGGTACGGCGTTTCCACTTTCCACACCGATTAACGCTACGCCACGGCCAAGAATACTGCTATTTAGTAATAATAACGCAAAACGACAGAGTAATGTGTCAGGATTATGCGTCCAATTTTTGAATCTGGCCAATTCTGTTCAGTCTGACACAATTTTCCCTTTTCAAATGAAAACACTTATTGTCAGCTACTTTTTCTTTCATCTGTTTCAACTCACAATATTTAAAACCTTTTAGATACACACTGCAGCCGGCAAAGTTAGCGTCATCATCACGATTATTATTTCAATCTCAAGTGTTGGAATATCGCAGTTACAACTAATATGACATCCTGGAATAAAGTGAGTGGATTTTAATGTGGTTAAATCGCTTGACATGTCTAGTTTTAAAATCTTGTCTCTTTTTGTCTTCGTCGTTTACAGCTCATAAAAGAGCCACCACCCTTTTGTGTAGACGCTATACAATGTGAGATGACGTAAGCGACACTATGGCACCGCCCTCTGTAAGCAGTACAACTGCTAAGATTACTGCGCCTGCGCGGAAGCGATGAGAGTTTACGAGATGACGTCACCTGCAGTTGCGCGCCTCAGATCAAGTGAATTTCACATTTTTGGTCCGTAATATGGGTCATACTTATTATATTCTGATCAAATTTGTTGGCAGAGAAAAGCTAACCTTTGGACCTGACATTTAACAGTCGGATGCCATAATTCCTTTCTTGCTCTCTCTCTTTGTTGCTGTTTTCTGTTTTTCTATCGTTTCTCTTTTTTTATCGTTTTTATGCAAGATATGGGATACTCAGAATAAACGATGCGACAATTAGATGTTTTTAAATAACAGTCATTTTCTCGCTCTGATCAGTGCACATCCGTATATTTAAGGTCTTTTTGTGTTTACTAAGTTGAATTTTTGTGTTGACACTTGAATACATAAATCTCGTACTTACGTTTACTCATACGATACACACATATAATTATATATAACACTAGCAGCATGGCCCGGCGTTGCCCGTGCTTGATTCAAAAATCGTACGACTCATACAGCAATCGCTATCACTTGACTTAAAATATTTTTGCCCTTCCTTGCCTTTAAAGGAGTGCCCTTTGCCGTGCTTATGTTGCTACATGCCTTACTTCTTGCCTATCTCACACTGCAAATTTTTTCTAAGCTCTATACTAAACATTAAATCTGTTACGAAAAAAGAACTAAACAAAATGAACACAAAACGATCAGCTTTAAAAAAGGACTCGTAACTGGAAAAACCGAATGAAAGAAGAATGTTAACAACAAATACTTTTTCACACCCAACTCAGTTCTGCGGAATCAGAATCAACGTTGAGTTTAAGCAAGCGAATGAGCCAATTGGAGTAAAGTGCCATGCAGATTTAAATTTTTCCCACTTGTGACGAATGCCGCTATCGATTTTTTTGCATGCTAGCATGCTAGTTAACATTCGTGTCAGTCAGCTGTTGGCTCTCACGCTGGTCAATAGAATCTTCCTGCCTATTCGTGGCAGCCAGCTATAGGCTCTCACACTGGCCAGTAGAAAATGGCCGCAAACTACATGAAAACTACCGTAGAAGCATGAAAGAATTGATTATTTCCACTATCGATGGGGGTTGGAAAATGCATGTCGGTCTTGGCCTTGCCACTAACTTGGAGCATGTGCATGTAAATCTTGGTGCAAATCCGTCGAAAATTGCGGCCGTGCATTCGACACACACACACACACACACACACACACACACACACACACACACACACACACACACACACACACACTCACACTGCCCTTTATAGATAGAGATAAATAAATATACAATAAAAACGTTTATCTCATAAATATACACATTCAAATGTACATCTATATATAACTGGTTGAAATATACTTGTTTGGAATTTTAGTAAATATTTATTTTTAATAAACGTAAAAATAGATTCTGACATGCAGACACACACACACACATATAGTGTTGTTCGATAAAAGTGACTCACCGTATCCTTTGAATTTAGCTCAACTTTCTTTTCATCGGAGAAGAGAACATTCTTCCAGTCTTCTACGGTGCAATCTTTGTAATAGTGAGCCCATTCACGTCTCTTGGCTTTGTTGGGTTTGCTTATTAGAAGCTTAAACCTTCGTGTACAAGATTTGTAGCCTTGTTCTAACAGCCACCGACGGACTGTTGAAGAGGCAGGACTAACACCTTGCTCTTCGCTTAGACTGGCTGCAATTTCTTGGCTAGTTATAGTCCTATTCTTCGCAACTTCTCTCTTGATTACCCTGCCAGTTCTATCATCAATCTTTTTCTTTCGTCCCCTTGTTTCCTTCCTTGGAGCAGGAGTGGCATCATTATGTGCCCTAAGCACTCGAGAGACAGTTGATTGCGAGGTTTTAGCAATTTCTGCAATTTCTCTCGTAGATTTGCCTCCTTTTGAGAGGGCAATAATATATGTCTTAAGTGATTCTGATGCGTGTTTGTACCCTTTCATCTGGTTAGTGACTTGAGTGGCTATTTCAAGCAGTTTTGATACTGTATGAGGCATTTTATTTAATTTAAGCTGTTCTAGAATTCACTAGAATATTGTTCTGAGTGTATTGTAAAATAGTTTTCAATATTTTGTCAAAAGCTCTTTAAATTTACCAGTTTAATCATTATAATGCGATATCTGAGTCACTTTTTTTGCCCAGAGCTTTTTTTCCTGAATTTCATTTATATCCAAATTTATAATTATCAATAGAATACATTAGGGTGAATAAACTTTTTTCCTAGGTGGTCGAGAAGGGGTCTTTATATTAGTAAGACTCAAAATTATTTTAACCCCCAAAACAATAGACAAAAAATATTTTTAGTAAAAAAATTCAGGTGAATCACTTTTATCGAATATCACTGTATATATATATATATATATATATATATATATATATATATGAAGAAATATAGTCTTAAGATGTTCTATATTTATGGGATAAAGTCCTCAATATCAGAGATAGAACGTGTGTAAATATAAAAGTCAACATAGAAGTCAACACTTAGAGGCGACAGTCTGTTTCATGCGAGATGCAATCGTCAGGCCACGAGTGTTGTTATTTTCCTCGGCTATTTAGATATATACAGGTCAGTGGTGCATTGTGGGTAGTCTATTTTGGCGGTTATTTGTTCCATATATATATATATATATATATATATATATATATATATATATATATATATATATATATATATATATATGGTCTGATCAAAATGTATCGCGACTGTTGCTATGCTATCGGGTTTAAAATACTCAGCATAAAGCCGCTCGTCCCAGCTTAAATTTAAGACGCTTGCGCATGCACACTAAGTTTTAATGTTCTCGCCAACTTCCGTTGTTTATAGCGGTTTTTGGAAGTAAACTGTGTACAGTATCTGTCTATATTTCTGAGATGAGGCATTATGTACACTATTTACATTATTCGGCCGAAACGTTGTAATAAATATGGCGACAAAGATGAGGACAATAGTCCGAATAATGTAAATAGTGTGTACAGTATAGTCGACTCACCGCACCAAAGAGCTTCCATCAGTAACCATGACTTGTGCAGCATTTTTTGGCCGAGGACAATATTCTACAGATCTCGTCCCTTGCAACATTTTCCTCTTAAAAAATCAAATCTCAATTAAAAGGAACATGATTTTAAGACATCAAGGAAATCCAAGAGAATTCTATGCCAAAAGAGGAGTTCCAGGAATGCTTTAATCAATGAAAACGACGCTGGATAACTACTTCGAAGGAGATTAAATGCCAAATTGATATGTGTTGTAAAAGATGAACAATATTGTAAAAAAGTAAATATATACCCCGTACCTCCTTGGTCAAGTATTTGTCCCTAGTTTTCTCCAGTGACGATCAACAGTTGCACTTTCAATGAGGTTTCATGCTTTGAATGTCTATTGGGTTTCAAGTTCCTCCCAAACTTCAATTTCTCACCAGAACTCAAGTTCCCTCCAGACCTCAAGATATTACCAGAACTCAATTTTCCGCAGACCTCTAGATCTCTTCAGATCCATTGTACTCGACTCCTTTTGTCCTTCTTTTGTAACTACAAGACACAGATTAGACGAAAAGTAGAGCATTGCTAACATATACGGACTGAAACTTCCCAATCATCATATACCAGTCGTCATTGATTTTTAAATCGTTTATACGGTCTTATAGGGAGTACTTATATTCTACTCTGCGACTTCTTTCCCAGAGGAGCAACGTCACAATCGCTTTTGCCATGGCAGATGTTCAGATGACCTCTATTCTTCAATTCTACCAGTTCAGACCTCTACCGTTAAGACATATTAAAGTTAAAAGGTTTGTTGTTACAATATAATTCCACTGTTATGAAATTTATATTCCGAAAAGAATTATTTAAATATTATAACTTTCGTAATGTTTTCTGCCATAGTACAAATTTCAAAGTTGAAATCTCATTGGCGTATATGATTAGCATTTTTTTTTATGTAGGATATAAGTATAATAATTGATAAGAATTCAACGGCTTAATCAAACACTA
>OZ038476.1:140964006-140966506 GCA_964036315.1 Acanthosepion esculentum
AGCACACTCAGTGCAGTGATATATATATATATATATATATATATATATATATATATATATATATATATATATATGTGTGTGTGTGTGTAAATAAATAGAAACAAAAACAGAAACATTAAATGATACGCTAAAAACAACTCGTGGCCACATCAAAAAGCGGAAGAGTAAAAGAGGAGTTTTGTGTGTGTGTGTGTGTGTGTGTGTGTGTGTGTGTGTGTGTGTGAGAGAGAGAGAGAGAGAGAGAGAGAGAGAGAGAGAGAGAGAGAGAGAGGGAGAGAGAGAGGGAGAGAGAGAGGGAGAGAGAGAGAGACTGGGGCTGTTATTCACTCTCGATTGATTATTAGCACAATAAAATATGAAAATCTGCAGGTATAAACGTGCATTATTTGCTGGCTGCCAATAAAGGCCCACGCGATTGCCAGGAAATTCAAATAATAGACTCGGCCGTTTGATGGAAGCGTTGTCATTCTCAAACAGACAAGAAGATCATTGGACAGGTGAAGTGCAACCACTGATAATGAAGGCGGAGACATCAACCCCCCCCCCAAAAAAAGAACACACACGAACCACGAATGAAGTAATCTAAACCATATCTATATCTGATATTCTTGCCTGGCAGGAATATATTTTTAAAAGTTTGATACAGTGATATGTACAACCTCTGCATCAGGGTCGACAATAGGTGTTCATATCTATCTATCTATCTATCTATTGATATCTATCTATTGATATCTATTCAGATCTATCTATCTATATCTATTCAGATCTATCTATTCATCTCTCTCTCTCTCTCTCTCCATATATATATATATATATATATATATATATATATATATATATATATATTCATATCTGTCTATTCATAAATCTCTATATGTCTATCCATATTCAATTTTTTTCTATGTATATCTCTGGGTCTATTAATATCTATCTATCTATCTATCTATCTATCTATCTATTCATATCTATGTATCTATTTAGATCTATCTCTTTCTATGTATATCTATGTAACTTAATCTATCTGTTCATATCTTTCTATCTATCTATATCTTTTTTTAAATAGATTTCACCCCAAGCAAGGCAGTAAAGCCACTAAGACGCAAAGGTAGAAAGAGAAACACTACGAATGTTCGAAAACAAAAGCAGAACAATCAGAAGGACAGTAGATATCGACTGACATTGCATGTAAATGTTTGAAGATTAAAGGTGGCTAGAAAGCATGGAGCCGGAAGGGAGTTCCACATGCGAAATGTGCGAGAAAAGAAACTGTTAGCATAGAATTTACGGCTAGATCTAGCCAGCTCAAGCGTAAATTGAAATCTCGACGCCAGTCTAGTACTGCGCTTAAATTCATAAAGTCTCCATACCATAGCAAAGAGTTCATGCGAGCAATTACTATGAAATAATTTATAGAAAAGCCACAGGGAGGCAACCTAACGGCGGTGAGAAAGTGATTAAAGCCAAATTTGGATTTTATCAAGGAGCTCTAGATAATTAGCAGGATCACCGAGACATCTGTGGCAGCAATATTCTAAGTGTGGATGAATAGTAGACTTATAGATATGTAGGACAGATTCTGGAGAGAAAAATTGTCTCGCCGCAGAGAATCAGCATTCTTAGCAGTCGACCTAGCAATGGATTCAATATAGTCTTTCCACTTCACTTCAGCCAAGAACGTTAACCTCAGAAAACGCAACGCGTCACACCACTGGAGGTTAGCATCAGCCATACTTATGGAAGGCAGAGTGGGGTCTCTAAGATGATTTATAAAAAGACGTTTAGTGATGTAATGAATATGCATACACCTGTGTTCCCCCTCACAGGAATATGATTGGCTGGTGTCAGCCATAAATACAGGCTAGTACTGTCTAGATCGAGTGGATCTTCAGCCATTGGCCCCTACAGTAGGTACAATGGGTAGACTGAGCTGTTTTATATACTAAATTAAATTAAATAAGTACCTGAAAAATTTAAATTTAAAACAGTCAATATTGAGCCGTTACAGCTTGACCAAAAATGATTGCCAAATTTTTAGTCATATGTTTTCAACTATTTAATTGTGTAAAATATAATATGTTTTTTCGAAATTAAAACCCAACATTAGGAGTTCGTCTTATACACAAGTAATTTGGGGGAAATTTATTTACTAATTAACTGCAACTTCGATTGTCTTAATAATGATGTAATGAATATGCATACACCTGTGTTCCCCCTCACAGGAATATGATTGGCTGGTGTCAGCCATAAATACAGGCTGATGTAGAGTACGCCATTGTAGTACGCCATTGGACTGATCCATTGACGACGCCTATTGGCCTACGCCTATCGCCGAATCATTTTGCCTACGACTACGACGAGTATCAGTCGATTACGGCTACCTGCTAGATTGTTCTACTCGGTTACAGTAGCCAAAACCACTTAGCTACTTCGAACAAATATATCCCTTTCCGGCACATATCATTTAGTTTTGGAGACGTTAAAATATATTAAGATACAAAGT
>OZ038476.1:140971506-141026506 GCA_964036315.1 Acanthosepion esculentum
TTACGTATAGTGATTTCAACTGTACAATGATGAGACCTAGCTGCCAATGTAGTACTGCGCTTAAATTCTTAAAGTCGAGGTACCCAAGAGGAAAACCCACCAGTACAATTATCATGACAGTATTCACAGAAAAGGCACAAGGAAGCTACGTTACAGGAATGAGAAAATGATTGAATACGAGATGCCATTTTACAGGGTTCATTCTTCTTTGGTTTCTGCCATGAATATCTAGATATATATCAGACATGTATTTATATTTCTTACATAAGTCTTCTGATATAGTGATTTTCCAAGCGTAGCTTAGATGTGGCACAAGGCCGAAAGTATGGGGCACCCAGTGAGGATCGAACTCACTACTCAGTCGTAATTGTTCTAGGGAGACAAGCTTGCTAACTATTACACCTCGAGGTGCCCAAGCCTTCTGATATATATGTAGTAACAAGATTTGACAAAAGACGGTCATGGCTAGCATAATCAACAGACACGTTAATTTCAGCTGTACTCTGTAAAAGTGAACACACTTTCAGTGATAATAACTGTAAAATGTAACAACTGTTTCAAGGTGCTGAAGTTGAAAAAGGTTGGCACAAGGCACGTATAGGGAGCAACTACCAAGGGATGACAAAAATGATAGCTGGCATGAGCCATAGAGACATCTGTGACCAATTGTATACGCATCGTGGAGGACGTGGTGTAATGGCTAACAAGCTTGTCTTGTACACTATTTACATTATTCGGACTATTGTCCTCATCTTTGTCGCCATATTTATTACAACGCTCCGGCCTTCTTTAGGTGGTTTGAATGTCGAACTGAACCCTTTATTTCGCTTACTGGGGTAGACGGTTCTAGTTTCACGTGCCATGTTTAATGGATGTCAGTTATCAGTTATCTCCTGTTAATTCCCCACGTAAAGTTCTCCACCGTAACCGGGTATTGAACTCACACTCTTTGGGCCCTGTCACTGGATCTAACCAACGCCTTTATCCACTGTGCAATGTGTCCTTGTAATAAATATGGCGACGAAGATGCGGACAATAGTCCGAATAATGTAAATAGTGTACATAATACCTCATCTCAGAAATATAGACAGATACTGAAGCTTGTCTTGCTAGATAAATTACCGCTGAGTAGTGAGTTCGAAGTTCACTGAGGACTCTACACATTCGGCCTTGAGCCATATCTAGAGTATGCTAACAAAATCATTTAAGAGCACTTCGAGATGGTATAATGGTTAGCGAGCTTGTCTCGCTAGATAAATTAGAACTGAGTAGTGAGTTCGATCTTCCCTGAGTGCTTCATTCTTTCGGCTTTGTGCCACATCTAAGAAACGCTGAGTTAATCGCTATATACGTATCGCAGATCATGTAACAAAGTCGCGTATCACCCACTCGACTAAATACACGTCATGTGCTGATGTCGATCTGATACATAAAGGTAACAAGATTATGAAACAGGCATTATTTTATATTGCCCCGTGAACGCCTAACAAAAATGCCCGGAAGGATTTCAGTGGAAGCCTTTCATTTAGGATCTTGAGAGAAGTTATTAAATCAACACTAAAACGAAAACCAGCAATGTGATTTGGTGGAGTTTTAATACGATAAGTTAATCTGAAGTTTTCGTTTAGCTTTCTTTTATATAACTACAAATGTTGTTGATGTGGAGCTAACTAGGAAACGAATATATATATATATATATATATATATATATATATATATATATATATATATATATATGAAGAAATATAGTCTTAAAGTGTGCTATATTTATGGGATAAAGTGCTCAATATCAGAGATAGAGCGTGTGTAAATATAAAAGTGAATATATATATATATATATATATATATATATATATATATATATATATATATATCCAAGTATAGGATTGCTGTATACGGAATAAATTCCAACAACCAAAAATACTGTTCTTAAAAGAGTGGCCAATACAGATTAGAGCAAATGTAATTTATTCGAAAATTATAATATAAATGTGTTATAAAATCACTACAAAAATAGCCATTTTGTTTCAACAATTCTGGTGTCTTAACAACACCATCACTTGATAAGACACCGAAAGTGTTGAAACATATATATATATATATATATATATATATATATATATTAAAATGCGGATCATAGCTTAATATCAATTACTAAATGTCAGTCAGTTATGTGCCATGCGTGATAAGCGCTTAGGCGATCATGTATCTTTCGATACATGACTGACGAGGCAGATTTTTTCCCGCAGTTGGTTGCCATTTCTTTCTGCGGGATACCAGTTGCTATAGAACCCGGTCTGTCCCGCTATTTACCCATAGCTGGGAGAGAAAAAGAGGATCCATGCCTTTCCCAAGGGTATTAGCACGAAAATGAATGTAATGGATTCGACTGAAATTCGAACTCGGTTCTCCGATTCCTCAGCCCGAGCCGCTATCCTCCTAGCTGGGGTACCCTGTTCTAGTTCCACGTGCCATTCTAATGGATGTCAGTTATCAGTTATCTCCTGTTAATTCCCCTCTCCAAGTTCTCCACCGTCTTAACCAGGTATTGAACTCAGACATTTGGGGTCCTGTCACTGGATCTAACTAACGCCTTTATCCACTGTGCCATGTGTCTTTGAGACATGACACATGGAACTAGAACACCCTACCCCAGTGAGCGAAATAAAGCGTTCGGTTCGACATTCCGAACAACTGAAGAAGACCAAAACGTGATAAGTATGGCAACAAAGATGAGGATGATAGTCCGAACAATGTAAATAGTGGGTTTTCTGTATACGCTGGTGACAAAAGGTCGAAGTTTTCTCGACTAACACGTCTAATATTATTTTCAACTTCCATCGTAAATTGTAAGGTAGGTTATTCAAATGTTGAAAAAATCTATTCGCCTCATTTTGTGATGAAAAGGAAGGGAAGGTATCATCAACATAGCGCACGTAACAGTATGGTTTAAGAACCTTATCAAACAATTGTTTCTCATGGAAACCTAAAAAACATATTGTCCATAAGAGTTCCCAGAGGACTGCTCATCGATACTCCATTGATCTGCTGCTACATAGTATCATTGAAGCTGAACGAGACAGACTTCGTAGCCATTTCCATCAGCTCAATAAAAACGTTCTCGGGGAAGGAAGTAGGTTTAAATGGGTGTCGATATAAATAGTTAACACAAATGTCAATAGTTTCATCTAAAAGTACATTAGTGAACAGACTGGAAATATCGAATGACACTATATTCAGTGTCAATAGAACGCTGTAATTTACGTATGTATGACGCAAATTGAAAAGAATCTGGAATACAATATTCTAAATAAAATTTCAGAACGGGATCAAGCATTTCAACAAGCCATGTTGGACAGAGTCAGCCATAGACAAAATTGGTCTTAGAGGAGTATATATATATATATATATATATATTCCGAAATTTTTGTGACCGGAAGTTCTTCAGTTTTCATATTTATTCGGATTTTTGAATACAGGCTACAAAATGGAGCAGCTTGGGAATGGAACCCAATGTTCAAAAACATGACCCCTACTTACAATCAGTATACAAATGCAACACCAAACACTACTTCTGCATCAGGTAAGAGAAACCGGGGGGAGAGGGTACGTCATCGATGACATTACTGTGAGTGGGAGAAGGAAAATTTGATTAAAATGTTGCAATACATACATGTACAGTATTTGTATTAAAAAAAAAAACATGGATTCTGATTACAGTTAAATTTAATGAAAACTGAAAATAGCCAGCATTTTATTTTTAACGCTACAAAGCAATAATCATGCTACGGGTAGCCATGTTGCTTTCTGAAATTTTCCATTTTTTGCAAGTCATATCAACACCTGAAAATCTTTTTGACTTTTGGAAGTTTTCGGATTTAGCAATTTCGGATAAAGGATGCTACACACACACACACACACACACACACACACACACACACACACACACACACACATACACACACACACACGGGGTGGCCACTGAAAAACAGAAAGGTTTGAAAGAGTCATAACTTATTCGTTTTCAATCTTTTTATTTTCTTTTTTTGCAGGTTATAGAGAATCTCTTGGAGATTAAAATGGCAACGTATGATATCCAGCAACGAGTAAAATGCATTGAGGTTTTCCATTTCAATGAAAGATCAATTATTCAAACTCAGAGAAAAATACCGTCAACGATTTAATGTCAGATTATCTCTTAGCAATAACATGATTCGGAACATTATCGCCCGATTGGAAAGAACTGGATCAGTCGGTGATCTTTCGGTAAGATGTCCTAAGGGCACGGTGCACTCTGACGCAGCTGTGGTAGCTGTAGGGCAGACTGTCCTTGAGAATCCATCAGCATTTACCGATCGTCAATCTGCTCAACTAGGCATAGCTTCAGAAGATTCTGAAATTGGATTTAAAAATGTTTCCATACAAGATTTCAATGGTCAAAACTTTACTAACCAAACATACACATATGTTTGTAAAAGTTATTTTTGCATATCATTCAGTATTTCAGTGGCATCGCTGTATATATATATATATATATATATATATATATATATATATATATATATATATATATATTCGTTACAATGAAAATCGGTTGAAACGAAAAATACTAGTCTCCAATTGTAACAAATTTTGTTAACAGTTCAGGTTTAAACAATTAAAAAACAATTTTACTTTGATAAGATGTTTTAACTTAGTCATTGAATAACTTCACAAAACTGTGTTTTTCATACCTGCGCACTTTTTCCTGCAGAAATGATCAATGTACCTATGACAGTCTCTTCTCATCTATGTCATTCGTTCATATTTATAACTGTTCTTTTTATATCTTAATGTATTTCTCCAATTTTCACTGCTTTTAATATATACGGGCCAGCTCGTAATCGGAGAGTTTGATTTTCAAAATTACCGTCACTCCCAAGCAGCTTCTTCCTGCGAACCACTGCCCTGTGTAACCGACTCCCAACAGGATATTTCCCAGATCACTACAATCTTAACCTGTTCAAGGCTCGGGTTAACCGTTAGCTCCCACTTGTATACACACAAATCGACTCCTAACGTAACCTTCTACATCGAGTGGTCCCCAGACCTTGTAAAGGGTGAACCTTACTGTAAAAAGCAAAAAAAAAAACCATTGTAAGAAAAAAGTTGTCTGCCTTTAACATCCTTGTGAATCTCGAGAAGAAATATAGTGGTATGATTTCTTCATGTGAGAGCAATTATATTTTTGATTGTTTTAAGGAAACTGAAAACAGAAAGATGCGAAAACGTTCGGAAACCGAGAAAAAAGTCGAATTTCCTTTGTTCAAGTTATGGTCATTCAGAAGATTATTCTCGATTTTTGTCTGAAAACAATAGTCAAAATAATCAACACAATTAATAAAGAGTAAACGGAAACAGTGGTCCCCGGACCTTTGTAAAGGGTGAACCTTACTGTAAAAAGCAAAAAAAAAACAAACAAAAAAAACCCCAAAACAAAAAAAAAACCCAAAACAAAAAAAAACCAACAAAAAAACAAACCAACAGCAGCAACAAAAAAAAAAAAAACAAAAACAAAAAACAAACTATCATATAGCTTCCACAATTTTCCTTCGAAGTAGTCTCTTCGCGTTATTAGTATACTGAGTCACCAATAAAAGACAGCATAAAATATTAGTGGAAAATTCGCTTTGCAGACATTGTCCAAAGTCAAAAATATTTGCATAGCACCATGAATTTGGTATTGTATGTGTGTGTGTGTGTGTGTGTGTGTGTGTGTGTGTATTTCGATTAGTAGGGCACAAAATTAAAAACATGGACACAGTGAGAAGCTGAATTCATTACAGAATCCATACAAGATACAAGAGTCAAAATCACGGTGTTTCAAATCTCTAAAAATAAAATAAAATCGAACATGATAAAACAAACATACAAAACTCTTAACTCAAAACTCATTACAGAGATTATCACAAAGACTTCTTCTAATTCCTTTCTTTCATGATGATGACTGAAGCCAGTCAAACGCTTGGAATCCTAATAAGAACAAACAACAAACTGCGAAGAATTCCTTTTCACCTTCACCATAAAGATATTGAAACTCATCCGCAAAGGAAAAAACATTAAAAATATACGTGACATAACTTGATTCTTATCATTAGCAAGTCATTTGGGAATGGACATATTTGCCAAAGAAGTAATGGATCTTTATTAATCCGACAATATCACTTGAAACGTTATTTTTAGTGGATGCCCATATTTGAGTAGACGTCCCGTTTATTTTACTGGGTATATTTATTTTTGCCTATCGGCCTAAATAATCGAGAAATGTTACTAAAGATAAATACGCGCCATCTGGCAGCATTTGAACCCTCGTTAGATTCGATGTGCGATCGGCTCGGCCACACATACCTAATATATATATATATATATATATATATATATATATATATATATATATATGTATATATATTAAGAAGGATAGATATTCTATGTCTATTGTATTTATAAATCGTCTTGCGCAATAAATAAATAAACAGAAATCAAGGCTGTATCCGAACTTTCGACCCGCACAAGTCATTTTCAGAGGTGTGAAAAAGTCAAGTGAAGGAAAGAAAAAATCAGTTCAAATTCCAACCAAATTTTCACTTCACACTTGCTACTTTACTTTTCCTCACCCTGCTGAATACGACTGCCTTGATTTTGGATTTTGGATTTTGTCTCTGCAGGACCCATATTTATGAAAGGTAATTTGCAGTTTAGAAAAATAAGATGGATAAATTCAATAGAGATAAAAAAAAATTAAAAGTCCTTTTCCATAAAATTTGTTGAGAAGAAAAATTGCTCCCTAATTATACGATGTGTGTGTGTTTTTGTGTGTGTTAGAAAAGCCATTTTGAATATTTAGAGCAGTGGTTCCCAACGAGTGTGCCGCGGAATGATTACTGGTGTGCCGCGAAGAGATAATACCTAGAAGCCATTTAATTTCATTTTGTTTCATAAAGACATTCAATTTCTTAATCATGATGACACCGCTCAATTCAAAATCGCCGAATTTCTGGAATCTAAACGTTTCGCGCATACTAATTGGTAAGCGTTATTATGGTTTATATTAGTCATGGGGCGATTAACCGGAATATCAGGAGTTTTTCAAAGTATCGGGAATCGGCATCGGAGCTGAATAATTCAGACCCGATTTCGATACCAAAACGATTCCTAAATACACAGGTTGTAAGACAAAAAGTTGTAACACAGAACTGTACTATGTGAGGTTTTACGTAATGCTCCTAACTCCCAAATATGCAAAAAGGCTTTATGGGTGGAAAATATTTATTTTTTGTGATAGGTGTGCCGCGAAAATTTAAAGAACTCAATAGTGTGCCGCCATGTAAAAAAGGTTGGGAACCACTGATTTAGAGAATTGGTTATGGGTAAAAAAAACACTCAACCGTGCAGATATTCATTTGTTTATAAGTTGTACCGTGTGGCAGTCGATTTAATCATGAGAATGTGTTTACAATTTATCTATCACAAATATATGCATTAAATTCTGCCAACTTTAGTTGTTTGGGCAATGCCGATTTTATTGTGAAAACACTTGACTTACATAACAAAATGGAACATTTAACAATCTGTCATATTTGTAGCTATCTGTCTACGGTGCTTATATTTCTAAAATACCAGATTAAGTAATTGTGAAAAAAAGTGGAGAAAATCAATTTAAAAATTTCGAAAAAAAGCATAAGCAAAAAAAAAGAAGAGAGATTTTCTGAAACAATAAAAAAAAGGAATTTTAAATGATTCACTGAACTGTATCTGGTGAGGTAAATAAAATTAGTTACGCCAATCAAAACTGTGACGTTTCCTTAGTGACATCTTACACGCGAGTAATTCCGAAATTATCACATAAATTATTCAGTCTTCACATTTGTGCACAAAACGGCTTAAGCAGATTTTATTGTCTACGTCGAAATGAATTCGCCATTGATGTTATAATTGCACAGAAAGGGATAATCCTGAAATACAAGAGATGAATATTTAATATGTTCACTTTGAGTAACATTTTACTGTTAAGTCATAGTAATGGTTGAAGCATTCAGTGACTGACAGAAAAAAAACATCAACAGGTAGAAAATCAAACTATACTTGCATGCTATTCCAATATCCTTCTGAGAGAATGTCCGACTTCTTCGTTGTAATTGTATAAGATTGCATTCCCTTCTTATAACTGGTAATTAGCCAGAACAAAATATAATTTTAAGTGGTTTTATATCAATCGGTCTTAGTGTAGTGAGCAGAATGGTATTGTCAGTCTAGAAGACATAACCATCAGAATAATCACTGTGGAACTGTAAAAAAGTAATTCCCAGTGGTTTATGCTTGCTTTTTTCACATCCGTGAGAAGGTGTAGGTAGGGTGACGGATATTGGGACAGAGAACGAAATTTGTGTCATGCTTCGTTTTCTTTTTTGCACAAATGCCTCTTGGAAAATTTGTCTCTTCTTTTGTCAGCTATGTATTAAACAGCAAGCTGGACTAGGGTATCTAGCATTGTGTGGCAACCAGTCGACGAAAAGGAAACTCTGAATTCAAAAGCATTGAAAATGCATCCAAAAATCATTTCACAGAGAATACAAGGTAGCAATTCCCGGATAGTATAAAAAGGAAAACTGTGTCTATTTCATTGTGAAGGGACATGGTATTAAAATAACCGTGACATCAATATAAGATATATATATATATATATATATATATATATATATATATATATATATATATATATATATATATATTTATATTTATATATATATATATATTTATATTTATATATATATATATATTTATATTTATATATATATATATATTTATATATATATATATATTTATATATATATATATATTTTTATATATATATATATATATATATATATATATATATATATATATATATATATATATATATATATATATATATATGTATGTATTGTTCTAAAAACGTTAAGCTGAATTTTATTGGGCATAATTAAAAAAATGATGGTAAAAAATAAATTAAATGGGAAACCTAACCTGTTTCGCTCCTGTTTTTCAAAGTTTTTAATCGGGAGAAAAGCATTCTGTACCACACAGAATCATATATATATATATATATATATATATATATATATATATATATATATATATAGATATAGATATAAATCTGTCTATATTTCTGAGATGAGGTATTATGTACATTATTTACATTATTCGGACTATTGTCCTCATCTTTGTCGCTATATTTATTACAACGCTTCTTCAGGTGGTTGGAATGTCGAACTGAACCCTTTATTTCACTCATGGGGTAGACTGTTCTAGTTCGACGTGCCATGTTTAATGGATGCCAGTTATCAGTTATCTCCTGTTAATTTCCCTCTGAAAGTTCTACACTACCTTAACTGGGTATTGAACTCACACTCTTTGGTTCCTGTCGATATTTAACAACCCCCCGACACGGGTCGCATGTGGCACAAGGCCGGTTTAATGTCGGCTTTCCGAGCCCGTAGGCCCGGGCAAAAATATGCCCATTAGAACCCGTATAAACGAGTTCAGGGACTGTCTACCTCCCCGGACGAAACCTTGCCCTGCGGCAAAGCTCCGTCAGAGTTCCTCTCTGCCAAAGCAGAGAGTTCGACAGTAGTCACACGGGGTGACTGCCTCTTTGGTTCCTGTCACTGGATCAAACCAACGCCTTTATCCACTGTGCCATGTGCCTTGAGTGTGAGTTCAATACCCAATTAAGGCAGTGGAGGACTTTTAGAGGGAAAATTACTGATAACTGACATACATTAAAACATTGCACGTGGATCTAGAACAATCTACCCCAGTGAGTGAAATAAAGAAGGCCGGAGCGTACAACGGCCAAAACGTTGTAATAAATATGGCGACAAAGATGAGGACAATAGTCCTAATAATGTAAATAATATATATATATATGTAAAAATAAAATAGGGGCTTAGAATTTAAACATTTAAAGAATAAAAGTAGAAGCTCTCTTCTTTAAATGTTTAAATTTTAAGCTTCCATTTACTTTCTTCAACCATCTGAGTTGATAAGACCTACAAGTAAGTCTTGTGGGTCGAAATAGCTATTCGAATGAGGTCATTTTGGATTTCTCTTCTATGTGATATATATATATATATATATATGTGTGTGTGTGTGTGTGTGTGTGAGTGTGTGTGTGTGTGTGTGTGTGTGTGTGTGTGCATGCGAGAGTGGCAGTGGGTATGTTTGTGAGAGGTCAAACACTTTTGACTCCATAACTGACAGTCAAATGTCTTTTATCTTAACAATAAAGTAGGAAATTTAACGACATCTCCCAAAACTGAGTCGTGGCTTCATGAACAAAGTGAGACAACTGAACATTGTAGAAAATACTTTATACAAGAAACACGCTACATAACGAGAAACATAACAGATGAATTAAAAAAAGTCTTCTTTTAGCGGCTAAAAGATCGAGGACGGCATCCAAATTCATATCTGTTCGAAATAGATGATACAGTTATCTGAATGGTGTTCATATTCTGCACTATAAGCTGCATTGCCCTCGCATTATTCAGGCCAACTTGTGACCAGCATGCCTATTCTGGGTGGGCTGGACGCACGTCTCATCGCGTCATATTCTTCGCGTCTCCGGTTTAGAGTAAAATAAAACATGTCCATTCGTTCTGGGTTCTATTCGACGTGTATCCGTTGGCGCTCGAAATCCTATTCCACGCCTAGTTTCGGTCTATGCCCATTATCGTCAGCTTAATAGACTCTTCTCATTATCAGCAGGGGCCATCTACCAAAGGGGGATAGGCTATATGTTTTTTGTTATAATAAATGCCAAACTTTTAGCAAATCTTACAATGGACAGTAGTATTTGCCTCCTACAGAAGATTATATTGCGCCAAGACTATAAGGGTAAGAAAGGATACGTCTATATGAAAAGCAGAATTCCAAAATAATATTTAAATATAGGAACACTTGGGTCGCTAGGGAAATGCCTGACCATTGTCCGATGGAATAAATCTTTCAACGCAAATTCAAGCGAATATTTCTTTGCCTTCAGAATTTCTTTAACATACATCCCAACCCATATCAGAAATGACATCAGATATCCGCCCGCTACTAATTTTCAAGTACACACATGCACAAATAGGCTTCCATAATCAAATATTTGTAATATCGACAAGGACATTTATCAACTGTCGCTACCAATTCCTTCATAAATACATTTCATTTGCGAATCTGTGAATGTGAGTGGAGAATAAATTTTTATTAAGGTATTTCACGTGCGTGCGCAAATTGAGACGTGTATGGAAGACTTACAAACGTGTCAAGGATGAAGAGTGAAGATGTTTAGATTGAAATATATTATCAGGGCCTCTTTTATGTGTGTGTGTATGTACATGCGAGAGTGGCAGTAAGTGAGAGTGTGAGAGGCCAAATACTTTTGACAGTTTACACAAAGTAGGGACAGAATGTAGTGACAGATTGTAGGGACCGGAAGTAGGGACAGATTGTAGGGACTGGAAGTAGGGACATATTCTAGGGACTGGATGTAGGGACAGAAAGTAGGGACAGGAATAAAATATTGTACTTTCAATGAGTGACAAAATAAAATTTCATTAGAGTCTTTACGCCAACAAGTAAAAAAAATCTATAACACTATTCGTTCGTTCGTTCGGCATACGTCCGTCTCAGGAGACGATGGGGTAGCGCCGGTGAGCTACGAGCCTAGGCGGGATGTATGGAGAACTAGGGCTACGCGGACGTCTAGTTCCACCTCTCGGTCTTGCTAACAGAGTCCAAAGGAGAGGATGTACCAATACAGTTTGGTACCAGCGCGGTTGCAGGAGTTGCCAGAAGGTAGCACAAAGTGCCGTCCATCCGCCTTAGGGGCTCCACTCCGGATTTGTGTAGGGTTTACTCCTTAGCCTTTTCTTCTCCCGAAGATTTCCACAAGGCAGTGGTGCTATTTAAAACATAGCTGGGGTTTGATTCATGGGCACCAGGGCGTGTCCACACACCGGGGGGTCTGCATGCCGCATGTTAAGGGGGTCAAACTCCTCCCCCGTCCCCTGTAGTTTAGCCCGGGTGCTCGGTTGCCATGTGTCGCCACGAGGAGGCACTACATAGGGCTTGCTGATGGAGAGGCTATATACTGGCACTATACTAAGTACTAAATCTATGTATAATACTAAATCTATAAACAATGCCAGCACAAACACATGTGCACGCATATGCATATATATGTATATATATTTTTAATCACAATCACCCCAAGCAAGACAGTAAAACGCAAGAGGTTACAGAGTGTGGAAATATTAGGAACAGAGACATTAATGATGAGCAGGAAGAGAGAAGATAAATCAGGTGGACAGGAGAGATAGCCATTGATATTGCATTTAAATTTTTGCAGATAACATTTGGCTGGATGGCATAGAGCCAGAAGGGAGTTCCACCAGCGAGAAATGCAAGAAAAGAAACTGTTAGCATAGAACTTACGGTTACTCCTATCCAGCTCAACTGTAAATTGATGACATCTCTACGCCAGTCTAGTACTGCGATTAAATTCAAAAACTCTAGGTACCATAGCGAAGAGCTCATCTGAACAATTACCATGAAAGTATTTACAAAAAAAAAAAAAAGACATAGCGAGGCAACCTTACTGGTGAGAAAGTGACTGAAGCCTAGCTGCCAGATCAGGACCAATATTATTGCTGATACTTCTTTGGATCTTATCATGGAGCTTCAGGTGAATAGCAGGAGCACCAGACCATATGTGGCAGCAATATTCTAAGCATGGGCGAATGGTAGACTTATAGATATATAAGATAGATTCTGGAGAGAAAAATAGTTCTAGTCATAACCGACTTTCTTAGCAGCTGACGTAGATTGCTTAAACGGTATTTTTAGTGGATACTCGTATTTAAGTAGACGCTCCATTAAAAAGAAATTAGACAGTATTTATTAAAATATGAATTACGTTTGAAATAATAAAACTGTGTCTAAAATAGAACCCATTAATTATTTAGAAGTATAATAGTCACTCGTTTATCTCGCGAGATAACGGTAGCACCCTGTTTGGTCCGAATTCAGTCTTAGTGAAACAGTAGTGGACTTTCCAGGGCGAGGCCTGGGCGATGGTATATGGAAGCCGTGAGCGCTGCCCGAGACTACATGGCCCGGCTCTCGGCCGTAGCGACAATTTCTAAAGGACCACTGTTGTAAGGTTTGCTTCCCTCTGCGCTTTCTATAAATACTTTCATGGTAATTGTTCGGATCAGCTCTCCGCTATGGTATGTATGCTCATTGGCCCCTTTTATTTCTGTCCCTATTTTTCTTTAAGTTTAATTCCCCATCCCCTTCCTCGTTAGGTGGTTAGTGATGTCAGTTCGCTGGTCGATGCGGGTCGTCTTTCGTTTCGCGTGAGTGTTTTCGTATTTGTTGTTGTGTTTGAATGAGTGTGTGTGCTTGGGATGAATGAATGTTTTATATTATTATAGTCCCGCATTGATTTCGGCCAGTAAACTGATATTTCTGCCACAGTTAGTAATTGTGGACGGTTTTATTACTAATATTTTTTTTATTTAGTTTCTTGTAAATATTATTTGCTTTCATATTGTAAATACACATTGGGGGTAGTTTTTAAAATTGTTGTTTTATTCCCCCCCGCCCAGACAATGAATTGTAAATATGGGAACTAGTTAGTATTTTCATAGAGACAATGAGGTATTATGGTAAATGTAGTAAGAAAGGTACGTATGACTGAGTTGTTTTGGTGTAAGGAATACTGTTTGTACGATTGGGTCAGTCTTTGTGGCTAGCTAAGTTATAGTTAAGACAGAAGAAGACCGTGCCTTTCCCAATACCCCCTTCGGCCTTGTGCCACATTTCTATGTATTAAACAGAATAAATATTGCTCTTCGCTATGATACCTAGACTTTTTGAATTTAAAAGCAGTACTAGCCTAGCGACGAGGTCTCAGCAATTTACAATTCTACATATCTATAAGTCTGCCACATGGTCCAATCCTCCTGCTATTTATCTATAGACTCTTGATAAAATCCAAAAAGAATCATTATTATTATTGATCCCGATGTGACGTCTCGGCTTCAGTCACGTCAAAAACAACGTAAGGTTACCTCCCTTTCCATTTCCTCTAAATTCTTTTATAATAATTATTCGGATCAGCTTTT
This sequence comes from Acanthosepion esculentum, assembly GCA_964036315.1. NCBI lineage: Eukaryota > Metazoa > Mollusca > Cephalopoda > Sepiida > Sepiidae > Acanthosepion > Acanthosepion esculentum. The sequence goes on from OZ038476.1 coordinate 140,985,702, forward strand.
CGCTCTCGGTACCTCGACTCTTTGAATTGAAGCGCAGTACTAGACTGGCAACAAGGTCTCATCAATTTACAGTTAAGTTTGCTGAATGTAACCGTAAGTTCTATGTTAACAGTTTTTCTGGTACTTCTCGTTTGTGGAGTTCCCTTCCGTCATCATGCTTTTCTAACCAACTATAATTTAAAAAAACTTGCAATGTCAATAGATATCATCTGTCTTCCTGATTACTCTGTATTTGTTCTCGTTCCTTAGCAATCTTTATATTTCTAACTCTTCCTCACCCAGTAACTTCTTGTGCCTCAGTGGCTTTACTGCCTTGCATGGGTTGAACAATAAGCATTGTGAACATAAAAAAAACCCACAAAAACATGGCATTACATTTGGCGATAGTTTGACTAAAGGAGTTGTCAGAAAGTTGTCAGTGTTGAAACAAACCGCTCTGCGCCTGTAATATATATATATATATATATATATATATATATATATATATATATATATATATATATATATATATATATATATATGTGTATATATATATTTATAAATATCTATATTTATCTGTATATATAGATGTATATCTATATAAATATCTATATATATAAATATCTATCTATATGTATATAAATATCTCTCTCTCTCTCTCTCTCTCTCTCTCTCTCTCTATATATATATATATATATATATATATATATATATATATAAGGATTTTTTCGGACCGATCAAGAAACTTTCCCGCCACCTCCTACTCTCCTAAAAAAAGACAAAGAGATTCTGGAAACACTGCTGAATTTCTTTGCAGGATCAACTGCGCTCCGCGTCTCACCTTCCCGAAGCGATTTATTGCTTGTCAAAACGAAGAATCTGCCTCCATGATCTCGACCAGTTGAAAATATTGTTTCAATTAAGTTTCGTCTCTATTTCTTTTGTTGACTGTCTTCTCGTCATATTTATAAAAAAAGTATCAACCCGTATACATTATGTGGCTATTTCACTTTTTAACAAGTAGGCGCAGAACATCTGTGGGTGCAACAGCATTTGTCTTGGACTTTCTTATTCCTTCTCTAACCTCTCCCGGTCATGGTAGCATTTTCATACGAACTTGGGACGGTGATCGACCAGTTACACCGTGACAAATCACACAACGCAACAAATGTAAGCATAACATGAAGAGTCCCGGTGTGTTTGGACGTAGTTTATTTATTTCACAATCCAAATGTAAAATCGACACACAGAAAAAGCCTGTTTCTCTACCAAAATTAAAAGTCTTTGTAAGATTTTTTCCAAAAAGTCAAGTAGGATTTGGAGATTATATAACATTTCCGTTTTTTGGATAATTCTTCCACGTTTGTTTAGCGAATCGACATTAATCCAAATAAATTCCTTCCGGAAATCTTTGAAAGTGAAAAAAAAGAAAACAGAAAGATTTCGTTGAAATAAATTTAAAATTTCATAGGTCAGTTATTCTCGCCCAAATCATATGCTATCAACAATTCTATACCAGGCGACAGAATTCAGATATCAAAATTCGATGTTTTCATAGGTCAATTATTCTCACCCAAATCATATGCTATTAACAATTCTATACCAGACGACAGAATTCAGATATCAAAATTCGACATTTTTAGCAATATGGGGCTGTTCAAAAAGACACTGTTGAAATTTCTCGGGCACATAATGAAGGAGAGCTTGGAGACAATAAACACTCACGCTACATATTTAAGGCAAGTGTGTGTGTGTGTGTGTGTGTGTGTGTGTTTGAGAGAGAGAGAGAGAGAGAGGAAAGTAGCGAATAATTTTATGTAAACTGTTGGCAAAAAAGTAATGAAGGAATTTTAAATTAAATAGCGTTTTCGTTTTTTCTAATAAATAATTGTTCCAGGTTTCTTTGCGGAATTTAGATTTATGCATAAAAGTCACTCTTGGAAAAAGTTCACAATGATCGAAGAAAAAAAATTCGTCGAAATTTATTTTTAATTCCATCGACTAATTATTCTCACCTAAAGAGTACATTATACGTCGTGTTTTAACAGATGACGCAAATTACGACAATGAAATCCGAAGGCGAATTGGAATAGCGAAAAGATACCGTTCAAAAGCTAAATATAGTATGAAGAAATAGGAAAATTTCGTCAGAAACAAGGAAAACGTGCTGAACTATTATGTAATGTCAGTCAACTTATTTGGTACTGTGTGCTAGTCAATCGCTTCACAAACGCTTGAGGCAACAGACATGCGGTTCTACAGAAGGATGATGAGAATAACATAGATTGAACATGCGAGTAAAAACTTGAAGGTTGGGCATGGGCACATAACCCTTTATTTCATCGAAGGAAATGACCATTGACTTCAGTTGAGGAAGCTATCTGCCTAGCATTGCCGTGTCATCAACACACCGACTGCATCTATAGCTGTGTAACCCAGTTGAACTCATTTTGCTGGTTGGTCTTTGACTCTACAAGAAAGTTCATCCGCTCTTTGAGAGGTGTTAATTTTAATCCTACTGGGTGTTTCATCACTTTTCTCTCCAGAAGAACCTAGTTTAGTTGTCTCTGATCCGACTGTACGATAAGTAGTTTTTTTCTCTTGTCATTTTAATATGTATCAGTAGAGGTGCATAAAGACAGCAAACCTCATTTAAAGTCTTCACTGATCCTCGGATTTAGATCTTCTGTCTATTGAGCAAAATCTAAGAGCAGAATATTCTCCTCAGCATTCTTAATTTTATTCCTTCTGTTATCTTTATGGTTCTAATGCCTGCATGCGCCATCAATGTAACCATAATGGACTTAAAGGTGTTCCGTCTATTGTTCAGTTCGTAAATATGTCTCCGTAAATGGCAGGCAGGTGTTTGCCTTTAGCCACTGTTTCGTGCCGAGAGGAATTTTATGTGCGACCGGACAGTCTTTGTGCCGTGTATTTATGAGAAGTACATACTCAATTGGTCAGTCTAATTCCCGTTCCCTGCCCCTTGCAATTTGTTTATGGTTGGAGGTTATTCGATAATGAAACGAGTTCAGGATGCGTGGCGGTATTCGGCTCTGGGGTTGAACAATCTAGGATTGGGATGGAAGGTTGTAAATTGAGTGAGGATCTACCCAGGAGGAATTTCATGATAATTACATCTACCTAAAAGAATCACACACACACACACACACACACACACACACACACACACACACACACACACACACACCACCACCACCACCACCACCACCACCACCACCACCAACAACAACAACAACAACAACAACAATTATTTAAAATAGACGCGTACGCAGAACGGTGTAATCATTTCTTCCTTCATATAAACTATGGAAGCCGACCTTCACATAAACTATGGAAGACCGCCTACTTTTGCAACATAGCTAGCTTATCATGCTACCCAATTTATTAATGATCTTCTCGGCTGCTCGAATATCGTGTCCTTATGCCCGACTAAACCAAACGTAATAATGAGTGAGTTGCGTGTGAGATAATGGCTAGCAATCTTTTCTTGCAGACCATTACTAAGATGTAGCGAGTTCAATTCTCACTGTGCCATAAAATTATCTAAGTAATAAATATCTTTTTAATACTACTTTTGACACAATACAAAACCAAAGAGTCTCTCGAGACAGAGGTTTATTGAATGAGATTATTGTAAGGCCTTAAGATAGTTACATAAGAAATGCATATTATGATGATGTGCAAGATAGATAATGGTTGATTCGATAATTGAAGAGGTTAAGATTGAAGGGATCGAAAGTATCCAAAGAGTAACAGGGAAAGAAACTTCTTCCTTACTAATGAAATACGAGCAGAATGAGGATAAGATGACCCTGTGTACGTGGCATGGCGAGTTCTAGCTGCGAATATCTGAATTGGTGGAACTCATAAATGTAACTCTTCTGATCATTTGCTATAGAAATAGTGGGAGATCATTCAGAAGCTAGCAACATTTTGTCTGTGCGGAAAGTGGTTGTTGGGTGGAAAATAATTAATCACCTACAAGACCACGTAATAACTTTTGAATTCGTTACGAGTATAACTCAAGGATTACACTGCAATCTTTTATTAAAAGGAAACCATTTTAGAAATACTTTGTATTTAGCGAACCAGATTGTCTTATGTTTCTGTTCTCAAATGAGACATACACTAATTCTAAAACTCTTGCGTTCACTTCACATTACAAACGTTGGGAAAGGCATGGATTCGTCTCTGCCTGTCAGCTATAGTTAAAATAACAATTCGGTCTTGGTTCTCTAGTCTTGGTAAATCTACCATTCCAGGACAAATTTGGATTCAAAGGTACGGAGAAAGCAACGGGAGACCAGTTCCTTAAATTTCTCTAGACTAGCTATAGCAATTCAAAATTTACAGATATTATAAAAAAGAACGGTAACAGGTTCAAATTCCGCTGGAGAGCTCGTATTTTCTGGAATAAGTTTTCTCATATATTCAGGCCAGAAGACGAAAATAAATAAATATACTGTTTGATAAATAAACGGATCGTCTACTCAAATACGGGTATCGACTAACAATAACGTTTAAAATGACACAGTATGTCGGATTAATAAATAAAAAATCTATTACATCTTTAGAAAATTGCTTTATGTTTGCTTACGAAACTGAGCAGATATGAAAATTTTGAGAGTCGATGACGAAAAGAATTTCGCTTAAAGACACTATTTAGCATTGAGAAATATCACCACTACAATAGGTTTGTTGACTAGTACAAAATGTTTAACATGGCAGGAAAATTATAATAGACTTCTCTTATGGAACAACTGAGAACCAGGTTGTGTATAACATTCGAATTATAGACAGAGAGTGTGAAACGGTAAAGAACTGTCGAGAGGAAAATTATTGAAATCTTATAGATTGAGAGATCAAAGATTGTTTAAAACCGTATCATTTGGCAATGATCAGATATTTATTTATTGAAGAATGCGTTTTTTAAAATCAATATGAAGATATAAAACAAGTATTAGGAGGCTGAAGCAATATACAATTAGGATATTCAAGCAACGTATAATCGGTGTTTATTATGAAAGAATAACCTTGTCAATTTTGTGAATATGAAGAGAAGTGGCGTGCAAAAAACAAAAACAAAAAACAAACAAAGAAAAAACAAACAAACAAAAGACTGCAGCGAATGCGATTCATGAGAGTGAAGAACAGCGTTGCAAGAAGACCGATAAAAAAACGGAAGAATTATTATGTTAAAATATTAATGTATTTTCAACATAATAATTCTTCCTTTTTTATAGCTATAATATTTAACTTTTTTTTATAGATATAATATTTTATTTTATTTTTTTATAGATATAATATTTTAAAGCTATAATATTGAAATTTTGGAAGTGTAAAAAACTATAAAAAAACAAAAATATGAACAAAACAAACGATACTTTGTTAGAAAAAAAACAATTATTGCTTGGATAATTCAATACGTGGGGATGGAATTAATAGAGCTATAATGACACGTGGGAAAAGTGTGAAAAAAGGAGGGGGAGGAGTAATAAGGCAGAGGTTGGGGGAGAACGATAGAGAGATGAGAAGTAGAGATGGAAATGGAATAAAATAAAATTAAATTTAAAAAAATGATTAGAAAGAGGAAAAAAGAAAGCAAAGATCTGAAAAAAGAAAAAGAAGAAGAAAACTGGATGTTGAAATGAAAATAGATGAGGGGGGAAAAACCGAGTGGAGAAAGAGAGAAAAAAAGTGAAAAGTGGGAAATATATAAAAATAGAAAATGAAGTAAGAAAAAAGCTGTAGCAATAAGAGAGAGAGGGAGAGAGGGAGAGAGAGAGAAGGAAAGATAGATAGAGTAAGATAGAGAGAAAGAGAAACAGTGAGAGAGCTAGCTAGCTAGATTAGAAGAAAGGGTGAGAAAGAATAAGAAATAGAAAAGGGGGCTGAAAATAGATAGAAAGAGTGAAGGAAATTCTAAATATAAAGATATTTCATATAAAGAAAAACAAAGGCAAAAGATCACGCAGCTATCGATAGATAGATAGATCGATAGAATGAGATAGAAAGATAAAAAGAAAGAGAAAGAGTGAAATAGATAGATAAAGAGAAAGAGACAGAGATAGATAGATAGATAGAGATATATAGTGAGAGAAAGAGAAACTGATTCTGATAGATAGAGAGAGATAGAGTGAAAGAAAAAGAGATAGAGGGAAATAGAAAGAGATAGATAGCTAGATAGATAAAAAGAGACAGAGATGAAGCGAAAGAGAGGGAGATAAAGAGAAAGAGAGACAGACAGACAGATAGCAAAAAAAAAAATAATTGGCAAGTTTTTATATTGGCGCTGATTATGTGAAATTACGAAAACAAGGTAGAGGCTGACAGTAGAAATATTTGAAAAAAAATGACATTTATTTACATCATCTAATAAAACAAATTAAATATTTACGGGGTCTGATCAGAAAGTATCGCTCCATTTAAAATTCTTCATTATGTCACGTGTCACTTCTGAACGTGAGCAAACAATGTTTACACTTAATATTAAAAATGTTATTATATATGAAATTAGTAATTAAAGCACTTATTTTTATTAGATTAACAGTATAAAGTAGGGGAGAATGAATTAAGTATGAGGAAGAAAAACTAACTAAAAGGTAGCCACATAGTTTGTTCGAAATATATTTTTTGGCGGTGCTTTTTCATTGGCCGGGAATTGACTCAGCAATTAGCGAGAAGGCGAGAATTTCTGGTAAAAAGTAGTTTTCCCTTTCAATATTTTTCAGTGAGAATTTTCGTTTGGATAGGAACATTTGAGTCTGGAAGTGCTAAGGTTGGAGAGTCTCCTTCGCTTACTTCTCCCTCTTCTTCACTGACGAGTAGTCGGTAAAATCCCTAATGGGGGCGATAAAAGTAACTAATACAGACCATGGGCAGTGTGCTATTCAATACTACAAAAATAAAAGAGAACTTTCTCCTGATGAAAGGTCAGCTGATTTCATTTTCTGTAAGAAACAGACAGTGAGACTGCAGTGGCGACTAATGCAGCGAGCGACACAAGTGACTCGGAAAATTACGTAACAAGATACAGTGTACCACAAGGTCGCCAAATAGGTCTTCTCAGAGTTTAATTTTAAGCTCTGCTATTTAACTCATATATGAAGTTAGGAAAGAAGTGACAGATTCATAACTTTCCCAAAAGTATTTATGCGAAAGTAAATATAATTAACACGGTCATAATTCTAAATCCCGAAGATTTCTATTTTCAAGTCGATACCCATTCATAATATCGGCCCTCCTGTATGGTAGTAAATGCAGGATAATCTCATTACAGATGAACAAGAGAATTGAGGCAACATAAATGTGGTGCTATAGAAGGATAACGAGAACATCTTGGATTGAACATATAATAACGAAGGCGTTTTCAGGAAGATGTAAACGAAAAGGGCACATACTCAGAATCATAAAGAGACAGTGGACATTTCTAAGCTACACCATGAGTAAGGAGGACTTGGAGAATTTGACACTCACAGGATATATTAAAAAAAGAGGGACAGGGGTAAGTAATGGGAATACGAGCTTGTGTATATGGTTTTCAGAACAGGAGATAAGGTGGCATAAGAAAAGAACAAACTTTAAGGGCTACAAAAAACAGGAAGTTGTAGGGAGCCCTTATAGCCCACGTCCTGGGGGGACGCGACAAATAGAAGAAAATGATCTATAGAGCCATCCATATTTATGTATGAGTGTTTAATAAAACCCTTCTTCTTTGTTTCCTCTTTGTTTAGTCTCCTGTTCCTTCGATATTCTCTCTAACTCCGACCTTCCTAACTCTCGGTTATTTTGAATAAAGACATTACAACAGAGATAAATTTTATAAACAAAATAAAACCTAATATTTACCTAAAAACATTATCATTAATTTAAAAAGTATTTTTAAAAATTTTTTACTATAATAAAATTCAAAAATTACATCCAGTAACGGCAATGGCGCGATTGACCGTTTCCCTATAAAGAAACATTCGGTTCTCATTGACAGGAAAGTTAGCATTACTATCGTATGAAATTGATAAAAAATTTTTATAAGATTTTCATTAAAATAGGCTTCTCAAATCCATTGTTATCGCTCTTTTTCGTATTTATGGGAGTTTCCTTCCTAATCCTTTGTTTAAGGCTGTGTGGAAAGTCAACATCTTCCTTATATCCTTATTTTCATAATTTAGTATAGAAAATAAGGAAATTGTAGATGTTCCGCTCGTGCTAAGACTGGTTTGTTTTTTTACGACTTATCAACTTTATCAACTGATTTAGAATAATATTTTTAGATTGTAAACGTTTTTTGGAGATACTAATTTACTGATACAAGCCCAGCTAATTAACCAGTAACTTGGAAAGAGGTATATTCATACCTTTGCCAAGGGTATTTGCGCGTAGGTGAATGTAACGAACCCGACTGGAATTGGAACTTGACTCTCTGATTTCCAATTCGGAGCCGTTATCCATTACATCCAAGCTTATAGCATGTCCAAGCTTACAGCACTCGGTATTCCCAAGCGGCCACCCATCTAGGTACAGACCAGGCTAGACATTGCTTAACTTCGGTCATCGTACGAAAAAACGGTGTTTCAACGTGATATGGCCGTAAGCAGGCTAGGGATAGTTTTGTCCAATACTTTAAGATGCTATGAAGCAAATTCTTCTTTTTTATGTGCTGTGTCCCGTCAGGACGTAGGCGATCATGGCTCTTCAAAACTTCCTGTCCCTCACAGCACTTGATAAACTTTGGCTTTCTGATATTCTTCCTAAACCATCTTCTACCATCCACTCAAGTTCACTAAGTATGTCAAGCGTTGTCTTCCACTGTCTCTCTTGCTTCTCTATCTGTCCTGTGAGTATCAGATTTTCCAAACCCTCCTTCCTCATTATATACCCCAGAAGCCACAACTGTCTCTTCCTGTCTCTTGTTGATGTTAAGTTAACTTTTTGTTTTCCGTTTTCTCGTCGTTGCTCATATGTTTAGTCCACAATATTCTCAGCATCCTTCTGTAGAACCACATTTCTGTTGCTTCAAGTCTCCTCTTCATCTTTGAGGAGATATTAGCCTGAAAACACGAGTCATGTTCTTAAATAGCCTCGTTAGATCAATGGATGTCATGCATTGTGTTAGAAATACCTACATATATTAAGAATGTGAATTCGTTAAATTTGTAGCTATTTCTTTAAATGTTATCATTTTTGTGGGAAAAGGAATGACGCTTAACCACCAACATCCTCCTCCTTTTTCGAGTCACGTCCCTTCAGGATGCTGACGATCGTGGCTCTCCACAATTTCCTGTACTTTGTAGCTCTAAATTTTTTCTTTTTGTTTTCTCTCGTAAAACTTTTTGCACCATCCATTTACTCAAACTCGCTAGGTATGTTATGTGTTGTTTTCCTCTGCCCCTCTTGCCTTCAGTCTGCCCTATGAGTATTAAATTTTCCAGGCCCACTTTTCTCATTATGTGCCCAACTGCCTATTCCTGATGTTAAGTATAAGTGTCCTTTTTGTTTACATTTTATCTAAAACTTCGTCGTTGCACACATATTCAGTTCATTGTATTCTCAGTATCCTTCTGTAGAACCACATTTCTATTGCTTCAAGTCTCTTTTTTATCTGTGAGGAGAATATCCAGCATTCACTGCCATATAAAAGGACTGATATTACGTAACAATTCAGTACTTTTTCTTTGTTTCTAATATTGACCTGAGGATTTGAGTCATGTTCTTAAATAGCCTCGTTAGATCTAAATTTGCACGTTATATAATACATAATAAAGAAAAGGAGAAAATGACTTTTAACAGATCCTACGCACGTCTGTGTTATCAACGTTAACATTAGTTTTCTGCCTAGTGTATATCGATTTCACTTGTTTGCGCTCTAATACTTATTAACGTACTTGAAGGTGATGATGTGGATCGAAGTCAATCTGCTAACTGATCTGCCACAATAGATGACTAAGCATTGCTTGACGGCGGACCTTCAATCAATTCAAATTATCCTATAAATTATTAGATCGACAACATAGCCTGATATGTCCTTGATAGCATTTCCCAAGTCAATTGGGATTAATTGTCAGTGTACATACGTTCCACAATTAACATCCTGTTGGTTGTACTTGATTACACGGTATACGTAATAGTGAGTAATCTGTAGCTTATTAGAAGCGGTAGTTTCATGCCTTCTCTGATGTTTTCTGATTTATTCTGATGTTTGGGATTTTTCCCAATTAATGGCGATTCTTCGGGCATTTCATCTTGGTGAGTCAGGAGAAGTGGTTAAACACCTTTCACCTCCGCTGCCTCAGACGTCTTCTGCACATTAAGTGGCAAGACGGTCACTAACACAGAGGTCCTCCAACGTGCCGGCATCCCCAGCCTGTCCTCATTGCTCTGCCAAAGACGTCTCAGATGGCTGGGGCACGTACGCCGTACCGGCTGCATCCCCAAAATCATCCTGTACGGAGAGCTGTGTGAGGGGTCCCGCCCAACTGGAAGACTTCAGCTCCGCTTCAAGGATGTCTGCAAACGAGACATGAAGCTGGCCGACATCGACCCCAACACCTGGGAGGTCGCGGCTGACAACCTTTGGAGTGCCACAGTCAGAGACGGCGTCACGATTGCAGAAGCCGCGAGGGAAGATCAGCAGGCAGCAAAGAGAGCCAAGAGAAAAGCAAGGACAGCTTCCATCTACGTGTCATCCAGTTTCATCTGCGCCAAGTGCCTGAGAGACTGCCGCTCCAGAGTGGGACTACACAGTCACCAGAGGCGCTACTCCATCGTCTCCCGAGACGGACGGGTGCCGAACGAACGAACGAACATACGTTCCACAATTAACATGCTGCTGGTTGTACTTGATTACACGGCACACGTAATAGTGAGTAATCCGTAGCTTATTGGAAGCGGTGGTTTCATGCTTTCCCTGATGTCTTCAGATTTATTCTGGTGTTTAGGATTTTTACAAACTAATGGGGATCCTTCGGCGATCCTTCGGGCATTTCATATTGTTGAGTTTAGTTGCTGGTGTGCATCATGTTGTGCACATCAGCTGCCCTCATTGTAACATCACGAACTAGCCGATGGAGTAAAAAATGTTAATTTCATAATGAACAGTTGCTGAATACCAGAAGATTGCCTGCAAATGCATGAAACTAGTAGTAATTGTCGGCCAGTGTACACCGGAACATAACGAAAAACTAATACACACACACACACACACACACACACACATATATATATATATATATACACGCACTAATTGATAAGTACACACGCAGGCACATACATATAACAACATAGTATTTAATATTTACCCAAATGTATGGAAAGAGTGCTCAATATCAGATACAGAGCAATTATACATATATGCAGTGTGGATATAGGAATCAACTTCATCATGACTGTCAGTTACTCGCTTAAATTCGATCTTCAGACTAACAGTGTGAAATTGACACTCACTATGCTGTATTGATTCCTATGTCCACACTGACATTTAAAACGCGTGTGCGCTCACACACACACACATATATATGATATACATATATATATATGATATATATATATATATATATATATAATATATGATATATATTTTTCCTGTTTTTATTGTAATATATATATATATATATATATATATATATATATATATATATATATATATATATGTTGACTCGTAACGTATAACACGAGTTCCGTAAATAAATCACGAAATTAAAATTCAAGCGAAGGACTATCCACATTGAAAATCAGCATTTAAATTATTTTCGTCCTGAAATTGAACTTCGACAATACGCAGCGGTAGAAATTGCCTATTTTAACGATGATTCACAAAATATGGAAGCGATCCCTAAAAATGTATCACAGTCGTTAGTGAACTAATTCTCATTTGTTTTTTCTATCGGGTTCCTATTTCATTGAGTCATCCAGATGCGACACTGTGTGGTGTAATTGGATACGTGCAATAAATAGAGAATGGAATACCTGAACGCTAAACTCGGACAAAAGGTGAGAGAACATCTCTTGAAGCAATTCCCTTGGGTAGGTTCTTTAGTCTTGGATGGATGCCCCGCTACTGTAACCTTACGCAAAATTAAACAACAGAAATAATTTCGGAAGCTTCGTCCTAGAACAACGATAGGCAAGCTTGTCTCGCAGATCGCAACTGACGTGGAAGGTAATGTGCTCTCCTTAACAAGCGCCCATGTAATGTACCCTCCTTGACTGGATCCCAGGTAATGTGCCTTTTTGAATGGATCCCAGGCAATGGTTTCTCCCTGACAGGCGCCCAGCTAATGTACTGTCACTAACTGGATTCCAGGTAATATGGTCTCTCTGAGACTATATTACCTGGAATCCCAGGTAATTTGCCCCTCTTGACTGGATCCCAGATAATGTGCCGGCCCTAACTGGATCCCAGTTAATGGGCCGTCCCTGAATGGATCACAGATAATGTGCCGTCTGTGACTATCTCTCAGTTAATGTACACTGCCTGACAAAATTACAGATAATGTACTCTCCTCAGGAACCCAGGAATTTTACTCTCCCTGACTGGATCCCAGGTAATGTGAACTCCCTAACTGGGTCCAAGGTAATGTACTTTCCCTGGCTGGATACCAGGTAATATACTTTCCCTGGCTGGATACCAGGTAATGTACTCTCCCTGGCTGGATACCAGGTAATGTACTTTCCCTGGCTGGATACCAGGTAATATGCTCTCTCTGACAGGATCCCAGGTAATGTGTCCTCCCTATCAGACAAACTCCCAAGGACAATGTATACAAGTTTAAATATCAGAAGAAAATCCTTTTTTTCTTATTCATGCAGTTTACTGATGTAGAATAGGAAAACGAACTGATTGTTGCGATCAAAATCTGCAAAAATAAGATGAAGGAAAAAATATTAAAAATTGAAAACGTTTTAATATTTTTGCAGAGTTACAGATTCTTGGGATGCAGGCTTTGTAGTGAAATTCAAGCAGTGAAAACATTTAGATATATATTTTTTTTATTTTAGGCACTTCTTTTTGTATGCATATAGGGATAGGGGATGTAAGATAGATTCTGTCGAGCTCATCTCTTTAGCAGCCTTTGATACCATTCCTTTTCCCAATAAGTGAACTGGTCTAGGTGTATGCATCGCCCGCTCGGTCATGACGTTTCTGAAACCAAAGAGCTTCTGTTGCTTTGCTTACTCGCCCGCAACCTCATTTAATAATCCTTGGGTCTTCTATTGGGTGAACGATAATAAAAAGAATGATTTAGTCAAGAATTCCAGTTCGGTTTTTGATATTCATAGTTCTATGTAATATCACATTTCCTTCTTTTTCTCATTTCACGCATATTCGAAATATGGCAGTGAGTACTGAACGATCTCCTCAAAGACGAAGAGAAGACTTGAAGCAACAGAAATGTAGATCTACAGAAGGATGCTGAGGATACCATGGACCGAACATGTGAGCGACGACGAAGTTTTGGAGAAAATGGAAACGAAAATGAAACTAATACTTAACACCAGGAAGAGAGAGAGTTGAGGTTTCTGGAGAACATAATGAGGAAAGAGGGATTGGAAAATCTGACATTCACAGGGCAGATAGAGGGCAAGACCGACAGAGGAAAACAATGCATAACTGAGAGTGCGATTTCAGGAGAGACTGATCAGCAGGTAGTGTGACGTTGATTTGGCTTGGTTTATTTTGTTTTACGGCATATCAACATCAATGGGTCATTTAATGCCGAAAACGTTTTTTTCTGGTAATATTTTTGCTTTGTCAAAAATCTATTTCTGTTAATATTTTTTTCATAAAAAATATATAGCTGGTAATATTCTTTCAAAAACGTATTGCTGCTAATAGTTTTTTTTTTCAAAAACATATTGCTGGTAATATTTTTTTCATCAAAAATTTATTTCTGGCAATAATTTTTTACAAAGTATTTCTGGTATTAAAACCTATTTTTACACTTTTATAATGCCTTTTACCTCAGTTTCTGGGTTAACTATTTGTCCATAGCTGGGACCCTAACAGGTGCTGCAACCCCGGGTCTGTGTGGACCTGGGAACACCAGCAATTAAGAGGTGGTTCCACGCTCCTCAAAGCCTCCTGATCAGAGGCCTTGCTGTTAGACGTAGTTTATTGTCTTACCCTGGGCGCGGATGTCGTTTATCTTCTTACCCTGGACGCGGATATAGTTTATCGTCTTACCCTGGACCCGGATGTAGTTTATCGTCTTACCCTGGACGCGGATGTAGTTTATCGTCATACCCAGTACGCAAGTATGACGTTGAGTGGGCACCGCATTCACCGGACTTGAATCCCATAGATTTTTATTTGTCGGGGTATGGATATGTGCCAGAACAACCCTCACACGATTGGTTAACTGATGGTTGCAATCCCCAAAGAGGAATGTGGCCGAGTAATTGACAATTTTGCGTGACGTTAGCAAGTTTGCCTTCAAAGCCGCATATTTTGCAAAGAACGTGACTTTTATGCAAAGCGACCATTTTAACTAAAACTTTGGGGAATGATCGTACACAGACTGAAGTGTAAATCCAGAAACTTCTTAAAATTAACCCCACTTTTCTAGGATTTATTACAATATTTATGGGTTCTGTTTTTTTTTTTTGGCGGGGGGGGGTCACACTGTATGATATCGTCTTTCAGTATCTGTCTATATTTCTGAGATGAGGTATTATGTTTTCAGTATTTTTTATGTAAACATTTGTTCACATAAATTCATAAAATAACCTATTTCTCTGGCTCGTAAGAACACTTATACTTGACATCAGGAAAAGACAGTTGAAATTTCTAGGGTATATAATGAGAAAAGGGGCTTGGAAAATTTGATACGCACAATGCAGATTGTAGGCAAGAAGAACAAAGAAAAACCACGCATTACCTCGCTAGGGAGATGGCGGATCGTTTAGGAGAAATAACAAAAAGAGAAAATTTATTAAAAGGTACAAAGGACAGGAGATTGTGGAGAGCCATGATCGCCATTGCCCTGAAAGTACGCAGCATATAAAAGAAGATTTAAAAATATAAAATTATGTACAAAATATCTGTAGTTGAAGGCATAAAGTTGTGTTCAAAATAGTTCAGCATTAAATAAGACAGAAAGGTTAATATGCAGCTAAACTATAACAACCAAACCATTTGTATGCTCGGAATCAGACAAAGCAAAGGAGACCCGCCTAATGTTCCATTCTCTTTCCCAAACGCCCATTCAAACCGGATAAAAGAAAAATACTGACGATGTAAATTGACTCGCTTTACGCCTGCGGTTTTGGTAACGTTTTACAACTGAATCCGTTAATATTCTTTCTATATTTCTGAGATGAGGTATTATGTATAATGTCACAGTGGATAAAAGCGTTAGTTAGATCCAGTGACAGGACCCAAAGAGTGTGAGTTCAATATCTGGTTAAGGCAGTGGAGATCTTTCTGAGGGGAACTAACAGGAGATAACTGACATCCATTAGACATGGCACTTGGAACTAGAACAGTCTACCCCAGTGAGCGAAATAAAGGGTTTATTTCGACATTCCAACCATCTGAAGAAGGCCGGAGCGTACAACGGCTGAAACGTTGTGATAAACATGGCGACAAAGATGAGGACAATAGTCCGAATAATATAAATAGTGGATACCGTCTTTGTTTTAAATTTATGAATGATCATATTTGGGAAAAGTTAATCGAAATGCTTAGTATGTGAGGGGACTTACACAATCTTTTTCGATAATATTGTTTAAAGTATTTTCTCTTCTTCACGCTATATTTAAAATTTGAATAGCTAAGAAATTGTACAAGATTAATTATCTTCAAGATTAAGTTGATGGCAAGTAGTCTAACGCGAAGATGTTATCTATTCATCAACCATCGGATCGAATTGCTACTATGTCAGTCCATTTCTGAAACGCGTTGTGTGAATACATTTCACACTAACGACTTTTAAAGAATTATTTCTTTGTTTTAACTTTTTGTTATTTATAATTTTTTTACTCATTCTTTTTCGTCTCTTTAATTTTACATTGTTTTCATTGCCATTTCTGACTATTGCTTTCTTTTAAAGTATTTTTCTGTCTAATTTTTTACAAGTTACTTTCCTTCTTCGTTTTTTGGCTTTTTTTTTCTCTGATTTACACCCTTTCCTTTTTAGCTAATCAAATAATTCTCTCTTCTTATTCAATTTTTCTACTTCCTTTTTCTCCTCTCTCTTTCTCTCTCTCAAATCTGTTTCTATCTTTCTCTTCCTGTAATCTCAGACCTCTCTTCGTTTTCTCATCTCCTGGTTATCCGCCTCATCCCTTTACACATCAAATCGTTTTCTTACTCTTGCATCATTTTTTCCCGCCTAAATTTTCAGCTGTGAAATGGGTTCGCGAACTCCTTTCACATAGAATTATCGCGGCAAGTCAAATCAGCGTGAAGTGGTTCCATCGTCCATTTTGGTGACGGTGTCTGCCAGATCTTGGAATCGTCATGCTGCGTTCATTGGCGCCAGAAACGAACTCATGTCAACAATTTGACAATCGGTGCGAAATTACTGGCATTTGAGCGTGGAATCTTCTGCGCATGTGCAGGCTTGACAGTGATTATGAGCAGATAAAGTTCGCATACCACCATTAGCGTACATAAGTTTTTATGAATGGAAAAGCGTAGATGCGAAACTTTTCATCAAATTGCAACAAATGCTTTTCACTGAAAGCTCTATCATAACTTATTTTTTTTCTTGAGGATCTACTCTTGCTGTATTTCGGCAAGAATGGATTTGATGAGTTCTATCTAATATAATAAACCGTTATTTAGAAATGGTACCTGAGTATGAAAGTGGATCATAAGAATGGAAATAAGAAAACAGAAAAATATGGGACACCAGTAAATTAGTATTTTAAATTCTAGCCTTTAATATATATATATATATATATATATATATATATATATATATATATATATATATATATGAAAATAAATAAGTTTAAACAATATATATATAAGTTTAAACAATATATATATATATATATAAAATAATAAGTTTAAAATATATATATATATATAAAATAAATAAGTTTAAACAATATATATATATATAAAATAAATAAGTTTAAACAATATATATATATATATATAAAATAAATAAGTTTAAACAATATATATATATATATAAAATAAATAAGTTGAAACAATATATATATATATATAAAATAAATAAGTTGAAACAATATATATATATATAAAATAAATAAGTTTAAACAATATATATATATATATATATATATATATATATATATATATATGAAATAAATAAGTTTAACCAATATATATATATATAAAATAAATAAGTTTAAACAATATATATATATATATATATATTTATATATATATATATATATAGCATTACTCTTCGGCAGAATTGAGTCCTGTCTGTCACTGTGTATTTATCTAAGATCTAAAAATAAACACGCTAAAATTCACCTTCATCCCTGTCGTGCGCCGACAGCTTAGTGATAGAATTTCCGACTGACGCCAATTCAGTCGGGTTTCAGACGTCTAGCCACACTGAAGAGCTGTGATAATATATATATATATATATATATATATATATATATATATATATATAACATAAATAAGTTTAAACAATATATATATATATATATATATAAAATAAATACGTTTAAAATATATATATATATACATATATAATAAATAAGTTTAAATAATATATATATATATATATATATATATATATATATATATATAAAATAAATAAGTTTAAACAATGTATATATATATATATATATATAAAATAAAAAAGTTTTTAAACAATATATATATGTATATATATATATATCACATTAGTTATTTTAGCTATACTTAAAACTAGGTACATTAAACTTCATAACATTTTTTACAAATTATTTCTATCGCAAATACAAATAAAGTTATAAACTTTTTAAAGTGCACACGAACTTTATGGACACCTTGTATATAAAATAAATGAGTTTAAACAATATATATATATATATATATTGAAAATAATCCCTGAAGATCCGTTTAGGTAAAATACTTAGGATTACTTTAGGTTTTGCTTTACTTAATGTATTGAGAACTTTACGTAGTTGTCTTTTTACTCGTTTTGGGGGGCTTTTTTATTTGGACTTGGGGCTTACACACTGGGCGACTGTTTTCGCCTTGTTTTAATGTTCTTGGTACTTTCTTTTTTTATTTTCTATTTTTCGCGTCCTGAGTATGACAATAAACTGCATCCGCGTCCTGGGTAAGACGATAAACTACGTCCAACAGCAAGGCCTCTGATCAGGAGGTTTTGAGGAGCGTGGAACCACCTCTTAATTGCTGGTGGTCCCAGGTCCACCTGTTAGGGTCCCAGCTATGGGCAAATAGTTGACCCCACAACCTGACTCAAGACACTATGAAAGTGTAAAAATAGATCAGCAATAAATATTTGAAGAAAATATTACCAGAAATAAAAATCTTGTCAGCATTAAATAACCCATTGAGGTTAATATGCCACAAAACAAAACAAACCAAACTATACATTTAAAAAAAAAATTACCAGCTATACATTTCTGAAAAAATAAGAAAATTTTGTCGGCATTAAGTAACTCATTGTGGTTGATATACCGTAAAGCAAAACAAACCAAACCAAACATTTCTTATTTTTCCTCGGGTAGCGATTTGTTCTACTGCAATATATATATTTAAAGAAAAACAGACCACTTTAAGGCTCCATCGTAATAGTTTATTTCACCAGAGACCTTTTAAAGTACTCTGGATCATCAGACATCACTTTCAAAAGGTGAAACGAAAAATGAAATGAAAATTTACACTTTTGACGGGTAGTATTAAGTTTATGTAATTTAACAGAGAAGGTAGCGATGAGTGGTGTGAGAGGCATGCTCGAATTTAGAGAGGGTTTATTTTTATATTTCTTTCTATCGTACTTAATATTAAATAAGGAGGGGGTAAGGATCAGACATTGACCTATTAAATCGGTCAACTCAACGGAAATGATATGTTGAAAGGGAAGGAGAAAAGAGAGAAAAAGAAAAAGATATATATATATATATATATATATATATATATATATATATATATATATATACACTCATATATCCTATCCGTATATACTGCCTCTTAATGGAACCTTCTACCACGAGTGGCTCATGGACTTAATGTGAAAAAATCTACGCCCGTAGAGTAACTAAAAGGTTCAGTGCGAAATTCCTGGAAGGTTAACAGGATCGACAGACAGCTGATGAAGGCTGGAGAACAGTGAAAATGTTGAGATAATAACAAAGATGAAGATATTAGTTTGACTGTGAATAATGTAAAAATGAAAACCCCTCATCCAAGAAATGGACACAGATAATGTTGTGTGCACTTCATTCTCTTTAGGAAGCTGACAATAACAGCGTGGTATTTTCCTCATTCGCATTGAATTAAGTGAAATACAATCTAACATTCCCGCCACCCGCAGTTGATAGGGACATTAGTCGGTCGGGCGTAAGTCACCGTATGGCGGTGTCAAAGTTTTGTAATATCTCGGGACTTAATCACGGCGCATCTAGGACCCGTGGCGCATACTTTGAGACATTTGAACATCAAGCATTACACAACTAAAATTTCATCACCATATTCAGCTACTATTGCGTATTCACCCAAGAATATATACACACACACATTGAAGGGCTATTGGTGCGTGCCTCTTACTGAGAGCGCCAAAGAAATATCTGCTTTCGCGACGCCTGATGGTCTATACCAATATCGCGTCATGGCTTTCGGCATGGAAAATTCTCAGGCCACGTTCCAACGGATGATGAATCAATGTATGCGAGACCTATCTAATGTCGCGGCGTATATCGATGACATAGTAGTCTACAATACGAACTGGACAGACCACATGACAACATTACAGAACGTTTTCGATAGGCTCCGACAGGCTAATCTTACCGTCCACCTATCGAAGAGTGAGTTTGGAAAGGCCGAATTGACATACTTGGGTCATACAGTGGGATATGGCAAAATCTCCCCCATTGACGCTAATGTTCAAGACATGTTGAACGTCCCAGCCCCACAGAACATCAGGAGCCTAAGACGGTTCCTTGGAATGGCCGGATACTACCGGAAATTCTGAAGGAACTTTTCTGATGTAGCGTCTCCGCTCACCCAGCTGTTATCAAAGAAAGCCAAATTTGTTTGGACACCCTCCAGTCAGAGATCGCTCGAACAGATCTTTGCTATGTTCTGACCCTATTCCGAAGGCCCCGGATTTTTCTCAACCTTTTAGCCTGGCGGTCGATGCCAGTGATGTTGGAATGGGTTCCGTTCTACTTCAAGTCGACTCTACTAACATCGAACACCCTGTAAGCTATTTCTCGTGGAAGTTTAATTCATGCAAGCGAAATTATTCGACCGTAGAGAAAAATTCTAGCCCTTGTCTTAAGCCTGCATCATTTTGATGTGTACGTGTCTTCGACCTGCCATCCAACAACCGTATACACTGACCACAACCCTATCACATTCCTGCATTGGATGAAAAGAATAGAAGACTACTAAATTGGACTCTAATTTTGCAAGAATATAGCCTAGATATTCGACCTATTCGAGGCACTGACAACGTATGCGCGGACGCTTTATGGCGCTGATAACGTAATAAAGAATATACTCTTGATAAAAAGAAAAACAAAAAAACAAAGGAGAGTAAATCTTTTATTTTTAAAGTAAATCCCATTCCCTATTGTGTTGTAAAAGAATCACAAGCGATCCCTTTTCATTTTTTTGGTGAGGAGGTGTTACGTTAGACCAATAATTGTACCCCCCCACCTTAGATTTTACAAGTATATTTTTAATACCTTACATATTTGCGACGAGATATGAGAATAGTACTCGTTTCTTTATTTCTTTGAATATGCAGATTATCGAATATTTTTTGTACCCGGTTAAACTAAAGCCAGTTCTTGGAAGAGAACATTCCTTTCCCCCACCTCCTGTCTGGTCTCTGATCGCAGGCCAGACGAATGCTGCTTGTCTGATAAGTACAAGTGACCCTAATAGTGTTCAATGGATAACGCCTACTCACTTTCATATGTCAACTTAACCCCTAACGGATTTTTTTCTTTTTTCGCGCGTGTTGGGATATAACAACTTCACTTAGCTGTTTGCCTTCAGAGGAATCGAACGTCACCAAAACTGGACTTAGATGTTTCCTTTCAGAGGAATCGGACGTCACCAAGAATCGGACGTCACCATGAATCGAATGACCGACGAAAGAATCCAGAACGGTATTCTCAAACCTAAGTCGTCTATACTCCTGTGGTTTATCTGCGTATACTACTCGCCATCAGCCAAGATTGAACGGCGTTAATCAAGGACTTATATCAGGACATTAGCAACTCCACCTTTTTCGCTCGGAGAATTGAATGGAGATCTTTTCTTTCGGACATTATTTCTTATAACAATCGATCGTCGTCGACCCCTACAATTTGTAAGTCTTTACATGTTCATATATATATATATTCTATAATCTGCTGTCACTATTTTTGTCTGTATTTCGTCTCATTGATACTTGTTTGACCAACCAATTGTCCCCTCATCCCTTTTACTATTTACTTTTCTTTTCTCTTCTTTAAGTTAATACACTGTATATTTTATAAATAAAGTATTTTTCTCATATGTTCTCGTGTCGTTTTCCGTTGTTCTGTGTCTGCATATTGTTCGTTTTCTCACTGCGTTCACCGACGTCCGGAATTGGAGAATTCCCCTCCCATCGTTCTTTTCATAAACCTTACATTGAACCCTGGGATACTCTTTTTTATTTTTATTTTTATTTTCTCGTTGCTTCCCGACTATCGTAGTCCCAACGAAATCCCGGGTGTAACAGAATATATATATATATATATATATATATATATATATATATATATATATATATATATATATATATATATACATATACATACACTTGGTATGGTGTGTAGGGTTCATGTGTGTATGCGTGTGGTCCGGCTAGTGTGCTTATTTTTGCCAGTATGTGTGTATATATTTGTTTTCCTTAGATATTTGTCTGTGTGTGTGTGTGTGTGTGTGTGTGTGTGTGTGTGTGGTTCGACTAGTGTCTTTGGCCATTATGTGTGTATGGTATGCGTTTATATGTGTGGGGTTTGGATTTGTTTAGTGCTGGTTTAAATTTGTCTATGAAGTTTTGTAGATGTGTTGTGATACAAAGAGTTTTTCGTTGTCTGGTAATTTAATGTTGCTTTTATGAAGGGAAAATAATAATAATAAAAAAAGCCAACACTTAATATGATTAACTGCGAACACGGCCACAATGAATCATCCCTATAACTTTAAAAACATGCTCACAACCCATACACCCAGTTAAAGTGAGAAAAAAAAACCTAAAAAACATCCTTGATAATGACTAAAAGTATAGACGCAATCGTTCGGACTATAGAACATTTGAACAGTTACTACACGCTCTGTGTCCAAAAAAGAAAACACTAGTTCGAACACAAGAAAAATAAAATAACAAGCTTAATCGTAGTACCTTGTCTATCGTCTCTAATGAAACATATATATATATATATATATATATATATATATATATATATATATATATAGGGTGTCCATAAAGTTGGTGTGTACTTTAAAAAATTTATAACTTTATTTGTATTTGCGATAGAAATAATCTGTAAAAAATTTTATAAAGTTTAATGTACCTAGTTTTAAGTATAGCTAAAATAACTAATGTGATTTAAGGCATTACTGTAAATCAGTTGGCAAATGTTTTCCGTGAACTGCAAAATCGTATTACCCTTTGTATTGCTAATGATGGAGGACATGTGGAAACTTAAATAAAATTTCAACAATACTTTAAAAAATATAGACTTACTTCTTTGTAATACATTTTACAAATTATTTCTATCGCAAATACAAATAAAGTTATAACTTTTTAAAAGTGCACACCAACTTTATGGACACCCAGTATATATATATATATATATATATATATATATATATATATATATATATATATATATATATAAGACTTTCACCATAATAACGTGCATTTTGTCCATAATACAGGTTATTATACAAAAGGTGTTAATTTAGCTTTGGATAGGGAAAATGAAATACCGCTTACTACCACATTATAAGTGTTGATTAGATGTTTCGTAATTATTGTTACTTTGTATTTTGCTCGCGTCCATTTAAACTGACGCCTTATCCCATATATCTAAGTTATAATTATAAAAATATACTTTTGGATTGTAAAAATTTAATTGAAATATGTTGGAAAAAGTTTTCATCGAAATTTAAGAAAAAACGAACTGTAAATAAAATGGTCACAACATATGGAAAGAAAAAGTCGTCATTCTCAACAGTAAGTACCTGGTTAAGACAGTGATTAAAAATAATATGAATAATAATAACTCCTCATCCCAGAAGTTGAGACAGAAATTATGTATCAACTTTAATATCTTTAAGAAGCTGGCAATAACATAATTCCGTCATCATCGTTAATAGAACTGCAATGGCTGAAATTCGCGCCATCCGAACTTAATTAGTTTGAAAATCTTATACGGACGCCAATAAGTGAAACGAAAGTTTAGGAGCTATTAACACAAAAGAGACAGCTAAACATATTTGGAATCCTTTCTTAGTCAGGCTGACAATATTTCGGTACGCCTTAGTGGAGTAATTCTTTAGAAATTAATTCATAATAAGAATACATTAAAATTATTATTAAGCAAATTCTTTAAAAGTTTCGTCCACTTTAAAAGTTACAAGGATATAAACACAGCAGATAGGTAAAACATACAAAATTGATTTGAAAGGCATCTACTCATCTTAATGGTTTTAAATCAGATTTTAATATCACTTGAAGTTCCATGTAAGAAAATCGATTCTTAATTCATTTAAAATGGAATTCAGCCTTAAATATTTCGCAAAACAGTAAAGGGAAAGAAAGGGAGACGAAAGGAAAAAGAAGAAACACAAAAGCCAAACCTTTTACTAATGATTCGCGAAGTACTGAAGCCACTTACCTGAAAAGAAAAGAAGAAACATTAGAGTATTTATCATGTTGACAGAATTAGAGAAAGTACAATTATATAATTAAGGAAGAAATTGTATAGAAATAATGATATGTTAAGTGATGTTATAGTTAATAATGGAAGATGGCGGATTTTGTAGAGAGGAATCTTATGAAATTCTATTTAAACGAAATCAGATTTACAAAGACAAGTAGATTTGAACACCCTTCAAAGAACCGTATGTCAGTATTTCATTTGCTGTTATAAT
Organism: Acanthosepion esculentum; assembly: GCA_964036315.1. NCBI lineage: Eukaryota > Metazoa > Mollusca > Cephalopoda > Sepiida > Sepiidae > Acanthosepion > Acanthosepion esculentum. The sequence goes on from OZ038476.1 coordinate 141,010,003, forward strand.
TTATACTTATATATTTAAATTAATCAATTATATTTAAGAGAATAGATAAAATACAACAAACTCAGAGAGATAGATAAAAATGGAAGACTGGGTGTGTATATATAGAAATTATTTTTAACCTGGCAATTTTTAATTACTTCAAACCTTATTATAGTGGACATTTGTAAAAATGAGGCGTTTATTTTATATACAGGGTGTGATGGGAAAATTTTCGCCATTTTATAATTTTAATTTCGCGCATGCGCGTTTGTTTTTGATTTTATTGACTATACAATATAGTAGGGACTGTTGGGCACTGTATGTGAGAATAAAGAGCGCAATGACTCAATCCGCTCCGCCAGAAATTTGGAAACGGGATGCTGTACAGTTTGGCATTCGCACCAGAAGCTCCAATACGAACATTTCAGAGTGTTTGGGTGTCAATCTGAGGACAGTGCTGAAGATTCGGAAAAAAGTTGCATAAGGCTTATGGTGTTTACGAAGGTACAGCAGCTCGGAAAACTTACTCTAATCGTTCAGAGTTTTTTTTATTAACTTCCGAATTTGTTAGTGAGGGCCTCAGTTTAAACACGGTGGCCTAGATCAAGTACCCTGAGGAGGTATTGCTGGTGGAAGACCCTATGGAAACAGGACTCTGCACCATGCCACAGAAGCAGGAGAAACCCAGTCATGGCTGTCTCTGTGACCACATCACTCCTTACATCTGGCCACCTAACTCTTCAGACTGCAACCCTCTTGATTATTGTGTGTGGGGCGCAGTTGAGCGAGAGACCAACAAAACTCAACACCAAAGATGAACTGAAGGCAAGGATTATGGCAGCATTCATCGACTTAAACAAGGAGACCGTCCAGAAGAGTTGCAGGAGACAGTCGTCCGGCGATTTTATTGAATAAATTTAATCTTTGAAGATATTTTGGTAAATATATCTGTTAAAATGAGATATTTTCATTTTTGCGTAATTTAGACGACAACATCGCACCCTGTATATTTTTTATATAATTTTATTAGCATTTGTGCGCGCATCCCTCCACACACATATACCTGCACAAACACGCCCACACACACATACACACATATATATATATACATACATACATACATACATACACACAAATTATATATATATATATATATATATATATATATATATATATATATTAGTTTACGAAAAACTAGGTAATCCGTATGGGTAGACTCAAGGAGGATAAAATCCAGAGCTCAATGTAAATCAGAGCTAATAATTTAAATAAAAATAAAAACAGACCACTTTAAGGTTCCATGTAATAAATTATTTCACCACAGCCCTTTTAAAGGACCACGGATCATCAGACTTTACTTCCAAAGGTTGAAACGAAAAAAAAAAAAATTTTTATTTTATTTTATTTTTTTTTCGTTTCAACATTTGGAAGTAAAGTCTGATGATCCGTGGTCCTTTAAAAGGGCTGTGATGAAATAATTTATTACATGGAACCTTAAAGTGGTCTGTTTTTATTTATATATATATATATATATATATATATATATATATATATATATATATATATATATATATATAAATAAAATGCAAGAAGAAACAAAACTCGTCGTTTTAAACTTTCATGTGGACCCCGATTTGTTATGCGGCTGTCGCACAATCCTCAAGAGGTTCAACGAACAAGTTACTCAGTTCTAAAAAAAATACTATATTTATCTCAAGATACTCAATTCCTTATTTTTAAATGATATGTTAACTGATTAAAATCTTTTTAATTTTAACTATATTTGAAACAAAATTTATTTTAGCATGCCTGTAAAATCACTGTCCCTTATATCAATGACGAATCGGTTAAAGCAAAAAAGAAATTGGATCTATATTGAAAGAAAACTTACTGAAAACTTCTGTGAATTTTCATTGATATTGGGAAAAAATAAAATTTTGATAAATCAGTCACATTCCCTTGAGTTATAAACCGAAAATGAAAGTGAAAGTAGGAATTTGATCTGGAGTCGTGTACTTTGGCTAAAGTTTCCATCGATAATTCCAGTATAACTTTCTGTTTGTGATATTTCTGAACATATATGGAAGTGTATATTACTATCGATCACAATATTTTATTAGTGCTGGCTTCTCTTATGACTTGGCTAACTAGACAAATTCAAATCACACTGCTCCAACGCATACTACATAAACTTATTCACAAAAGAACACTAATACTTTTTTTAAAAATAAAATTACATACATAGAAACCATATCTATTCAAAATCACGTTTTTATAATCAGCATGGCAGAAGGCAATGCGGAAGTAATCTGTTGCCAGTAATCAGGCGCTGAAGGGAGATTTGAAAATATTTCAAAATGTACATTTTCAATGTTTATATAATCAGCAGATAATTATAATAGGTACATCTTTAGTTGCTTCAGTGGCATTAAGAAATGTATAAACATTTCTATGTCATTTTTCTTGGCTTTGAAATGTGTCAGTGATCTTGGTGTTGAAATGTATGAGTGAGGTCGCTTTAGTTATCGTCAGTAATTATGAATACACACGTTTCAATTCATTTAAGCAACTGAGTATTCCAATCTAGAAAAAAAAACGGCAGTTATCTTTCTTACTACGAGTTCATATTTTCTTGGTCAAAATTTGGAAAACCATGTGCAACAAATTTTGACCCGCCTCAACGCTACTTACAAGTTTTTATTGCTTTGGATTTACCATGATTTGAGTCAGTCTCTTTTAAACACGGGTATCCACTAAATAGGTTTTTTTTTTAACAATTCACCCCAAGAAAGTTCCCAATGCCACTGAACACAGAAGGTTGCAAGGAGTGAAAGAAAATGAGAAGACTTTAGTGAGGAGAAGTGAGGAGAAGAACAATAAAGAAACAGGATTCGGGAAGACAGAAGATGGCGATTGTCGTTGCATTTAAATGTTTGAAGATTGTATTTGGCAGGGAAGAAAAAATCGGAATTGAGTTCCACAGGTGAGCAAAGCGAGAAAAGAAACCGTTAGATTAGAACTGACGGCTGCATCTAGCTTGTTCAAGAGTAAAGCAGTGAGACCTAATTGTTAATCTAGCAGCACGCTTAAATTCATACAGATGAGACACTAGGGGAAAAAGCTCATCAGAACAGTTACAATGAAAATATTTAAAGAAATGACAGAGCGAATTCACCTCACGTTGGTGAGAAAGTGACTGAAATCGAGATGCCGGGTTAGGATCGGTTATATTGCAGATCTTTGGAGATATATACCAGTAAAAAATTTCGGATTAAAGATGCAACAATTAGCTGTTTAGAAATGTATTTTTTACGTTTTGGCTATGAAATCGAGCAGATATGAGCATTTGAAAAAAACTGAATGAGATTTGTGGCGGAGAGCACATTCTCTTTAGTAAATCTTCTCGAGTGCGTAAGTCGGTAGATTTAATACACATTATTTAAAATAAAAGACCGGGCGTCTTTTTCAAACACGGTTTCGTTTAATTGATAGAGAAGCAGATGAAGTTTTAATAGTTGTCCTCTTGTGTATTTGTACTGGATTTTACTAAAAATATTCCTCAAAACCAATGTCATCAATTGAATTTAATATTCAAAATATAAATGTAAGCTCATGAATATTCACTGACGCAGGAAAGTTTTTTTTCGTCCATTTCCTATTTTCCTTTTGGTCTTATAGCATACGAAGAAAATTTTATTATTCGAGTCAATTTCACATGGATTTTTCACGTTTCTGAATGTATTATCCACACGATGACATCCCCAAAACATACATTTTTTTTATTCGATTCCAGAAAGTTATCTGACAAAGATGTTTGATACCAAAAGTTGTGGATATTTAGAGTATCAAACAATAATGAACAACAACGTGTTTTTTCATTACTCTTTCAAATGCTTTAAATTCATGCTTTCCCCGATGCCTTTTTCTTTCTCGACGAAGCATTCTCATTAATTGCCAGTAACAGTCAAACTAAAGTGTTGGAACGATGCCAGAGGATTTTAATCTTACCATCGACTTCCTCGGAGACATTTTTTCAGCGATCGTTGCGGGTCTTACAGACGTCCTATCAATTCTTATTCTTTTCATATGCTTCTCTATTTAATTAAAATGTTTCGAACGTATTGTATTTCTCCTAGCATCACTTTCGTCTCTTTTTCTTTTTCTGTTGATTCATTCGGTCTTTTTTCCTCTTTCTTTTTTTGTTGGTTCATTCGGTCTTTTTTCCTCTTTCTTTTTCTGTTGATTCATTCGGTCTTTTTTTTCTCTTTCCTTTTTTGTTGGTTCATTCAGTCTTTTTTTCTTTTTCCTTTCTTTGTTGGTTCATTCGGTCTTTTTTTCTCTTTCTTTTTCTGCTGATTCATTCGGTCTTTTTTTCGTTTTCTGTTGATTCATTCGGTCTTTTTTCCTCTATCTTTTTCTGTTGGTTCATTCGGTCTTGTTTTTCTTTCTTTTTCTGTTGGTTCATTCGGTCTTGTTTTTCTTTCCTTTTCTGTTGATTCATTCGGTCGTTTTTTCTCTTTCGTTTTTTGATGGTTTATTCGGTCTTCTTTCTCTTTCTTTTTTTGTTGGTTCATTCGGTCTTTTTTTCTTTTTCTGTTGATTCATAACGTCATCTATCTTTTTTTCTATCTTTCTTTTTTCTTTCATTTAACCGCATTTTTCTTTCTATTTTAACTCTTTCATCTAACTGCCTTTCTTTTACCTAACCACCTCTTTCTGTCTTTTTAAAACGTTCTTTTATGTAACTACCTTTATTTCTTTTTTTTCATCTAACTTTCCTGTTTTCTTTCTTTCATCTAACCTTTGTTTTCTTTCTTTCTTTCTTTTACCTAGACTCCTTGTTTTCTTTCATCCAAACATCCTTCATTTTTTCATTTTTCCATCTAACCTTCCTTCTTGCTTTCTTTTTTCTTGATTTCATTGTAAGTTTGTTTCTTTCGACATTTTCTCTTCTAAGTACTTTTCTTTGTGGTTGTTCTGATTTTTTTTATTTTATTAAATTTGAGTTTTTTTTATTTCTTTGCAAACCTATCTTTCCATCCAACCACCATTTTGTTCTTCAGTGGCTTCCTTTATTCCTTCTTCGTTTCTTCGTACGCACATGTCTATATTCACAGAGAATTACGCATCTGCAGCAATTCACCAATTGAATAAAGGTAACATTACAATCTTAATCTATGAAAGAAATAACAAATAACAATTCGTCTCCATTATTGTTTACATTGTGAACTCTCGATTCCCGCCTCCTCACAACGAAGAAGATTGCATCTTAAACTTCTAAGAAGATTAGGAATTTGAAACCATAGAAGAATTCTTAAACAAATCACACAATCTGGAAATCATTTTGCATTTCATCTTACCAGACAATCAGAGTTCAAGGCTAAATGACTATTATTTCAAATGTACTTGATTGCACAAGACGGTTGCTTTGTCTGAATATTTCTCAAGCATTTTTAATAAGTGAATCTTCACACGTTAGAGACACTACTTTTCATAATCACGCAAGGAAAAGAATAGAATTTACTTGTCAATACTTTCATGGGAAAGACATCTTTAGATTGTCAGATTTGGCAATGCAAACCGCGTTATATGTTTATAAAGATTATCTGTTCTTGAGACGGACGAGAGTAATGGTTTGTTTGTTTGTTTAACGGCATATCAACACTTTGTGGGTCATTTAAAGCCGAAATTTAATTTTCTTGGAAGCTTTGAAGTAATATGTTACTCTGCTTTAACAATTGAATACAAAAATAGCTTGCTAGTATTTGTACTATAAATATGTATTTTTATACCTTCACAGTGTTTCAATTTTAGTTTGGGCGTTCAATATTTGCCCATAGCTGCCACCCCGAGTCAGGGTGGGCCTGGGAACAAGAGTAATTAAGAGATGGTCCCACGCTCCTTAAAACCTTCCGGTCAGAGGCTTTGCTGCCGGATATTGTTAATCGTCATACCCAGGACGCTGAGAGTCATGGTTAATAATTGGCTAATATCCGTTCCTATTCTCTAAAAAAAAAACGTTTTGAAAGAACTCAAACGTAGAAATGTATGATCTAATAGAAACTATATCGATCTTTACGTAAATCTTGCTAATACAGAGTAAGAATTACAATAAGATGTCTGATTTTTTAGCATTTTAATGGGCCGTACAATAATAGAATATCGTTTTTGTCAAAATACGAAGAAAGTTTTTTTATATTGATGCCTACGACATTTATTATAGCTTAGAAGGATATAGTAATTTTCTAAAAGCAGCTTATGTATAGCACAAGGCCGAAAGTAGGGGGTACCTAGAGAGGCTCGAACTCACTACTCAGTCGTAATTGTTCTAGAGAGACAAGATTGCTAACCATTGCACCGTCTCGAGGTGCCCCAACTTAGAAGGATATATATTACTTCAAAACAGGCTGAGTTGTAGGCATGGTGAACTTAACAGTTGATTATTTCAGAGAAAAAAAATTAAATATCGGTAGCAAATGAAGAGAGTTATAAATATTTGCAGTGGATTTTCTTTATCCAATCCGAGTATGAGACACCAGACTGTAATAGAAATGATACTGAGATAAAAAAAATATGAGTCCCGCAACCCATTAGGGTCGTAGGAGTGTCATATGTACTGCTGTCATGACAGCAGCGTTTTTATCTTGGCTAAGATAGCCTGGCGGAGTCTATATATTTTAAGACGTTTTGAATTCAGAGTTTTTAAACTGGTTGTTATCTCAAGGCCAGAGAAACTAGTCAGTTCTGCTATTGCCCCCATGGAGATACTCGAGGGATAAACACTGTGCACAATGAGTCATCCAATATTGGTCCCTTTTTAAGTAAGAAGCTACTTTAGTATGAAGCTACTTTAGTATGATTCTGCTTCTTTAAGTGTCATGTTTCTTGAAGACTTAGACGATCATTTCTCTCCGCTTCATTCTTTTTTAACCCATTATCTGCCATGAGCCCCATTCGGAGATCTGTTAAAAATAAACTCACTACATGTTATTCCTTGTATTTACATTGAATTGCTTACATACATTGCATTTGCAGAGGTATATTTTACAACACTTAGCCTTTAAAGTTTTTATTATTAGCCATAAGAAGACAGTTTCTGTCATAATTTTACATTTCACGAGTAGAAAAATAATGACTATATTAAAAAGTATGTTTTTATTATTTCTAATCAATATTATTTTTTGATGTTTTATACACATATATATTTGACGTTCTAGTTTCTATAAAAATGACAATGGTAACTACTGAAGTTAAACATAAGGAATAAATAAACTCCTAAGACACTTGTCTGGGCCAAAAATGCGCATTAAAAAAAATTGGCAGTTAATGGGTTAATATCTACAAACTGGACGTTGCTCGAAAACTTCTTTGCACACATAATGGCATGGTTTCCCATTGCCGTCTTTGTTTTCTTTTGTTTTTGTTTTACGGCATATCAACACCTCAATGGGTTATTTAATGCCGACAAGATTTTTATTGCTGTTAATATTTTTTTCTTCAAAAATGTATTACTGGTAATATTTTTTCCTTCAAAAATGTATTACTGGTAATTTTTTTTTCCTTCAAAAATCTACTGCTGGTAATAATTTTTTCTTCAAAATTTCATTACTGGTAATCATTTTTTACAAAAATGTATTACTAGTATTAAAACCTATTTTTCACACTTTCATAGTGTTTTGACCCCAGTTTAGGGGTTAACTATTTGCCCAAAGCTGGGACCCTAAGAGATGCTACCACCCCGGGTCAGGGTGGATTTGGGAATACCAGCAATTAAGAGGTGGTTCCATGCTCCTCAAAATCTCTTGATCAGGGGCCTTGCTGTTGGATGAAACTTATCGTCTTACGCAGGACGCCAATGTAGTTTATGGCCATACCCAGGACAGACCGTCTTCGTGATTTTGAATTTAAAGTTTACTTCCTCGACAGCTTGTCAAACAAGCTCATGAGTTCGATTTGCACTGTTATTTTACTCACAGATAGGAAAAAAATGATGGATTCATGCCTTTTTGAAGGGTATTCATACGAAACGAAGACAAAGTGTTTCAATCAGAATTTGAACTCGGCTTCTTCATTTCGTTCTTTGTGTTGTTAATCTATAAGAATCCTCATTTATCCTTCATTGAGTGTAACATAGATTGTTAAAACTATTATCTTTTCGAATCTATCAAATCTTAATAAAACAGATATTTTACAATTACGTGAATTCACCTATGTTGCGATCATGAGATGCAAAATGTACGTAAATTTAAATGAAATAAAATGAATCATATTCATTCCAGTATTTTAGGTTTATTTCATAAAATCTAATATGAAGACGACGTAAATATATACGAAAAAGTAGACAAAAACAAAGAGAAAAGTGGGAATATGAGAGAAGCTAAAAATAAAAATCGTAGTGCAGTAGAATTTGGGTTCTTGATATTTATCAAATTTTTACTGCAGTTGTGTTGCATTAATGGGTTTCCATATTTTAATATATCAAGTAAAATACATTTCGTGCTTTTATTGTCCGCGGGTAGAAAGAATGTAGGCGTTTTTTTTTTTCCTTTCTTTTAAAAATTAAAGTTGAAAATCATTTTCTTTAGCAGAAATTTCTTTCTTTGCGCTTTTTCAGATGTTCTGATTGTGCGCAGTAGAGAGAGAATATATATCTCTGCTATGTGCGCCTGTTTGTAGATAAATGATGCTATTTCGTTACCAGCACAACCAAGTATTGACTTATGAATGTCCAGGGGGATGCTGCAGGCCATTCTCGGCTCTAATGATGCGGTTCAAACGGGGGAAATAGATGAATTTTATTCCTATGATAATTCGGCCCTCAACACCACAGGCAGCAAGCCAAGTGTGGGCATATACTGCAGATGTTGAATTCTTAGGCAGTTTTATTGCATTCGGCTTTGAAACTACCAGATATTCATAGTAAAATTGCATCGACCATAAACTCTGAACTTATTCGTGCCACAAACGAACTTTTGCAAGTAACTTAAAAAATTGAATTTAAGTATGTGTCTGGCAAGGGCCACGTACAGTTCTGAATTCAAAGTTGTCCTCCTAGAGTCCTTGTCAACTACAGTTAGAGTTCCAGTGTGCACTGCTATTTAACCCATAGTTTGGAGATGAAGAGATGGATTCATATCGTTGTCAAAGTTTATTGTGAGGAAGTGGCTGAAATTCGGACTCTGTTAACTGAGTTCTCAATCCAGACCTCTAAATATTACACTACCCGCATATTAAATTCTGTTTCTAAACATAAATTCTTTGTATTTTTTTTACCAAGTTTAATCTAGCTAAAATTTAAATTCATTTTGTGAGCTACATGAAAAAGTTAGTTTGTGGTAGAAATATGTTCATATTTTATGGTAGACGCAATTTTACTCATGGACATCTGATTTGGTGGATTCAAAGCCGAATGCAATAAAACTGCTGAAGAATTCAACATCTACACTAAATGCCTACATATGGCTGGCTGCCTGTGTTGTTGGGTTCCGAATTATCAAAGGAATAAAATTCATCTACTTCCCCCTTTTCAAACGGATCATTAGAGCCGAGAATGGCCTGCAGCGTCTCCCTAGACATTGATAAGTCAATACTTGGTTGTGCTGGTAACGAAATAGGATCATTTATTTACGAGCAGTCGCACACATCAGGGATATATTCGCTCTACTGCGCACAATCGGAAAACCTGAAAAAGCGCTAAGAAGGAACTTTCTATTGAAGAAAATAATTTTCAACTTTAGTTTTTAAAAGAACATTTAAAAAAAGCTTTCATTTTTCCGCTCACAAACAATAAAAGTACGAAATGCAACACAACTGCACTATAAAGTTGATAAATATCAAAACGTCAAATTCTACCGCACTACGACTTTTATTTTTAGCTTCTCTCATATTCTCACTTTTTGTTTTTGCCTACTTTATATATATATATATATATATATATATATATATATATATATATATATATATATTGATATGTCCCGGAAAGGGATATATTTGAACGAAGTAGCTAAGTGGTTTTGTCTACTGTAACCAAGTAGTACACGGTAGCAGTAATCGACTGGTGCTCGTCGTAGTCGCAGGTAATATGCTTAGGCAATAGGTGTAGACCAATAGGATAGCCAATGGCGTAGTCCAGTGGGCGTCGTCATAGCTCACTTGGTCTCTCGGTCAGTCTGTATATATGACTGACATCAGCCAATCATATTCCAGTGAGGGGGAACACAGGTGTATGCATATTCCATTATATATATATATATATATATATATATATATATATATATATATATATATATATGTGTGTGTGTGTGTGTGTGTGTGTGTATATATTTCGGCAGCAATTTTTCATTAATGCATGTTTCATTAAATAATATAGACAAGTTTTGTCTATTTATTTTAAGTAAGTTCCTTTCGTATTGTCTGATAAGCTTAATCACATTATCGTTGGAAGACGAAAGGAAAACACCATATTGACATGTTTCAATCCAATCTAAGCTTTCGGCTTACATAAACCATTATCAATGATGGCAATTTTAATAAATCAAACAACACATATACGAAACCACAATAATGGCCCGCCGTTGCTGTTTGAATAAGCTCAAAGTAACGACAAACTCTTATTTACGACCCAAGGAAGCGAAAAACGCGTCGTAGCTACTGACGTCACACATGACGACGCGAGAGGCAAAACGAGAATTATTAAGTATTGGGAAGGTATTTAAGAATGTTTGTGGAGATTTCATAGTTTATTTTGTTCAGGTTAGGTCTTTCAACGATAATGTGATTAAGCTTATCAGACAATACGAAAGGAACTTACTGAAAATAAATAGACAAAACTTGTCTATATTATTTAATGAAACACGCGTTAATAATAATAATAATAATAATAATAATATATATATATATATATATATATCTGTGTAATTCACCATCTTCAGCATGACTGTTCTTTTCCAAGTCTGTCCGTCTACTCAGAACCATTTATGTTTCCTCAACATACAAAGATGAGAAATTACATCCATTTGCACTGTCCTTTCAGGTCGAAACAACTCTGATGATTACCTATCATTTGATGCTGTTTATCGTGAGTATAGGTGTTAGAAAGAGTCTTCGTTTCTTTGAAAGAATGAAAACACGAGATATGAGGAATAATGTGTCTGCTAGATTCAAATATTTTATGCTGAAATTTCCCACTGCCATATTATGTACAATGTTCATAAAATTCTTGAATATTAAAATGCGGAGACATTCTGAACATTCCTATCAAAAGAAAAAGAAAATAGCGGTTGATCGAAAAACTGGCCATTTAAGAGGACTTGCACCACATTTTTTCAATAGATGAGGTATTGTAATTTTGTGATGTCAACGAACACTCGTTGCTACTTTTGTAATGCCAACGAATACTCGCTGTCACTTTCGTAATTCTCGTTGTAGTAGAGACTTTGTAATCGCAGATACAACTATAGTAATGCCGTTGAACAATACTGGTGTCAGACGCCTTCGATTACTCGCACTAAATAGTACTTGCTCGATATACTCGCTCGAATAGTAACCTGTATAGTGACCCAAATAGAGTTAATAGTACAGTGAATAAATGAGAGAATAGCAGTCCGTATAGTAATAGAGGATAGCCTAGAGATGGAGATACGAATAGTAATAGAGGACAGAATAGAAATAGCGATCGTTATAGATATATGCGTTTCCTCTATGGCAACGTTGTCTACTTAATTCAATAATGGGATCGCCTGTGTTTGCTCACTGGCGACCTATTTTCAAACACAAGTGCCGACAGCAACATTTTATTTCTATATAACAGTAACTATACTAATTACATTGTTCGGACTGTTGTCCTCATCTTTATTTTCATATTCACGAAGTTTCGACCATTGTACGCTCCGGTCTTTTTTGTTTATCGGGGTAGATTGTTTTAGTTCCACGTGACCTGCCTTTTTTTTGATATCTCAGTTTCAGCTATTTCCCTTTATTAACTCAATAATAATCCTGAAGTTTTTGTTCACCTCTGCTGTGGTCAGGTATTGAACTCACAACTCTTTAGTCACTGGATTACTTCAGCCAACGCTTTTACCCACTGGGCCATGTGTTTTGGCTGACATTTTTTATAGTAAGTCCTAGGCCTAAAAACCAATATCACTGATATCAAACTGCCCAAAGGAGAAACAGTCGAGGAAACTAAACTCTTTTTAATCAATTCAACTCAAGCAAGATGATAATGTCAGTAAGATGCAAGGGGATACTGAGAGTGAAAGAGAACGAGAAGACTTTAGAAGGGACCAGAAACTAAATCCTAACTAAGAAAGAAGAGGTAAACCTCTATCCTTGTTCAAAAGATTTTGGGGCGGGGAGTGCTGTATAACAATGGAGATATTGACGGAATCAAATAGTTGGAGTTTTATCTCCAGTTCAATGGTTGGTGATTCTCATATGTTCTTCAGTTGCCAGAACTTGTTGAAGCCTATTATTTATTGCCGTTTAAAAGACCAGATTCTGTCGTCAATGCATACTTATGGATTTAAGTCAAACTAAGTTAATTTTAATAAATCTAGAATTTAGACTCTTGACCTAAAGCAATAGTACTCATCTAGTCTTCCAAGTGGTTTGTTTGAAATTAACTAGTCGGTTTGCCAAGGACTAAGAAATATTCCCATAGTGGAAGAGTGTCGTATTATCGCGACACCGCGAAACAAAAAAGAGAAATTATTATTAAAGTGCTTTCAGTGTGCATTGAAAGGTCGACATCTATGGCGGTGGCTTGAACTAAAGCCATTGTTAGCGGAAGTCGTTGCCGAGTATTTAGGTGTTTATAGACATTTCCTTCTGTGTGAAATGAGTCCTCTGTTGGATCTGAAGAGACCTTTCGCATGGTAGGGTCGGAAGGTTTAGGGGATGGAGAGCTCTTGGCTTTCTCCTTATCTTCTATTTATTGTTCTGTTTTTTTTTGTTTTTTTTCGTGGACTGCTCTTTTCCAATTGCAATTTCAGTTTCCTAATCGACTGAATCGATTTCTGTCGTCAGCAAGGTGTTTTTGAGCTAATTCTTGAATCGACGACTTGGGGCTCCATGTGATCTCTTGCCAGATGCGACCTCCGAGATGAGGATTTGTTTAGGTAGGCAGATGTCTGGCATTCGGGCAAGGGGTCCGACCCATCATTGCCGGTGGCGAGTCATGATCGTTTCCATTCTCTCCATCTTTGCGCGGAGGAGAACATCGTTGTTTAAGACCCGGTCCTTCTCAATGTGCTTAGTTTATTTCCTTCCCTGAATCCTTACCGCTATGGGTGACCTTACCAGGAGACGGAGCCTCCGACGGCATAGCATTTATGTTCCTCGAGACGCGCAAGCTCCTCCAATGTACTAAAGCATGCTTAGTAAATAAGGACAACCGGCTGAGGCACACCTCATGAAGCCGGCTTAACTGGTTTAGCGACTATACCAGAATAGTATCCACATAACCTTATCAACCGAACACCTACATGCATTCTTTATGTAGACACTGACGTATATGTGTCCTTAAAAGTGGCCATTCACCTGCGAAAAACTTCGTTAAAACAAGCAATCGAAACTCCCCGCCCAAAGAAAACATCCGTACTGAGCATCGTCTTTTCGAAAATACCGATTTTTGGCAGATTTAGCAAACAGAAGCCGCAGATTGATTGACTAGTTTGGGCAGGAAGATTTTCAAACTGTAAATAACACTCTGACATGGCTGAAAAAAAAACTAGATAATTCAGTAACAGACCACGAAAGATGTGGCACAAAAATCCGAAGATGCGTTGGAATTGAACAAAATGCCTTCCCAAAGCTAAAGAACGTATTAAGAAACAAGAAGAAATTGCTAGAATGCGGGAGAATAAATCTAAAATCCTATGTAAAATTCAATGCTTATATGGCAGTGGGTGCTGGACAGTTGGTTCTCGTACAAAGAGAAGATCGGAGATAAAAGAAATGTCGTTTTACAGAAGAATGGCAAATATAATGGGCCATGTTAGACAACGAGAAAGACTTAAGGAACAGGAAAACACAAAGGGTACTTACACTTAGAATCAAAACAGGACAGTTGAAAAGTTTTGATCATGTAATAAAGAAAGAGAGCTTAGAGAATTTGACACAGGACATACGGAAGACAAGAGGTACGGATAGAAACCTCGTTAACAAGTACTTTGTTTAGGTTTTAGAAGGTATCAAGCATCAAGATTTGTCGAACTCTCTGCTTTCGGTCAGAGAAGAACCCAGGCGAGCCTATGCCGAAGGGTAGAGACTCATCTGGGGGAGGTAGACAAAGCCGACTCCGTGTATGCGGGGTCTACGGGGAATTTTTGCCTGAGCCTACAGGCTCGGATTGCCCCACATAAAAGCCGGCCGCATCCTGCCTCGTGCAAATGTCAGGTAAATACTGGCATACTCCTCTATTCCATACGTAGATAAGAGCTACAAAGTATAGGAAGTTGTGAAGGGACATGATCGCCAAAGTCCTAAAGGGACACGGCATATAAAAAAATAAGAACATGAGATAAAGATGAAATAAAGTGAATCTATAAAGTAACTTATACATCAATGCTTTTACAACGTTACTGTTACTTCGCTCAAATGTAGCTAATCGATTATTGGATGACAGTGACTGACATTTATCTGGCATCGGGAGAAGTGACATTTCAGTTTATAAACACAACAAGCAATCGCTCCTTGAAGCTAGATATTTATTCAGGTGTATGAGAAAAAAGTTTAGCGTAATAAGATCTCTGTATCTTTTATCTCAGTGAAAGAAAACATATATGAAATAATATATGAGTCAATGTGAGGAGCTGTTTTACTCTCCCAACGATGGTAGGTCTGGCAAAAAAACTACAGTTAACGTGGGGACCTGATCGCGTACATATGTGCCAGAAATTATCTAGTTACCTCGGTATCTTTGTTTTTGTACATCAGAGATGGCAGTAAAGAAGATACAGCATGGTGGAACTGGACTTTGGTAAATTTCCGTCTTCGGAATAAAAAAAGAGTGTGAGTGATGTGGTCAGCTCGAAAATTCTGAAGTAGATTGTATTGTATAAGAGTAAGTGTCACTGCCGACACTGTGGTTTGAAACTAAATCGCCAGTGAGGAACACGGGCGATTCCATTATTAAGTAGATCACGTGATCATAAAGGAAGTCTACTGATATATGTTCAATCTCTACTCATATATGTTCAATCTCTCTACTCTACTGATATACGTTCACTCTCTCTACTGATATACGTTCACTCTCTCTACTGATATACGTTCACTCTCTCTACTGATATACGTTCACTCTCTCTACTGATATACGTTCACTCTCTCTACTGATATACGTTCACTCTCTCTACTGATATACGTTCACTCTCTCTACTGATATACGTTCACTCTCTCTACTGATATACGTTCACTCTCTCTACTGATATACGTTCACTCTCTCTACTGATATACGTTCACTCTCTCTACTGATATACGTTCACTCTCTCTACTGATATACGTTCACTCTCTCTACTGATATACGTTCACTCTCTCTACTGATATACGTTCACTCTCTCTACTGATATACGTTCACTCTCTCTACTGATATTCGGATTACGATTCTCTTCTCTTCTGATCATTATAGTATTTCGCAATTACTACTTGAACAAGTATTAGAATTGCGGATCTTATTGGAAGGTGTTACTACTAACATCGGCGTCTACAAAGTCTCGAATACAACAAGCGTTTTTGGAAGTGATAACGAGCTTTCGCTTGACATAGTAAAAGTGACAAGCGAAGCCGTCCAACATCGCAAATGTTGACATTTTAGTCAGTTTCTATTAACTAATGTGCATCACCGTGTTACGTTTTCCTAATCGATCGAACTATATATATATATAAAGAAATATACTCTTAAGGTTTGCTATATTTATGGGATAAAGGGCTCAATATCAGAGAGAGCGTGTGTAAATATAAAAGTTAACATAGAAGTCAACACTTAGAGGCGACAGGCTGTTTCATGCTAGACGCAATCGTCAGGCCATATAAGAAATATATATATATATTAAAAAGAAGAGAAAAACTACAAACGTTTTTGGTTGTAATGTGGATTTTAAAAAAATTATATATTATGCTTTATTTTCCATAATTTTGCTACACGTGTTTCCTATTTAGCGACCTTCATCAGGCAAAGCATGGAGATTTCCACATATTAAAAACAATTAATTTTTTCTTATGTTTTTCGATGTTAAATATTCTCGATATGAGACATTCTCTTTTTTGTGTGTTAGGGACCCAAATATTTTTATGCTTGAATCCACAGAAAAAGAAAACAGATTTAAAAAACGGAAGACCTCATTATCCCTTGAAGGAAGCCGTTTTGGTCAGCACTTTATTAAAAGGTGGACGTTGGCGAATAGAACAAATAATGTCGACACAAGTGCAGAAATAGCGAATGAGGAGAGGAAACTGTAACACGATGAAAATAGATTTTAATTGTAAACAAATTGGCGATTAAAAGCAAATAATAGAAGGTTTTTATATA
>OZ038476.1:141029006-141049006 GCA_964036315.1 Acanthosepion esculentum
TTGCTAAATTCGAAACTGATTGGAATCAGTAAAAGTTTTGTCATTTTTTTATGACAAAATTCCAACACTTTGAAATTTGTGTCTCTAGGATATTAAAAATAAATGGAAAAAGAAGATCAGAAGAGCCGATAAAAATAGAAAAGAAAACTTTCTGTCTTCTAATTAAGGATCTCTCTCGGTGACTAACAATTTTATAAAGAAAAATATAATATTAAATATGTTCAACAGAAACATGCAAAAAGACGCGAACATTAAATTTCTAATACACTGAAATATCCAACTTCAGTTGCAATGTCTTTTTTTTTACATATCTCCTGGCTATTGCAGGAGATGAGATTACAGCAAGTATATTCAATACTTCTGTCCTCTCAGTTTTCTTTCTATTAAAATGGCTTCAAACTTTACATGGATTTTTCATTCCTCCCGGGCATTTACATGACTCACCAGGACTGAGCTGACCCTAAATACTCACCAGTCATGGTGACTGGATAACACTTTTAATGAGGCTGCTTACTTTGAGCATCTTTTGGGACGCGTTCGCTCTAGACTGCAGGTGGAATTTATATATACCATAAACAGGTTGGAAAAATGCTCGTCTCCTTATACTGCTCTAGAAAGTACCCGAGTCCACTTGCTATGCTTTATCATAACAAGAGTCACACCAGGTAAAAATACAGAGTGTTTCTGACATATTTCTGCTTAAGCTGCCCAGTCCTCCCTCCCCACCCCCAAAAAACTTGACAGAGTTCAAAAGCGGTCCTATTTTAGAGTTTTACTTTTTTTTAAAAAAGTCCGTATTAAACGTGATATTCTTTATTTAACAAACCGTTTCTTTTCTCAAATTTCTTGCTTACTGTTGAAATGGCTATAGAACCGTAAGTTCTATGCTAAGAGTTTCTTCTCTCGAACTTTTCGCTCGTGGAAATCTCTTCCGGCTTCTTGCTTTCCAATCAAGCTTGATCTTCAAAAATTTAAATACAATGTCAATCGTTATCTCCTGTCTTCTTAATTCCCGTTCTTTTATTATTCTCGGACTTTAATGATGTTTTTCTTTTTCTTATATTCTTTCACACTCAGTACCTCCCACCCTTGCGTCTTAGTGGCTTTGTTGCTTTGCCAGGAGTGAAATGATTAAAAGAAAAGAAAAAAATATATATACTTTACTTTGTCTACGAAAACTACATTTAGTCTTCACGCCTGGATTGCGTTCTTCATTTGCATTTCAAAGTCTCAAAGAATCTTTATCTAAAGAATCTACCGTTATCAAAAACACCTTTTCGTTGGATATGCCACCAATGTATATAGTTTATTATTATTATTATTATTATTATTATTATTATTATTATTATTATTATTATTACTAGAGTCTGAGAAAATTCCATAGTATAGCATTAGGATTTGGAAATAAAATAAGTACACTCATACCTCGTTTTAACAGATAAAAGCGGTGGGGGTGGAGGCGACTGTCCATTAATGCAGATTTGCCGGAGTTATCGACATTAAGCATGCAGTGATTAATATCAACAATTACATTACGAAAGAAAGAGAAATAATATAATACTGTCTATATTTCTGAGATGAGGTATTATGCACACTATTTACATTATTCGGACAATTGTCCTCATCTTTGTCGCCATATTTATTACAGCGTTTCGGCCGTTGTATGTTCTGGCCTTCTTCAGGTGTTTGAAATGTCAAACTGGACTCTTTATTAGCCTCACTGGGGTAGACTGTTCCAGTTCCACGTGTCATGTTTAATGGATGTCAGTTATCAGTTATGTCATGAGCTCTGGTAAAAAATATGCAATGATAACAGCAAAAATTGCAATATGAGCACTGGTAAAAATGGTTGCTGAAGACATTAGGTTTATAATACCCAGAAATTTATACACAGATGGCCTCAATGAAACAGTGGATAAAAGGCGTTAGTAAGATCCAGTGACAGGACACAAAAAGTGTGAGTTCAATACCCGGTTAAGGCAGTTGAGAGCTTGGAGAGGGGAATTAACAGGAGATAACTGATATCCATTAAACATGGAACGTGGAACTAGAAGAGTCTACCCAAGTGAGCGAAATAAAGGGTTCAGTTCGATATTCTAACCACCTGAAGCCGAAACGTTGTGATACATATGGCGACAAAGATGAGGAGAATAGTCCGAATAATGTATATAGTGTAATATAATACTATAGACTTAGACAGACACACGATCCAATCTAACCCTGTAAAATACATGAACATTGTAAAGAGACACTATTTTGTGCTACTATTAAATTCACCTTTTCCCGCTTTTCTGCTCTTCCTCCAGACGACGTGTTTATAGAAAAATGATCAATATAAAACAATCTGGCATATAAAAAAGGGGGAGACCGACAGAGCAATAAGCTACACGTGTGGTTACACTGGTGTATACAAAGTGACGGTTGGCCAAATAGCGGTTAGCTCGTGAAGTAGCGGATTGTTTCCAGTGTTACCACAACTCCGTCCGTAGCGCGCGGAACTTACAAACTGAGTCGGCTGCTCCAAATTTTGTCCGTTGCTTCCGATATATCCGTTAATGGGACGTCTGTAACGTCCATCGCAGGCAATGGCCGTAGGACAACTAATCAACAGTCGAGACAATAGTACCCGTACGTGATAAAAATCTGATGCAATTACGGTTGACGCAATATTTTTCAAGACCAAGCACATTTCATCATACACTTCTAAAATAGATTCATATTACTGCACACTACTGCAAATGACCTAATCTGAGGAAAAAATAGAAATCGATTACACCCTGCCACTCGAGTAGGTCTAAACCTGACCGTATGATGAAAGAAAGGAAACTAAAGCGGTTGTTTCAATTAATTTGCACAAAGGTGTATAGTAGTCATCTACCACCCCTTAGTATATACTAATCAGAATCCTACCTGGTACAAAGCAACTGCTGCTTGTCACCCATTGAGAATCGAAAGTACCTTGCCAACTAGTGTTTCATGCCGTCGATTGAGCAAAAGAGATCACAATTATTGTCCAATCAAAAGTTAGCGAAACATTTAAGTAAACCAGTTAAACAAGACAACTTCTGCAGTACTTAGTTTTAGTCTGTGCAAATCATTGTGTGGGATTTTCTTTATTATTTATTTAAAAAATAACTAAAAATTTTCTAGTTTTAAGGCAGTAAAAAAAAACTGGTTATTCTGACGCCAGGATTCATTTGAGGTTGCATCGAGGGATGCATACAATGCATAACTAGCAGGTTTCTTGACTGTAGTTTTATAAAGTTAAATGTTATCTAAGTCTGGTTCAAGGTCATAAATGCCGGGCGCCCAGTGAGGATCAAATTTAATGTAGAAATAATGGTCAGACAGGCTTGTCACATCTCTACAAATCATCTCTATGTGCCGCATTGAAAATCAAATATATAGATATAAAATAAAAGACAACTGATTAAAGAAAAATAACTTTTGTTCACCAAAATATATTATCTCCATTATTTTAAGGCATTTTTATGTTTAACATTCTTTTTAGAGATACAAATATTTAAGTAAATGCTCTGTTTATAATAAACAGTATTAAACAATATTTACCGGCCTGAATGTTAAAATCGAATCGGTTAAAAGGCACGTCAGGCTATATGACGGTTCCGTATAGGATACAGGTTCGAATCCTGTCGGAGGACGAATATTTTCTATGAAAATTTCTCGGACATTCAGGCCGGTAAATGTTGTTTAATACTGTTTATTATAAACAGAGCATTTACTTAAATATTCGTATCTATAAAAAGAATGTACAGTGTAACCCGGATATAAGAGAGATTTTCTCTGGTCGTAAATTAGAGCCTGTGTTAATGTATATAAAATAGACCAAACCCGGATATAAGAGACTTCTTCTCCGGTCCCGACAACTCCCTTATATCCGGGTTACACTGTATAAACATATATATATATATATATATAAATTTTTTTTCTTAAAATAATTGTCGGATTTTTGCCATTTTATAATGTATATCTCCATTATGTTATTGGAAGAACTGTTAATGAAAACTTTTAAATTTTATTTAAATCCATCATGTGCCTGATATTGCTCACTTCTGCAAATTATAAAATCAACCTAGATCGATGTGCATTTCAATGAGATTCATTGTTTTTTCCGTGTTATTAACCCTTCGTGGGTTATGTAAGGCCGATACATACTTTGGATTGTACGAATATTATTTTAGTGAGTGAATGTTGCATTAACAATTTTCTTTGAGAATGAAAATGGGTTTTTCCTGATACAAGTCCTACTATCTAACCCATAGTTTGGGGAGAAGACCTGGATTCATACCTTTCCTAAAGGTATTTGTGCGTAAGTGGATGTATTAAAACACGACTGGAATTAGAACTCTTCGATTTCTCATTATGAGCCAGACGCCACATCCATGAATTGAAATGAAATTGAACTAAGATGGAAGGAAGATGTTTTTCAAGTGTGGCACTTAAACTCATCAAATATCAATTCCTTTTCTACACTTACATTAAAATGTATCATCAAGATTTTACTATTGAAACGACGTCTTAATCTCTAAGCAATGAAAACAATTTTGTAACTTCGGTTTAAAGAATTCAACGATCGCTTAACAAGTGGTTGATACAGCTCATTTTCTGCAAATCCTAATCTCAACCTAGATTTATATGGATTGAAAGAACAAGCAAAGATAAGTGATCATTTTTTTCAGCCTCAGTAACGATACATTCCAGAAATGTGTTTTTTTTTATGGCTTCACGTAAACAACGATAGGCAGACCTCAAAACGATGTAAGTTTTGATTTTTTTTTATCAATTTACGTTGAATACATTTCTTTAATATTTTTAAAACCTTTCTTGTCGCAGCCAAAGGTTGAGAAACAGTCCTCGAAAATTTTTTAAGAATTACTGAAAAATCTCGAAATGGGCTTTTATTTCAGAAGATCTTTGATTGTCGCTAAAGATGTTCGAGAAATCTTGGAATCATCTACTCTGAGGAGGGAAGATTTTTTTGAAAAGATTGTCAGATTACCAAATTGACGTTTCGCCTTGCTTCAGCCATATTGAGTCTCGATTTAAACTCAGCAAAAGAATATGAAAAAAAATTAGTTATGCTTGTTTCATGGAAAAATTAGGCAACAAAAGTAAAATAAAAAGACGGACAAAAACCGGATGGCCCATTAGACTTGCTTTATATACATCATGTTCGAACAAGAACTGATGGTCGTACAACTTAATATATAATGTAAGGCTTTGTTGTAATAATCTATGTACCTATTCATTGGCTGAGATAGTTGCGCCATGCCGTTTTTTTACGTCCTTGCGATGAAAACAAAATCCCTAACATTCGTTTCAAGGAGAAATGCCAATTCCCATTGAATATGAACAATTAGACCACGTGACGACTTATAGAAAAATACCCCAAATGCCTATACTGCTAATTTTATTCTTGTCTCTGAGATGGGGCATTGTCATTATTTACATTATTCGGACTGTTATTCTCATGTTCATCGGCATGGCAATGAAAATGAGAATAACAGTTCGAATAATGTAAATAATGTAAGTAATTTTATTTTTATTTTAAAATTCTGGGTGTGCAGGTAGTGTAATGATTAGATACTCGGAATTTTAAATAGGCGAGCCGAGTTCGAATTTTTGTCGAGATTGTCACATGTATTTTAAAGTAAGTACTCTTTGGAAAGGCAAGAATCCTCCCCTCAGCTATAGAGTAATATCACAACAGACTGCACTCGTTATCCGTATCTGGTAATCAGTATAGGAGAAGGATAACTCTGAATTTAAAAAAAACATATGTGGTCTTGGTGGGAGACATGCTTGAACTGTAATTAAGTTCCGCCCTGTATGGTCAAAGTATAAATCACAGGTTGGCTATGTGGGCGTTAAAATACAAATGGGGCTTAAGCAGATGGGAATTGTTCAGAAACAAGTGGTTATTTCGAAAATGAGATATCACATTGATTTGCAGTGAGATTTCAAGCTGAAAAACGTCTAATGATAATTTAAACTTTTGACAGTATTAGCCTCTGATGGCGACGCGGGAAAAAAGTTTAAATTTTATGATTTTCAACGATCAAATTAATGTTAAACGTTTGCCTCAAACTAACACCACAACTGAGTTTCTAGTTAGCAAAAAAAAAAAAAAAATAAAAATGTTATTTTTATCCTTCCGTACATAAAAAATTACGAACGTTAGAAATTAGCGTAAAGTCAAATTGTGAATTCCTTTTGCTTCTTGTGGTTGATATTTGAGCGGGTTATTGGCACAAGATTTTCTCATCTACTACAATAATCATAGTAACCCGTAAATTCATGTTTTTGTAAAATGTGTAAATGTACATGGTATGAAATCTTACCTTCACTCTGGATTTATATCGTAATTTACTAAGCGTAGCTTAGATGTTGCACAAGGCCGAAAGTATATAGTACACACTGCTCAGTCGTAAGTGATCTAGCGAGAGAAGATTGCTAACCATTACATCACGTGCCCACGCTCTGGGTTATATATATATATATATATATATATATATGTATAAAGAAAGAACAACAAGATATATAATCCGGTGTAAATAATTTAAGTAATTCTATTGCATTTATTTGATTTTAAAAGAAATATAGTCTGTTAGTAATTAAGGGTAAAAATATTTTAAAATTGTAGTTCAATATAACGTTTCTCACCCAAACACGCCTTTTAGAAAGAATCTTTATGTATACAAGTACGAAAAAAAAAGTTCCGAAAAACTTTGTCGTTAATAATAATAAAAACATAAAGAGACGACATGCGTTTAACGGATGTCAGAAGTCGTTGAAAAATACACCCCATACCCTCCCTAAACGTAACCTCTTTTTCGAACGTAACTCATAATTGATACAACAATAGTTAATAAAAATGAACACGCTACCCCCCTTGTCTGAATGATTGGTTTTCTCTGTATCCTTGGATACAGGAAATTATGAATTTATATGTGCGTTTAAAACTCAGTAAATTTAAAAATGAAACAAAACTAATGTTTTTAATTTAATTATATAATTAAATTTGAAGTTTTTAGCTTCAGTTTTTGAAACATGGTTATTACTGTGTAGCGAAGAAACCATATTTTAAATCATTTAATTTATAATGTA
This sequence comes from Acanthosepion esculentum, assembly GCA_964036315.1. Lineage (NCBI taxonomy): Eukaryota > Metazoa > Mollusca > Cephalopoda > Sepiida > Sepiidae > Acanthosepion > Acanthosepion esculentum. Next base: position 141,036,135 of record OZ038476.1, read on the forward strand.
TATAAATATATATGTGTGTATGTGTGCGCACACTCTGAGTTTTTATATATATATATATATATATAGGTGTGTATGTGTGTGTGTGTGTGTGTACAAAGAAATGATTATCACGACAATGAAGTGTGTAACCATCCACTGAACAGCAGTCAACCCTCGGAATGAAGAACGTCTCGAAGGTGCATAGCCAATAGTGTTTTGAAAAAAAAAAAAGGTATCATTTTGATAACTGCATCTGTTGTAACTGCCATGAAAATAAAAGTTAAGAAATGATTTCCGTTTGATCCTTGTGTTTTTCTATTCATGTCTATTTGTATCTGTCTATCTATCGATCTATCTGTGATGTGGCCTAACGGTTATCAGTGTGGAAAGTGGCACCGACGAGCCGAGTATTTCAGCGTAGACTGTTGCTTTCATTTTCGCCCTAACGCACTTGGAAAAGGCAAGAATCCATTAATTCTTCTTCGATTATAGGTTTAGTAAAAGGTTTAGATTTGGGTGGCATACGATCTAGGAGAAGTACAATTCAAAACCACGAAGAAGGCGACAATTAACAGACGATAAAGCTAAGTAATTTGCAGAGAGCTCTGATCGCGTATGTCCTTTATTTAGTGAGGGTGTGTAGAACGCGGTGTGGTGAAGTTACAGCACACTTGTAGTGGGAGGCAGGCGTCGCTTTGTCTTCTTCGGAATGTCCTATCACTACACCTGACTAACGAAGGTAAGTTTTTTCACTATATATATATATATATATATATTATATATATATATATATATATATAGAGAGAGAGAGAGAGATTTGTTCCCAAAGAACTGATATATAGCCTTGAACAAAATGGATGTCATACCTAGGGTAACCTTTCGGCCAACACTTTTTCAAAGATATTCGTTGGCACTATTAATTATAAATGAATACAAGGACACCATATGAAGCAAATGAGGAGGGAAAGGTGGAACTCGACTAAAAGACAAATTTTAATTATATAAATTAAAATTGAACAAAGGGGGCTGTAAATAAATAGTTCCACAAGAGTATAAAATAGAAAAAAGGGGGAAACTCACAGACCCTCCAACAGACGTAAGGAACGTAAAAAAGTGTTCCTTTTGTCTGCACAGACTGGGTTGCTGACCCTTAATATTGACGGCCTCAGAAACTCGAAGATGATGTGTTGATCGAGCATTCTGTAAAACCGAAAACCACGTGTCTTCGTACTCAGAGGCACAAGCATGATTGTCCAGCAAGTGTTGCCCTATTGCAGACTCATGGACTGACTGGGTTGTTCTTCTTATAGGCTGACTGGGACTGCCTGAACGCACAAAAGCAGGAACATGCTGCGCCACCCGCGTCTCCAACCTAAGATTGGTACGTCCTATATATACCGCGTCGCAACGGCATTTAAATTTATACACAACATAACTTTTATGAAAATAGGACAGCCTATCTTTAGAAAAGGAAGGAAGCAGGGGTCTAGTATGGAAAACCGTGCGCAACTTAACAGCATTGTAGGTTGACGAAATGGATGCCGAAACCTTGTCTGACAATAACTGAGATTTCCTACCAAGCCAAGGTAATTTTAAATAAACAGGACACTGGCCAGGACCAAATACCACAGGCTCCCTAAATCGCCTAATTTTGTTATCAATCACACGCCTGATAACATTGTTAATTCACCATCTAATATTTCAAGGGAACAATTCATGACGACACGGTGGACCAAGGTCGAATTCAAACCAATTTTGCGAGACTTAGGAACAAATGAGTTCCAGCTCGTATAAAGTCCGGTGAATGTGGGCTTACGAAACACATTAGTGACGAGAAGGAACACTTTTTACGTTACTTACGTCTGTTGGAGAGCCTGTGAGTCCCCCATTTTCTATTTTATACTCTTGTGGAACTATTTATTTACATTCCTCTTTATTCAATTTTAATTTATATAATTAAAATTTGTCTTTTAGTCGAGTTTCACCTTTCCCTCCTCATTTGCTTCATTTAGTGTCCTTGTATTCATTTAAATTTAATAGTGCCAACGAATATCTTTGAAAAAGTGTTGGCCGAAAGGTTACCTTAGGTATGACATATATGTAACGCGATAAGTAATTTTGTATTGGAGTGTGTAAACAACCAAGAAGATTTTCCCTTTTCGCAAATCTGATGGGACGAACGCTGGATTAAATGTATGTAATTCTATGAAAGATAATTGGTTGGCTAGATGTAAGGAGAAAATGAAATAAATAAATTGACTGATTTTTGTTAAGGCTGGCAAGGGATTTTTGCTAAGGCTGGCAAGGGATTTTTGCTAAGGCTGGCAAGGGATTTTTGCTAAGGCTGACAAGGGATTTTTGCTAAGGCTGACAAGGGAATTTTGCTAAGGCTGACAAGGGAATTTTGTTGCTACTGTATTGAGGGATTGATATTCTCAAGGACTCATTCAGTTGCTAGTATTCTTTGTCAGTTATCATAATCCCAGTAACGAAACTATTTTTATAAAGATATCTATGCTTACGGCCACATGACGTTGAAAGACCGGTTCCCACAGGATCATCGAAGTTAAGCAACGTCGATCTTTGTCAGTACTTTGAGGGGTGACCGCTTGAGAATACCACGTGCTGTAAGCTTGGCGCGAGTGATGTAATAAATATTGGAATTGTTATTCAGAGAGAGGAGTTCCATTTCCCGTTGGGTTCGTTATATTCACTTACGCGCAGGTAACATTGGGAAAGATATGAAAAACCTCTTCTCCCACAGCTATGGGTTAATTAGTGAAACTTGTATAACTAAACTATTATTATCTAAAAATAATACTTTCTGGCTTTAAATAATATGGTTGATAAGCCGAAGAAAACGAATCAACTAAGCAACCTATCTAACAATAGGACTGGGAATAGGTAGAAATAGATTTATGCCGTTCCCAAACGTATTAGAAATCCCATATACATTTGATTCGCTACGTCTGCTTGCTGGCTGTTAAAAAATACTTTATCTCACAACCTATATAACGTTATTTTCTCCGTGTGAACTCAATCTTTTTATTGCTTTGGTTATTACAAGACACGGAATCGATTGACTCTTTGATCGTGAGAAAAAAAAAAGTGTGGAAGTGAAAAATAGCTTTCAATGAGGCTTGAAGTCGCATTCTTTATCCTGTCGAATGGTAAAAATGCTTTATCTAAAAAATGATATAATAATGAATAGAATATGACACAAAGTTGTAAGATTTGATGAATGGGAGATGAAAACATGAGAGAATAATGGGAGATTTTGACCCCGTTTAATCATCGACCCTCTCCTAGCTGAAGAGTTTCAAACGGCGTCCATGAAAGACGATCTCCTACACCAGAACGTATAACTTTTTCTTCATTATCTTAAAATACTCATTAATCATTTTTTGTAACCTAGAAAGGGTTATTGAATGAGGAATAACCAAAACGGAGGTTGGAAATGAAATGGTAATCTTATAACATCAACAAAATACAATACTCGCCAGCGGCGTGAAGTAGGTAAACCACTGCTAGTGGTGGACTACTGAGACAACATATTACCCCCTACACACACAATTACAATAGTGTCCAACATATTTATGAGGACTGGGACATACCCTTTAGCGTCCATAGGTATGGTATATAACAGTTTCTTTCTTTATTTCTTACTTCCATATTCCTTTATTGTCTTAATTTTTTTCTGTTGTAACCTAGAGAGGGTTACTGAATGAGGAATAACCAAAACGGAGGTAGGAAATGAAATGGTAATCTTATAACATCAACAAAATACAATACTCGCCAGCGGCGTGAAGTAGGTAAACCACTGCTAGGGGTGGACAACTTAGACAGCATATTACCTTCACTTACAATAGTGTCCAACGTATTTATGAGGATTGGGGCATAACCATTAGTGTTTATAAATATGGTATATAACACATTTTTGCCCAATGTTTGTAAAATTCCAACTGCACAGAAAAAAATATAATAAATGAAAGAAGATGCGTAAAATAAAATAATTAAGTTATATGTTACACTAATGTGTTTATTTTAGAATCAAAGTTTGAATTATAACCTATGTCGAGTCACTGTTTCTAAGCTCAGCTCAGATTAATCAGCGTCCTGGGTACGACATTAAACTGCGTCCAACAGCAAGGCCTCTGATCAGGTTTTGAGGAAGCGTGGAACCACCTCTTAATTGCTGATGTTCCCAGGTCCACCCTGACCCGGGGTGGTAGAACCTGTTAGGGTCCCAGCTATGGGCAAATAGTGAAATCCCAAGGTGTGTCCGCGTCCTGGGTATGACGATAAACTATATCCGCGTCCTGGGTATGACGATAAACTACGTCCAACCAAAAGGCCGTCGATCCGATCAATCGGCTGGTCCTGTCATGCCCCATCACATCTAACCCATCCCAAAACAACTACAACTTACAATTAACTTTCCCTCCCAAACCCTACACTAAATATACTAACACCTTACCCCTAAAATGTGATGGGAAACAATGATGTTGCTAGCTATACGTTTTTGAAACGATGATGTTGCCAGCTATACGTTTTTGAAACGATGATGTTGCCAGCTATACGTTTTTGATATATCTAGTAAATACTGGATCTGGCATTAAATAACCCATAGTGGTTGATATGCCATAAAACCCCAAACAAACAAACAGATTAATCAGGTTCACTCTCTGTCACGGAAACCACAAATCTACAGCTCTTGAGGATTGTCGGGAAAAAAGTTTAATGTTTTTTTAAAAGTGTGTCGTCACTCAAGTAAGAACCACTTTTATCTAATTTTGGCTAATTTAATCATGTTTGTGAAGCAGTATCTTAAGGCTTGGATGCGAGTTCAAACCTCGTAGAATGTGACATTTATTTTCGATTCAACATGATCTAATGGCCAGTCGTTGCAATAATAATAATAATAATAATAATAATAATAATAATAATAATTGTAAATATTCTAACAGTTGTTGACTTTCTAGATTCGACTTTGATCTTCATAGCTTCAGGGTTAAAAATGAAGCCTGATGTTTCCATTCTCAATTTCTTTTTATGTATAAATGTGAACGAAGAAATGCAGGCAACCAGAGGCAGAAAGAGGTAGACAAACATACCAACTTTCTCCCCCTCTCTCTCTCTCACACACACACACGCATATATATATATATATACATATACATATATATATATATATACATATATATATATATATATATATATTTATGTGTGTGTGTGTGTGTGTGTGTGTGTGTGTAAAGATGCGATCTGCCCACAAAACAAATATATCTTTAACTCAGCATAAAGAATAAGTGGCTAAATTTATGTGCATTAAATTACACTCGTTAACACACAGATACACACACACACACACACACATATATATAATTGAATGGATATGAGTTTGTAACCCTGGGTTTCACGCTTATGCGATCCTTAGACAAATATGTTAGCTCTATCACTGATATTGAGCGCTTTTCAATAAGCACCGCATATATATAAAGTATATATATATATATATATATATATATATATATATATATATATATATATATATATATATGTGTGTAGTTAGCGGATCGTCAGGGAAGCCAGCCTACACTGACGATCCGCTTAGGTGAAACCTTGGTAGGTTTGTCTGTCTCTCTAGGTTTAACTAGGTCTGCTGTATTGAGCACTTTATTTAGTTAGTTGCGTACTCGTATCGGTTTTTTTTTCTTTGGGCTTTGGACCTGCATGCTGAACGATTGTTTTCGACAGGCGTCCATGTTCTCGGCTCTTTCTTTTTTTATACCTTTTTTTCATTCGATATTGATTTGATTTTTTGCAAATCAAGAAACCGAAGGTTTTCCGAAACGAGTGTAGTTACTTACACGTATAAGATTACTACTAATATTATATATATACATATATATCTATATATCTATTTCTATCTATCTATCTATCTATCTATATATATATAATTGTTACGATCGTAGAGTAGTGGTTATCGTGGCGGAAATTGGGCCTTATTTTTTTGTTTTGCATAAAAAGTCTCGTTAGTAAATGTATGAATCCAATTATATTAATATGAAGCTCACCTCCGTAAATCTTCTTTTATATGTCCTGTCCATTTAAAACATAGTTGGCTAAGCCTCTCTACAATTTTTTGTTACTCTAAATACCTGTTGCCCCTTTGCTGCCGATCTTTGGAATTGTTCTCAAACACGTCAATTGATGTTCCCCTGTTTTCCTTCCCTTTATTATTCATGTGATTGTTAAATTCTCCAAACTTTCTTTCCTGATTATTTGTACCTGTTGTCTTATTGCTAGCACCGGTTTCCTCGTGGTTTCTATTCCCGAAAAAAACTATAATATTTGAAGTAAATGTTGAACCGGTATTAATTACAGCCTCATTTGCGAAATGCTTTTCAATACAAAGAATAGACATAAAATGTCTCTTCTTTTTGATAAGGCACGTTTGCAAGAATGATTGTTGCCAAATATACTAAGTTTAAATTTGTCGAATAGACGATAACATTATATGTACGTTCAGTATTCAGAAGATTTGCTTTAAGAAACTTATTCTATTTTTGTATGTAAAAAAGCATTTTATTTTCGTGCTTCGTACTCCTCATTCTCCATTTGAATATTCATGGAAGGTGTGAAAAAACAAGTTTTCAGTCTATTAAAAGAGTTGCTGTTGTTTTTAGAAACCAGCATGAATTCGCGAATTGTATATGTTTCGGTGCTTAGAGAATTTGTCCGGAACAAGAAGCCGCTAGTCGGATTAGTAGTCTATCGTAAAAACTATATTAAAACGAAAAAAAAAACTGTCGCTAATCAAAACCATTTATTACATAAGTTAATTTTTATGTGAGTAGTTATTTGAAGGAAAGGGATATATTTGTTCGAAGTAGCTAAGTGATTTTGGCTACTGTAACCGAGTAGTACAATCTAGCAGGTAGCCGTAATCGACTGGTACTCGTCGTAGTCGCAGGCAATATGCTTAGGCGATAGGCGTCGTCAATGGCTCAGTCCAATGGCGTACTATACATCAGCCTGTATTTATGGCTGACACCAGCCAATCATATTCCTGTGAGGGGGAACACAGGTGTATGCATATTCATTACATCATTATTAAAAACTGAGGACAATCGAAGTTGCAGTTAATTAGTAAATAAATTTCCCCCAAATTACCTATGTACAAGACGAACTCCTAATTTTGGGTTTTAATTTCGAAAAAAAAATTATATACACTATATGACTAAAAATTTGGCAATCATTTTTGGTCAAGCTGTAACGGCTCAATATTGACTGTTTTAAATTTAAATTTTTCAGGTACTTATTTAATTTGAGCAAGGTGAATAGTATATAAAACAGCTCATTGTACCTACTGTAGGGGCCAACGGCTGAAGATCCATTCGATCTAGACAGGGTTTGCTTTTAATCCTGCTGCGTATCTAGACATCCACCTCACCAGAAAAAAAACAGGTAGAGGAACCGGTATAGTCACCGTTGACCCGACCAGCGGCAGGTGGTACAGGATTACATTGTACTAGTATCATTCGAAGAGCGTCCTTACACAATAGAATTTTCTGTCAGGTTGTTCTATAGAGATTAATAATAATAATGAGCTGTATTAAATAGAATAACAAAGAATAGACTATGTTTATAGCAATAAAGGAAATGTGAGTGTTATCTCTACCACATTGCTCAGCTCGCAAGATTTCGGGCATTTTGCGCGTTAACGGACCGACACATCCCCCACTTATGGTCCAGGCTTCTGGAAGACGGATGCTCTTTTGTGTCACCTTCTCTTCGTGGATTGCCAATAAAAGATGAAGAGCGTCTATCTGTCCATTAACACAAAAATCGGTTTTAAATTCAGTGTTGTTCTTCTCCGAGATGGGTTTGACAGCCAAGGCTAGAGTGAGCTGCTACTTAATTCATAGCTGGAGGAAGGGAAGTAAAAAATGGATACATACCTTTCACAAGAGTATTTATCAGAAAACGTTCCTATCAATCTCTACCGGAATATCGAACCCAGTTCGACGATTTCTCTTTTCGAGTCGGTAACCGTTACACCACAAATAGGAATGTTTAAAATAAACGTGATTAGTCAGAATCACACTCTTCATTATTTGTCGAAAGCTGTGACCCATAAATAAATAAAAATCAACTAAAAACAATTAAAACTCAGAATGTACTAAATTACGTCACAAACGTCTGCATAGAGGCAGATTGAAAATTCTTCGAAGCAAAAGAGAGTTAAAAAAAAAACTCTTCTGAACTCGTCTTTAATCTTTTGCCCTGTAGCAACAAACCAAAGAGGTCAAAGTGCAACACCTCCACTAAAATGTTTTCCTATTAGCGGAAGCAAACTACTGCTGTATGTGTTCACTAGTCACGTGTCTTTCCACCAGAATTCAATTTTCTTTCGCGTTGAGTCCCCCTTCCAAGCGAGTCTTCCCGAATTAAAGAAGAAAAACGGAAAAAAATATCGGTTCTATTTGCATGTGTATTTGATGTGGAACAAACATTACATTTTTGTATACATGGGAAAGCAAACGTTTGAAAAGATAAAAGATGCATTTTTATACCAAATTAGGAAAAAAAAAAGAAAGATTTTATTTACTTACTTCAAAGAAATTTTTAGGAAGTAAATGGTGAGTCATGTTTAAAATTATAACATTTTATAACTTTAAAGCAACTGATGTATATATGTTGAATGTCAGCGGAGTCTACGCTCACAAGCTGCCTGCGGTAGGTGTTGCTTCAAGGCAATTGATGCTTTTCCTCGATAATGAAGACTGGTTCCAAGCGTTTGTTTTATGGCTTAGCCTTTCTTTCTCTGATGCCTCCTCTCTATGCCACGGAATATGTATACCACTTTGCTCTTGTGTAGGTACGTAAGCAGGTATTCAAATTATTTATTATCGATACATTGCCTGTACATATCATATGCATATAGCTTTTTCAACTTATGCATGTACGTAATATCTAAATATTGCTTTATCTATTTACATCATTCTGGTTGTAAGCAGGTATCAAAATATATCTATTTCTTCCTTCCTTCCTTCTTTCCAAGCACTATGGTCTTATACAGGTATGTATATATATAAATATATATATATATATATATATATATATATATATATATATATATATATATATATATATATATATATATAATGTGTGTGTGTGTGTATATATAGGTACATAAATGTGTCCCTCTCTTCATTCCGATCCATTTAACTAGTTGTTCGGAAGCAGGTACCTATATCAGTTCAATCTTATCTATCTATCTATCTATCTATCTATCTATCTATCTATCTATCTATCTAATCCAGTTCATTATCTATCTATCTATCTAATCCAGTTCATTATCTATCTATCTATCTATCTAATCCAGTTCATTATCTATCTATCTATCTATCTAATCCAGTTCATTATCTATCTATCTATCTATCTATCTATCTATCTATCTATCTATCTATCTATCTATCTATCTAATCCAGTTCATTATCTATCTATCTATCTATCTAATCCAGTTCATTATCTATCTATCTATCTATCTAATCCAGTTCATTATCTATCTATCTATCTATCTAATCCAGTTCATTATCTATCTATCTATCTAATCCAGTTCATTATCTATCTATCTATCTATCTATCTATCTATCTATCTATCTATCTATCTATCTATCTAATCCAGTTCATTATCTATCTATCTATCTATCTATCTATCTATCTATCTATCTATCTAATCCAGTTCATTATCTATCTATCTAATCCAGTTCATTATCTATCTATCTAATCCAGTTCATTATCTATCTATCTAATCCAGTTCATTATCTATCTATCTATCTATCTATCTATCTAATCCAGTTCATTATCTATCTATCTAATCCAGTTCATTATCTATCTATCTATCTATCTATCTATCTATCTATCTATCTATCTATCTATCTATCTATCTATCTATCTATCTATCTAATCCAGTTCATTATCTATCTATCTATCGTTTTATGCAGGTACGTAAGTACATGTCTAAATTTGATTTCTGTTTCCTTCCTTCATTCCTTCTATCTATCTATCTATCTATCTATCTATCTATCTATCTATCTATCTATCTATCAGATCTTATGTAGGTACGTAAGCAATTATATAAATTTGTTCATTCCTTCCTTCATTTCTTCCGTCTATCTGTCTGGTCTTATGCAGTTACGTAAGTACGTATCTAAATTTGTTCCTTCGTTTCGTCCTTCCATCTATCTATCTAACTATCTGGTCTTAAGCTGGTACATAAGTAGTTCACTAATTTTTTTTTACTTTTTTCTCCATTTCTTTCGTCTATTTATCTGGTGTTATGCAGTAACGTAAGTAGGAATCTAAATTTATTCTTGTCTTCTTTCCTACCATCTATCTATCTATCTATCTATCTGCATGTACGTAAGTAGGTATCTAAATGCTCCTTCCTTCCATTTATCTATCTATGTGGCCTTATGCAGATACATATGTTAGCATTTCAATCTATTCCTTCTTTCCTTCCTATCTATCCAGTCACATGGTAAGGTAAGCATGACAACATAAAGAAAGGCAAGGCAGTGTGGATATCGACGTTAATAAGACATCTATGATACGCCGATGTTATTGAAAACGAGTGGAATGCCACATGGACTTTTGAGAGTGTCTTCACATTCCCGCCTTTTGCTTTGTGCATAGCAGGGCATCAAGCAAGTTGCGCACCTGCGTAGAGAGATTGTGGAAATCTTATTTAAGGCTTGGCTCATTCGTTGTATTCATAAACTGATCATGCATAATCACATTACCTAAATCAATACATCAGCGTATAATAACGCAATGAAACTTGTACGCGCGTGCACACACACATAGGGCACCTACCATAGATTAGTTTAAATTATAGCCGCTAGTATACTGATTTCGTTTCATATAGTTCCTGACTGATATGGCCGTATGTTAAATTAAGCTGTATGGTGTTTATCATAGAGCAGATTGTATTTTGTCAAAGGAGTTCAAGCCTCGTTACACGCTCAAAAATGTCAGCCATGCATCCGTCATGTTTTAACTTTCCTCAGAACTTCCCCATTGATCACATTTTACGTCTCTGGTATTTTCAGAAACCTCAAGTATTCATGTGAGAAAATTATCCAGCATTTACTGCCATAGAAGGGGATTGATATGCCATAGAAATTCAGCACTATTTTCTTTGTTTTCACTTAGAACCAGAAATACACACAGAATCAGGAAAGAAGGCTAATAAATTTTAATACTCACATGACACACTACAGGCAAGATGTATACAGTGAAACAGCGAGTAACATACCTAACGTGCTTGTGCAAATGGATGACAGGGCATGGATTGGGAAGGTTAGCAAAACTACAAATATTCCTAAGAGCTAAAAAGGATAGGAAGTTATGGAGAGTCACAATCTGCCACGTTTTGAAGGGGCACTGCATATAGAAGTCAGTCATGTACAAGTCAAATCTATACCTATATGATGATATAAATAAACACTAAAGCTTATAAAAATATAAAGCGGAGAGGGGGTGCTGAAAAGTTTTTTTTCCAATCAAGAAAAGGTACTGTCGAGCATTGGTTATAATTTTGAGAAGTGGGTCGGGTTGAGAATTTTTCGGGCACTACCTCGTGTATGTGTAGACATTTAATAAACTTATTTTATTCGGAAACAGACAAAGAAAGTGATATTGAGGGTTAGGAAGAATGAGTTGGGCTGTTCTTTTTGATAAAAGGGATTTTATTCTGAAAATCATTAAAAGCTTTTATCTGGGTTTCACTATTTGGAAATATACTACACTCCTCAACCCTCAAGTAAGCTTAGGGCTGAGGGGCTTGAGGGCTGAGGGCTGAGGGCTGAGTTGAAAATATGAATTAAATCAGACGGAAGAGATAAATAAGTAAGAAATTGGAAAATCCTTAGAAATTTAACATGTTTCACTATTGATGTAGCTTTCCTTAAATTTTCTCATGAAGCTAAAAAGCCAAACATATGAGATGTTCCTATTTAACTATAGATATATATATAGAGAGAGGGTGAGGTAGAATATTTCCATATGCGTTTGGACACGGCCGTGGGACGAAACACATAAAATACTCCTACATCAAGAGGAGTAGTTGGAAGAGCGGTAGCAGCAGTAGTTTGGACTCGGCTTTCGGACGAAAGACATAAAAATCCACCTACATCAAGAGGAGTAGTTGGAAGAGCGGTAGCAGCAGTAACCTTTGCTGAAAACAGTAATTCACGGCTAAACATTCACTTCCCTAGTTTCTATTCTACATTATGTTCCCCTGTACAAAAAGGTAATAAACTTGTTGTAAACCAATTCCGGTTTTCTATTGATGTTTATGATACCTCAGTTACAACGTTTATTCAAAAAGAAATTGCATATTTAAAAATATAATAAAAACGAATGCTAAAAAAGAAACATTCAACATATTACTGAATACGGAAAGGTTTAAAGTTATTAAAATAAATGAATGTTTTTTCGATCTTGTTTAAATGTTTCTTTTTGTTGCTTTTATTTTCAGATTTTTTATAAATTTAATATAATATATATATTATTGGTACTTAAAATGGGCACGCCACAAAAAAGTCGTTTTGTGTACAACAATTTTAGAAGTGTAACCTTAAAATAATAAACCTCGAACCTTTTCCGATCTAATAATGTGTCTATCTCTTAGAATTTGTGTTTATTAAATTGTTGAAATTTGATCTTTCTTTTTAAATAACCCTGTATATGTCATGGCTTGATTGTGGTCAGCTTCAGCTGGTTAAGTCAAGCCTACAGTTTAACATGAACTCTCTTTAAACTACACAAATCATTTTATTGTCATCCCTCGTGAATTTAAACGCAGTAGTAGATTGGCAGCT
>OZ038476.1:141054006-141064006 GCA_964036315.1 Acanthosepion esculentum
AGAATAAGGCAAACTATGACGGTGGATTGAATAAAGATTTCGGAGTAAAATTCGAGGAAGTAAAGTATACCGATTACAAAGAAACAACCGAAGAAAGCCGGAGAATATAACAACCGAAACATTGTAAGTCTAAAGAACAAGGATATTACGACGGTTCGAAGTAGCGTATTATATAATAGTATTGGTATGTCCCGGAAAAATGTCCGATTTTAGAGTCAGCTTTTATTACAGAATTAACGTATTTAAACAGTGTTTCCATCAGTCAAAATAGAAACCCTGACCATCTGTACATTTCTGTCATCGGGTTACACGATCATTCATGCCTTTACGACAAAACTCTAAAAGTGTGGTCACCAAGAAATCTTTGAATGCAGTGTGTAGGAGGTTGTAGAGAGCTTTGCTCACCCACATCCTGAATAGACATGGCATAGATGTGAGACAACCGCTGAAAACTGGTGACGACTGAAGGGACTGAATAATTCAGGAAGAATTTCTGCACATTTCGTCAATCCCCACGTCGGATGTTCTTCTTTGAAAAGTACGATAACTTGAAGCTCAAAATCAGGGATTTGTTTAGACATACGTGAAGGGCAGAACGAAAGACGAAAGTTGACTGTAAATAACCTTTAAATGACGAGCAGCATTTAATCAAACGTAAAAGAACCAATCAGAAGTAAGTAATTACGCGAGAGTCGAATGATTATTCAAGGTCATGAATATTTAAGAAATTTATTCAAGGTTATTCAAGGTCAATTATTCCAGAAAGATAAAACATTGATAATAATTTTTCCGCTTTGTTTTATTGGCCACTCTGTAGAAGATGTTTGTAAGAAACAGAAATAGTCGGCAAAACTAGAAAAACCAAAATACTCAACTGATTTAAGATTCTGAGATGAAGTATTTTCATTCTTCTATTTATTTGTAATAGTAACAAGTTAAATCCTATATTTCATTAGATTTGTACTGGCAGTTGTGGAAGGCCGGGTTTAATCTACCAAAATGTTGTAACGGTGCCAATAAAGAGAAGGAAACAGGCATGGAAAAATCAATCTAGAAGAGATTCTTCATCATGTTCTTATATTTCATCTAATCGTTTTTCACTGATCGACTTTTCATCCGTTAAATTAAATAAACAACTGCACACAGTTCTATCTCCAGTTGTGGAAATCTCATTTGAATTTCGTTTGAAGCGTCTCGTTTAGAGTCAATAAAAATGTTACAGAAAATAAAGAAACTAGTGAAAAAATGCAAACATGTGTCGTAATGAAAAGCCAATGTTGTAAAGCCCTTGTCCGACTTTCTATAACGTTAATTGAGCTGCTGGTTCGGATCCAAAAGCCCTGATTATAGTTATTAACAGAATTGACTTTGAACAAATCATGCACGAATGATGTGCATTTCCGGTTTGAACAATTAAGATATTCTCATAAATTAGTTTGCGTTACGATTAACGAGTTCCGTGACACTATCTCAGCGAAGGTTTGTGTAAATTTTATCTTTCACTTGTGGACTGCAATGTATGTGTTATGATTTGGACGTCTGAAGAACCGATAGCTCCATGATCAGTTTCCGTGTTGAGGCATCAGGTGGCTTTTTAGATCAAATGCTGATTAGTAAGACCAAGCCATATTTGAAGAAATTGATTGGAATTAGTATGACCAAGCCATATTTGAAGAAATTGGTTGGAATTAGTAAGACCAAGTCATTATTCAAGAAATTGGTTGTAATTAGTATGACCAAGCCATATTTGAAGAAATTGGTTGGAATTAGTAAGACCAAATTATATTTGAAGAAATTGGTTGGAATTAGTATGACCAAGTCATATTTGAAGAAATTGGTTGGAATTTTAGAAGTGTATTACAGAAGGTTTGAACGAATGTTATTGTTAGCTGTTAACTCATGAAGGTGCCTAAGATATAATTTCTTTCATGGCAAGCGGGTCTCCATTTACTGCGATTAGTTGCTAGGGTCTCAAAAGAAAAACCAATATTGACAGTTTTGTTTTTGTTTTTGAATCCCAAGTAATGATCTATCGACTTTACGTGAGACATCTTGGATTTTGCCATACATGAAGCGTTTTGGCGTTCGGTGGTCATTCATATATACGACATGTTCTGCTCATCTAAGTTGGGATTGTATCAAGAATGATTAATTACACCCAATGGCACATTTCATAAACAAATCATCGGTAGAGACTCTATGCTTCAGTGTGAAGATAATGTTTAATGGAAGAGATTATTATTTTTTATGCAGGCGGTAATAGGGTAATGAGGAGGTTCGTAACTACAACAGAACAATAAACGATTAATCTTTCTATCATGTAAATTCCTTTGACATTCCACAACGGTGATGGAGTTTATCAAAATCCCAAGTTGCTTTGGCAAATATATATGTACAGTAAAATTCTCAGATAAACACGCTTCCTAGAATCTAACTAAATGACCAAACATTAGAATTAAGTGTAGAGGGAAACCATACTTTTTGGCAACACTTCGTTTTTTTTTCGCAACACACGGACTCAGTGATGTATATATACTGAGCTGTAAGACGTTTTTTGAATTGTGGTTAACTGGGTTGGTAACCAACAAAACGGTAACTGTGATGGTTACCGACGAAACGGTATCTGGGTTTATTAACCAACAAATGGCTGAGATGATAGCCAGTAAAATGATAAATGGAATCACAACAGACAAAATATTTACCGTTTCTTACTTCTTTATTGAGAAGTTAATGTTATCTTATAGGATATCTGTCTGCCCACAGAAATTTACTGTTTAAAATAATTTTTTGTGGATACTCGAAAAGTAAAAGGTGACTTCATAAATTAAAATTAAAAAAAAAAAGAAAGAAATCCAAAAATAAGAATAAAAAATGAAAATAAAAAATAAGAATAAAAAATTAAAATAAATAATGAAATATAAAAAAATAAAATAAAAATTAAAATTAAAAAAATAAGAATTAAAAAAACAAAAGATCAAAATAAAAAAATGCAAAATAAAACGAGGTCAAAAACCGGAAGAACTAATTTGCATAAAATATTCTCATTGGTTATAAATTCGGTTTTTCTATTATTGCACCAGGGTCAGAGAGTTCGTTGGAAAATGGCTCCGTAACAACGATTTTGAAACGAGCCATCATGTATTTGCGTGAATCAAGTTGAACCACTTGATTTGAGTCAATTAGTAATTATACGATGAAGTGAATAATTAATGCCCTCCATTTTAGCATTTAAGGCATTATGGTTGAAACCGTTTCAATTCTCTCACATTTAAATCTGTATTCTCCGAATTGATATCTCGCCTGCTTAACACATTAACCAAATTAAGCTCAATTGATGCTTTAGCACTCAGAGTAGTGTTCTTTTCAGGGCGATGTGCCACAAGCGTAAACTTAGGTTTCAAATAAAAAAGACTGTTGAAATGTTAAGTTTCCTGAATATTTAATAGAAGGGAGGATTGTATTAAGGATGATGCAGGTGGATGTTTCTTTAAGAAAGAATTGTCGTTCTGACCCGTCATTATAAAAGTAAAAATACTGGTCTATCGAACGGGTTTAATTGAGCTTTCTTTATTACCTTGTATTTTAGTAAAGAAGTTAAGGAAAGCTTTCCCACCACCTATAATAGAAATTCAAATAATTATAGTAACTAATTTAAAAGTACACACACACATATCTATTTTACTTTGATTTTAATTTTTTTAATAGTAATATTTTATTATTATTATTAATTATTATTATTATTATTATAAATTATTATATATTATTATTATTAATTGTTATTATTTATTATTATTATTATTAAAATTTATTATTATTATTATTAATTATTATTTATTATTATTATTAATTATTATTATTATTATTACAATTTATTATTATTAAAATTATTATTATTATTATTACAATTTATTATTATTAAAATTATTATTATTATTATTAAGTATTATTATTATTATTTATTATTATTAAAATATATTATTATTATTATCATAATATAATTTGAATTATAACGGTTATAATGCGATGAGGATGTTCCGTTGCCTGAAATGACTGGGCACCTCAATGTATCTCTTTTGAAACTGATCACTCATTTTTTTTTAAATTGTCATGTTCTGGAGTGAGAAAATATGTTCTAGGTCAACCCATCGACTGCTTAACACTTTTGTTTCCCTTTCCTCTCCCCGTGTCTATCTCTCTTTCTCTTCCCCTTAAAAAACATATTTTGAAATCACTGTCTTTCCCCTCTTATTTGTAAAACTTTTTCCTTTTCTCTTTCTTCCACCATTTTTTGTATCTGGATAAATTTAAACTTATTTAAATTTATTTTCGTAAAACATTGGTCTGAAGAGATGGGCGCCTGATCCTATGAAATAAATTATCACCTAAATGGATATTTAAGGACTCCGCTTTCAGTATTATATTTCCTCTCTTCTTACATTGAGCTCACTTTCGATTTACATCCTCGTTGGAATTATCCCTACTAATTATCAAGTAATATTATATATATATATATATATATATATATATATATATATATATATATATGTTCATATATGCTGGACTCCAGTTTTTTTGACGTATGAGGGTCAAGTAACTCAGTTCTTAGGAACCGACAACCAGACCCCTGCACATATGATTTGATTATAGTGGTGACTATACTTTTAGAAGAGCCGAATACAAAGACCTGGTGCACTACGTGCCAGAAGGTTCCCAAACAACCCTCTGCAGGTTTTGAATACAGAGTTGTCCTTCTCCAGTTGTCATCCAGTCTGTCCTGCTATTTACCCATCAACCACCTTGATCAAAGGAACTCTTTAAATTACAATTAGTTCTGTAGATAACAGTAAAGTTAGGGCAGATCTGTTTAAATATGTCTATCCCGAAAGCAACAGGAATGTCGTTCTACAGAAGGACGCTGAGAATAACATGTGAGCAACAACGAAGTTTTATAGAAAATGGAAAACAAAAAGATCACTTATATTTAACATGAGAAATAAACAGTTGAAATTTCTAGGGCATATAATGAGAAGAGGGCTTGGAAAATTTGAGACTCACATGATAGATGAAAGGACAGAGGGAAACAACACATTACATACTTAGTGAGCTTGAGTCAATAGATGACAGAACAAAGCTTTAGGAGAAATAACAAAAAGACAACATTTGTTAAGAGCTTCCCCAAACATTACAATCTTAACTTGTTCAAGTCTAGGGTTAACCGTTATAATGAGGAAAGAGGGCTTGTAAAATTTTAGACTCATGATAGATTGAAGGAAAGAGGGACAGAGGAAAACAACGCATAACATACTTCGTCAGCTTGAGTCAATGGATGGCGGAACAGGGGATAGCAGAAATAACAAAAAGACAACATTTGTTAAGAACTAAAAAAGGACAGGAAATTGTGGAGAGCTATGATAAAAAACGAATGAACAAGTTCTATCTTTATTTTACTTTTCTATTAGTTTAATATTAAGTACTGAAGACATGTTGGAAGCAGAATATTTGATCCAATGTTATGTCAAAATATTTATTTAATATTTTTCGCATATTTTTATGGTATGGAGAAAAAGTGTTATAGGTTTCTCGTAGCATTTCATATCATAATCCCCGTCAGTTATCTGCTTAATGATTAAATCTTAAGTTTATTTTAAAGTTCCTTGTCGAGTTCATGCATTACGGAGATGAGATTCTTTCTTTAATAAATCCACGCTGTAAATTTCCACCGTTTATTTTCATGACTAACCAACATTCATTTTTAATATAATTGTCTAACGTAAACATGGCTGCCGATTGTTTTAGAATTTGACTCCTTGGGCAAGAAAGGAAGTATTTAAGACGTTTCTAGTATATTATAACATTCAGCTATGAAAACAAAATGCCACAAAAATCCTGGACTCTATTGTCATTGATCGAGGCAGACTGTTGACCCGCGCCTAACGGGGACCCTTTTACGACGTATTAGGGTCAGGTCACTTAGTTCCGAGGAACCGTCAGCCAGACAACCTGCACATATGATGTGATTATAGTGGCGAGGGTTTTGTGCAGAACCAACCAGACTTTTTGAAGAGTCGAATACAGAGACCTGGTGCACCGTGTGCCGCAAGGGTCACTAAACGACCCTCAGTCTGTCCTGCTATTTACTCATAAGGAGAAGAGGATTCATACCTTTTCCAGGAGTAATGGTTAGCAGCTCGGATTGAGGAATCGCAGAAACGAGTTCGCATTCCAGTCCAACCCACTGCATTCACTTACGTGCTAATACACTTACCACAAAAATATAATATAAAAAACCCCAAAAAACAGTGATATAAAATTTTAAATTTAAATATTAGTTTGTATCTGTTGTAATCTAGGGAAGGTTACTGAATAGAATAATCGCACGAAAGTTGGTAATGAACGATAATACTTAAGACAAGAACAACGCATATAAGATTCGCCAGCGGTAGTCGACTGCTAGAAGTAAGTCAAGTGAATTCCACAATGAATCTACAACTGCAGGATATCTACCAACCGCCCCACGCGGTCAGATGTGACACAAGGCTGAATTTTATGTGGGGTATCCGAGCCCATTGATTCGGCCAAAAATTCCCCGTAGACACCGTTTAAAACGTGGGAGGGTAGTTGTTTCCCGAGACGATACTCTGCCCTTCGACATAGCCGAGTCTATGGATCCTCCCTGCCCGGAGACAGAGAGTTTGACCAGAACAGCTGGAGACGACCCCCCAGCTGCAGGATATCTACTAACCACCCCATGCGGTCAGATGTGGCAGAAAGCCGAATGTAATATGGAGTATCCGAGCCCATAAGCTCGGCCAAACATTCCCCCGTACACACCGTTTAAAACGAGGGTGGGTGCCTGTTTCCTGAGATGAGACTCTGCCCTTCGACATAGCCTCGTCTGAGAAACCTCTCTGTCCGGAGCAGAGAGTTTGATCAGCACAGCTGGAGACGAACCCCCAACTGCAGACCAACATACAGTATTTACTACTGTATTTATGTGAGTGGGGACATACCCATTATCATCAGTAGGTATGATACAGAAGTATCATAAATGAGACATAAATGGGAACTAGTTGTAATCACTGATGTATTATCCTAACAAGCTGATCGTTAGATATATCATAACAGATAATATAAATATACATACGACAGTGGTTAACACAAAAGGTAGTTGTCTATATTTCTGATATGAGGTATTATGTACACTATTTACATTATTCGGACTATTGTCCTCATCTTTGTCGCTATATTTATTACAACGTTACTGCCGTTGTACGTTCCAGCCTTCTTTAGGTGGTTGGAATGTCAAACTGAACCCTTTATTTCACTCACTGGGGTAGACCATTCTAGTGCCACGTACCAAGGATACATGGCACAGTGAATAAAGGCGTTGGTTAGATCCAGTGACAGGACCCAAAGAGTGTGAGTTCGATATCCGGTTAAGGCAGTGGAGAACTTTCAGACGGAAAAATTAACAGGAGATAACTGATAACTGACATCCATTAAACATGGCACGTGGAACTAGAACAGTTTACCCCAGTGAGCGAAATAAAGGGTTCAGTTCGATATTCCAACCACCTGAAGAAGGCCGGAGCGTACAACGGCCGAAACTTTGTAATAAGTATGGCGACAAAGATGAGGACAATAGTCCGAATAATGTAAATAGTGTAGAAAAGGTAGTGGATTGAAAAAGATAAATATTCACAATCGACCTCAAAAAATGCGCTCCACCGAAGAAAGGAAATTTTTATGCGTATGGTGGGATCCTCATTTAGAATTCTACAAATACAGTGAAAATCTAAACGAACAAGTAGCTGCAAGATGTCCGTAAACGATTGGTCAAAAAGTGCCATGAACTCGTTAAAAGGAAAAGAAATGTTGTTATCCTCCATGAAAAAGCAAGGCTAGCTAGGGCAAGAATAAGACAGATAAAGATTTCAGAAACTGGTTGGTCTGTTCTACCCCATCCACCATATTCATTTGAACTTGGACCAACAGATTATAACCTTTGTCGATCGCTGCAAAACGCTTTGCTAGGGGAAATTATTATCTAATGAAAGAGTTCATCAAAAACATTTTCGTATCAAAACTCTAATTGTAATGACGAATATGTCATCCTAATTAATCATCGGGATATTATTTATTTAGCGTTCTTACGACGCAATGAAACACTAAATAGACATGAATACCTCTAACAGCGACGACGATCGGGACTGGTGGAAGAGCGACCCGCGCTCAGTAATAAGAAAATATCTTTCTCATCCGTGAGAAGACAAAGCAGCATACAGCACTAACTAGAATTATTTTGCTCTATTCTATCCCAATCGCCATATGAAAGAATTAATCAAAAACTTTATCTTATCAAAATTCTAATTGTAATGACGAATATATCATCCAAAGTAAGCGTTCCATAAATATCTCAAAACAGATGATAAAATTGAAATACATACCACAACTCAAAAGCAGTGAATTGACAAGCATAAACCTCTACAGCCAACGCCAAAAGCTGAGCTCTATGGAAGAAAGGTAATCTTACACCGTGGTGGAACCGTCGGGTTATTATTCATTTAGAGGTCTTAAGACGCAATGAGACACTAAATTGATATTAATACCTCCAACGGCTACAACGATCAAGACTGGGGGAATTGACAAGGATAAACCTCTACAGCCAACGCCAAAAGCTGAGCTCTATGGGAGAAAGTGAATGTTACGCCGTGGTGGAACTGTCGGGGTATTCATTTAGAGGTCTTAAGACGCAATGAAACACTAAATTAATATTAATACCTCCAACGGCTGTAACGATCAAGTCTAGTGGAAAATCGAACCGCGCTCCTTAATAAGAAAATATCTTTCTCATGCGTGACAAGAAAAGGCGACATGCAGCAATAATTGGAACTATTTTGGCCTGTTCTATCCCAACCAACATATTCACATGACATTTCACCAACCGGTTATTGTGTGTTTTTGATTGCAGCAAAATGCTTTGATGGAGAAAACATTGTGCAATGAAAAATAGATTCGAGAGTTCGACAGAAATCTTTTCACATCAAAACCTTTGGAATTTTACTCAAAATGTATGAAAAAGCTGCCTGACACGTGACAGTAGGGTTCTGCAAATACTGGTGATTTAATAAAAAGTAATTGTCTTGTATTTTTTGAAGAATAACCTTGATAAACAAAAAATGAAATTGTGTAAGTCTCAATCTAATTAATTTATTCCAAGAAATAATGACTACTTATTATTTTTCTGAATTTATTTTCAAATGACATATCAGATTCTCTTATAAATCTATAATCCAGAATATCTGTAGCTCTTCTGGCAAAAATAGCACATCTTTTATCATTTCATTGTCTGATACCTGTATGGAAAACACGACTAAATTCAAGAGGTTCGTTTATTTTATACATGTATAAAACCCACGTTAACAAAGCTGTACCTGTTTACCGAACTTTACACCAAGTAAAAATCTAATTCATATTGGAGGTACGTTTTTCTTATCAGTTCAGCGAAGATTGCTTTCCAAATATGTTTTACGATAAAATATTTCTCCGAGATAATATAATTGTACAGTATTTCAGTTCGCCTTGGCAAAATGAGGTTATCTCCCTTTAGAAACTCACCTCTCTACCGAAGAGGCGCAAAACTTTAATTTCAGTTTTTGACTGGAGCGGAAATTTAATCATTATGCTTGCTTCACGAGTTGAGCTCTCAACTTGGGTATACAAATGGCGAAGAAAGAAAGAGAACTAAAAAGAAAAAGATTGCAAAAGCAGAAATAAAAGCCAAGTTTATTGATTGAATATTCACATATTGGGTTGTTTGATAAAATAAGGGAAACCTGTCAAAAAGTTGGGAAAGAAAAATCAAGATTTTGAAGAAATAAAGTTAGTATAGACTTGAACGAGTTGTCTGTTTTCTGTGCCTTTAGGTTTGGTTTATTTTGTTTTACAGGATATCAACCGCAATGAGTTATTTAATGCCGACAACATTTTTAAGATAGAT
>OZ038476.1:141069006-141071506 GCA_964036315.1 Acanthosepion esculentum
CCATTCCTAGACGTATTAAAGCTGTATGTGAGGCTAAAGGAGGACCAATCCCATATTAAATACATTTTCTTTGAATTTAATAAGTGTTCCAATTATTTTGTCCAATCCCTGTATATGGAAAGATACAACATTATTTTTGTAAGAGTATTTTCATTAAGGAAAGTAACATGTATTTATCAATTTGACTCAGGAGCATTTTTAACCTTGTTTTCAAAACTAAAAATTTATTTATGTCTTTTTTTCTTTTAATTAAATATTAACATATACTGAAAAGGCTTCTAAATAAAAAAAATAACTGAATGCATAACATCTGGCTTGTTTGCAAAATAGAAACAAACAGATCTCTATTTAATGTTAGAGGCAAAAAGTAACAATTAATGTTCGGATGAGGCCGTGTGAATTATGCAAAGTATTGTCAGCTAAGAAAGCATTTGATGAAATTACGGCCAATCAGAGAAGAGTAAAATCATATGAACTCATTCTAAGCTAGCATGGAGGAAGTTAAGTTTTCCGTAAGAATTCAGTAGGAATATGGCATGACTAGTTTGCAAAGAAACTCTGAGCGGGTGATTGAAATTAAAATGCGGAACGCCATAATTGACATTACATCCTGACAAATGCACGAATGAGTTCGATTAAGGGGAACAGAAGATTCTATAGAGCAGAAAAGCAACAATGACTTTATAATAACTCAATCAATATACCACCCTTTGTTTGTATCAATCAAAATCTGTATATTCTATATATATTCATATCGAACAATCTAATTCTATTGAGATCTATCTATCTATCTATCTAATTCCATTAAGATCTATCTATCTATCTATCTATCTATCTATCTATCTATCTATCTATCTATCTAATTCCATTAAGATCTATCTATCTATCTATCTATCTATCTATCTAATTCCATTAAGATCTATCTATCTATCTATCTATCTATCTATCTATCTATCTATCTATCTAATTCCATCAAGATCTATCTATCTATCTATCTATCTATCTAATTCCATCAAGATCTATCTATCTATCTATCTATCTAATTCCATTAAGATCTATCTAATTCCATTAAGATCTATCTATCTATCTATCTATCTATCTAATTCCATTAAGATCTATCTATCTATCTATCTATCTATCTATCTATCTATCTATCTATCTAATTCCATTAAGATCTATCTATCTATCTATCTATCTATCTATCTATCTATCTAATTCCATTAAGATCTATCTATCTATCTATCTAATTCCATTAAGATCTATCTATCTATCTATCTATCTAATTCCATTAAGATCTATCTATCTATCTATCTAATTCCATTAAGATCTATCTATCTATCTATCTATCTATCTATCTATCTATCTATCTATCTAATTCCATTAAGATCTATCTATCTATCTATCTATCTATCTATCTATCTAATTCCATTAAGATCTATCTATCTATCTATCTAATTCCATTAAGATCTATCTATCTATCTATCTATCTAATTCCATTAAGATCTATCTATCTATCTATCTATCTATCTATCTAATTCCATTAAGATCTATCTATCTATCTATCTATCTAATTCCATTAAGATCTATCTATCTATCTATCTATCTAATTCCATTAAGATCTATCTATCTATCTATCTATCTAATTCCATTAAGATCTATCTATCTATCTATCTAATTCCATTAAGATCTATCTATCTATCTATCTATCTATCTATCTATCTATCTAATTCCATTAAGATCTATATATCTATCTATCTATCTATCTAATTCCATTAAGATCTATCTATCTATCTATCTATCTAATTCCATTAAGATCTATCTATCTATCTATCTATCTAATTCCATTAAGATCTATCTATCTATCTATCTATCTATCTATCTATCTAATTCCATTAAGATCTATCTATCTATCTATCTATCTATCTATCTATCTAATTCCATTAAGATCTATCTATCTATCTATCTATCTAATTCCATTAAGATCTATCTATCTATCTATCTATCTAATTCCATTAAGATCTATCTATCTATCTATCTATCTATCTATCTATCTAATTCCATTAAGATCTATCTATCTATCTATCTATCTAATTCCATTAAGATCTATCTATCTATCTAATTCCATTAAGATCTATCTATCTATCTAATTCCATTAAGATCTATCTACCTATCTAATTTCATTAAAATCTATCTACCTATCTAATTCCATTAAGATCTATCTATCTATCTAATTCCATTAAGATCTATCTATCTATCTAATTCCATTAAGATCTATCTACCTATCTAATTCCATTAAGATCTATCTATCTAATTCCATTAAGATCTATCTATCTATCTATCTATCTATCTATCTAATTCCATTCAGATCTATCTAATTCCATTAAGATATATCTATCTATCTATCTATCTATCTATCTATCTATCTATCTAATTCCATTCAGATCTATCTAATTCCATTAAGATCTATCTATCTATCTATCTATCTATCTATCTATCTATC
>OZ038476.1:141076506-141094006 GCA_964036315.1 Acanthosepion esculentum
ATTGTCCTCATCTTTGTTGTTGTTATGACACCATTTCGGTCGATGTGTCCTTCGACCTTCTAAAAATGTTTTTTTTTTCAGTTACATTAAATTCGAATATAAACGGAACGCTCCGATGTAAGCCTCCTTCTGGATGTTGGCAACTTTTTTTTTTTTTTTTTTTTTTTTACTAAGAACATGTTTTAGTTTTCCATGTCGATATATTATCGAAACTGTCTTATCATCAGAATTATTCTGAGAAATTTAACAATATGTCGACATGGAAAACTAAAACAAATTTTTACAAACGTTTCGCTTTTAAACTTGCCTTGATAAAAGTCGGATTGACGAAACGCGAAATATATTTTCCAATTGTCTTCTTTTTATCCAAATTGTCTTATCACCAGAATTATTAAAAAATATTTAACTTATTGTTGAGTCTTGACTCATTGTTGAATCTCGACTAATGCATGGAATAATAATGCAACACAAAATGTACTTAGAACAAGAATGTATTATAACAAGAATGTGTACACAATATTTACATCTAGTATTTCTGTATATTTCTGGGAAGACCGTTCCTGGAGAATGTGTTGACTAAGTCGCAGTCGGGTAGAGTCTCTAGCTGGATCTCTGTATTCGCCTCCCCTGTCTTCCGGTACCAACCATTATTTATATAGTCGGTAGTCACCTATGCAGATTAGGTGGATCCTACCACAACACTTATAGACATGTAAAATAAATTCAGGACAGAAAAATTGTCTAACATTACGCAGTGAACCAACTTTCTTAGCAGGAAACCCAGCAATGGATTCAATATAGTCTTTCGACTTCATGTCAACCGAGAATTTTAGCTCGAGAAGGCGCAACGAGTTACTCTCCTGGAGTTTAGCGTCAGCCATGATGGTTAAAGGCAGAAAACGGTCTCTCAGATGAGAGCAATTTTGTTTTGGAGGCGTTAAAATTAACAAGCCATCCGTTGCCCCAGTTAACAAATGACTGTAGGTCTTTTTTGAGATCAACCGCTGATTTGACCTTATCGATCTGATCGGACATACTATCAAGACAGAATTAAATGACGTATTCATCTGCATAGATAGCAAGATGATTTTTCTCCAAGCTTTAGTATGCGAGCGACGAATTAGAGATGTTAAAATCTAGCAAGTATATAAATTTAAACATCTGGAAAATGTTTTAACATAGGACACAAATTTCGAAACCAAAATCTTGAAGGCATATTTGAATTCTGAAAGATGCCTTCCAAAAGCTAAGTATTAAGAAACAGGGGCATTTAATTAGAAACAAAGATGACGTTAGGGTTATATCTTTCTATCTATCTTTTCATATTTATTTATATATATTTATTCATATCTATCTATATCTATTAATAGCTAACGATATTAATTCATATCTATCTATATATATTCATATCTATCGATATTAATTCATATCTATCGATATTAATTCATATCTATCTATCTATCGATATTAATTCATATCTATCTATCTATCTATCGATATTAATTCATATCTATCTATCTATGTATCGATATTAATTCATATCTATCTATCTATCTATCTACATCAACCTATTCATACCTATGTAATCATATCTTACTATCTATTTATATCTATCTATTCATATCTTACTATCTATCAATATCTATCTATTCATATCTTACTATCTATCAATATCTATCTATTCATATTTTACTATCTATCGATATCTTTTTATTCATATCTTACTATCAATATCTATATATTCGTATCTTACTGCCTATCTATATCTATTCATATCTTTCCATCAATATCTATCTTACATCATATAAAATGTCCGAGATTTGAGATCGCCCAATGTAGTTATGTAATATCAGTCCACTACTATAATGACGAATGGTAGACAATTTCCCTCCGGAAGAAGAGGAAATGACGTAAAAAAGACATAGCTTAATAGAAGAATGTTGAGAATAACATGAACGGAGAATGTAAACAACAAGGAAGTTTTTAAGAAACATGGAACAAAAAAGAACATTTGCCTCCCTCTGTCTTTTTTACAAATACTTTCATGGTAAGTGCTCCGATGAGCTGTTTTCGTTGGTTTCCAGACTTCACGAATGAAAGCGTTTAACTAGGCTGGTATCTCGCTCACACCCTTTCACTGTTGAAACTGTTAAATGTAGCCGCCTCTTCTACTCCAATAGCTTTATGTCTCGCACTTCTCGCCTGTGGAACTCCCTCCCCTTTTCTTGTTTCCCTGATAGCTATAATCTCCAACTATTCAAATGTAATGTCAATCGACGTCTCCAGATGCCCTGATCTATCCGCTATCCTTCTCTTCATTCTTTCCTCTATCACTCTTATTTGCTCTCGCTCCAACTCGGAAAACCCTTGCGTGCTAGTGGCTTCCCGCTTTGCTTGGGGTTGAATGCTTAAAAAAAAAAGAAGAAATAGATGAATTGCCTGGAACACGTAATGAGGAAAGAGGGTTTGGAATATTTGATACTTACATAGTGGAAGTAATAGACACAGAGAAATAACTTTAACCTCCCTAACGAGTTTCTGTAAATAAATATCAGAACATAGAGTCGGAGGGATAGTTAAAAGGTAACGATTGATAAGAGCTTCAAAAGATAGGAAGTTGTGGAAAGACATGATCGCCCAAATCCTGACGGGAAATTGCACACAAAAGAATAAGGAGCATACCGTACTAAGTAGAGTCCGATATTTTAATCTGGCACTCAGTTTGTTGAAGGGCTTCGAGGGCAGCGCCACATGTTGCTTACAAACTTCATATGTAGGGCGAGAAAGGGTGGTCAGTCTTTTCGTGTGAGCATATGTGATGTGACAGAATCATTCAAGCTGTCTAATCATCAACGTAGCCCGCATCACAAATCATACACATCAAGACACCATCAGACAAGAAATGGGCACGTTCGGAGACCCCATGACCAGTGTCAAGTAGAGGAAGTTGAAGTGTTATGGCCACGTCACAAGAACCAACAATCTTTCTATTTACCGTCTTACATGATACCACCTTAGGCAAAAGAAGAAGAGGAAAGAGAAGAAGAGGTAAAAGAAGAAGAGGTAAAAGAAGAAGAGGTAAAAGAAGAAGAGGCAAAAGAAGAAGAGGCAAGAGAAAAGAGGCAAAAGAAGAAGAGGCAAGAGAAAAGAGGCAAAAGCAGAAGAGGCAAGAGAAAAGAGACAAGAGAAGAAGAGGTAAAAGAAGAAGAGGCAAGAGAAGAAGAGGTAAAAGAAGAAGAGGCAAGAGAAGAAGAGGTAAAAGAAGAAAAGGTAAAAGAAAAAGAGGCAAGAGAAGAAGAGGTAAAAGAAGAAGAGGTAAAAGAAGAAGAGGCAAGAGAAAAGAGGCAAGAGAAGAAGAGGTAAAAGAAGAAGAGGCAAGAGAAGAAGAGGCCGAAAGAAGATGAGGCAAAAGAAGAAGAGGCAAGAGAAAAGAGGCAAAAGAAGAAGAGGCAAGAGAAAAGAGACAAGAGAAGAAGAGGTAAAAGAAGAAGAGGCAAGAGAAAAGAGGCAAGAGAAGAAGAGGTAAAAGAAGAAGAGGCAAGAGAAAAGAGGCAAAAGAAGAAGAGGTAAAAGAAGAAGAGGCAAGAGAAAAGAGGCAAGAGAAGATGAGGCAAAAGAAGAAGAGGCAAGAGAAAAGAGGCAAGAGAAGAAGAGGCAAAAGAAGAAGAGGCAAGAGAAAAGAGACAAGAGAAGAAGAGGTAAAAGAAGAAGAGGCAAGAGAAGAAGAGGTAAAAGAAGAAGAGGCAAGAGAAAAGAGGCAAGAGAAGAAGAGGTAAAAGAAGAAGAGGCAAGAGAAGAAGAGGCCGAAAGAAGATGAGGCAAAAGAAGAAGAGGCAAGAGAAAAGAGGCAAAAGAAGAAGAGGCAAGAGAAAAGAGACAAGAGAAGAAGAGGTAAAAGAAGAAGAGGCAAGAGAAAAGAGGCAAGAGAAGAAGAGGTAAAAGAAGAAGAGGCAAGAGAAAAGAGGCAAAAGAAGAAGAGGTAAAAGAAGAAGAGGCAAGAGAAAAGAGGCAAGAGAAGATGAGGCAAAAGAAGAAGAGGCAAGAGAAAAGAGGCAAGAGAAGAAGAGGCAAAAGAAGAAGAGGCAAGAGAAAAGAGACAAGAGAAGAAGAGGTAAAAGAAGAAGAGGCAAGAGAAGAAGAGGTAAAAGAAGAAAAGGTAAAAGAAGAAGAGGCAAGAGAAGAAGAGGTAAAAGAAGAAGAGGTAAAAGAAGAAGAGGCAAGAGAAGAAGAGGCCGAAAGAAGATGAGGCAAAAGAAGAAGAGGCAAGAGAAAAGAGGCAAAAGAAGAAGAGGCAAGAGAAAAGAGACAAGAGAAGAAGAGGTAAAAGAAGAAGAGGCAAGAGAAGAAGAGGTGAAAGAAGAAAAGGTAAAAGAAGAAGAGGCAAGAGAAGAAGAGGTAAAAGAAGAAGAGGCAAGAGAAAAGAGGCAAGAGAAGAAGAGGTAAAAGAAGAAGAGGCAAGAGAAAAGAGGCAAGAGAAGAAGAGGTAAAAGAAGAAGAGGCAAGACAAGAAGAGGTAAAAGAAGAAGAGGTAAAAGAAGAAGAGGCAAGAGAAGAAGAGGCCGAAAGAAGATGAGGCAAAAGAAGAAGAGGCAAGAGAAAAGAGGCAAAAGAAGAAGAGGCAAGAGAAAAGAGACAAGAGAAGAAGAGGTAAAAGAAGAAGAGGCAAGAGAAGAAGAGGTAAAAGAAGAAAAGGTAAAAGAAGAAGAGGCAAGAGAAGAAGAGGTAAAAGAAGAAGAGGCAAGAGAAAAGAGACAAGAGAAGAAGAGGTAAAAGAAGAAGAGGCAAGAGAAGAAGAGGTAAAAGAAGAAAAGGTAAAAGAAGAAGAGGCAATAGAAGAAGAGGTAAAAGAAGAAGAGACAAGAGAAAAGAGACAAGAGAAGAAGAGGTAAAAGAAGAAGAGGCAAGAGAAGAAGAGGTAAAAGAAGAAAAGGTAAAAGAAGAAGAGGCAAGAGAAGAAGAGGTAAAAGAAGAAGAGGTAAAAGAAGAAGAGGCAAGAGAAGAAGAGGCCGAAAGAAGATGAGGCAAAAGAAGAAGAGGCAAGAGAAAAGAGGCAAAAGAAGAAGAGGCAAGAGAAAAGAGACAAGAGAAGAAGAGGTAAAAGAAGAAGAGGCAAGAGAAGAAGAGGTGAAAGAAGAAAAGGTAAAAGAAGAAGAGGCAAGAGAAGAAGAGGTAAAAGAAGAAGAGGTAAAAGAAGAAGAGGCAAGAGAAAAGAGGCAAGAGAAGAAGAGGTGAAAGAAGAAGATATAAATTAAGAAGAGGGAAAAGAAGAGGAGGTAAAAAAGAAAAGGAAAGAGAAGAAGAGGAAAAAAGAGGAGGGGTAACAGAAGAAGAGGTAAAAGAAGAAGAGGCCAAAGAAG
Source organism: Acanthosepion esculentum (assembly GCA_964036315.1). Lineage (NCBI taxonomy): Eukaryota > Metazoa > Mollusca > Cephalopoda > Sepiida > Sepiidae > Acanthosepion > Acanthosepion esculentum. The sequence continues at coordinate 141,081,864 of OZ038476.1, forward strand.
AGGAGGCAAAAGTAGAAGAGGCAAAAGAAGAAGAGGTAAAAGATGAAGAGGCAAAAGAAGAAGCAAAAGAAGAAGAGGCAAGAGAAGAAGAGGAAAGAGAAGTAGAGAAACATGGACTGACAATGTCACTGAGTCGATTGGAAGAACCTTCATAGTGACTAAGACATTGGCACGCAACCGAGATATACGAAAGGAACGGATTAGGCGCTCAACGGCGCTGCGACCCTACGACTACACTCGATCATGGAATTGATAATGATGACGCGAATGCGTGATCATTACAAGCTGAATTCTATCTTTTATTTTCTCTGTTTTTGGACGATCCGAAGTACGAATATATCTTTTTATCTGTCTCCCGTCAATGTTAATTATCATCCATTTGTTTTAGATGATAGACCGCCCCACACCACAAAGAGATAGTCCACAATCTTATCTTGGAACGTCCCGGTTAAATAATTACTCGGCGGGTACAAAGACTACAAGATAAGTTACTAAATAAATTGACTAATTTTGTAAATAGAATGTAGCGAAGTTATTAACTTTCTTTCTTTGATTCTTTCATCATAAGATTTGATAATATCAACAAAGGCAGCACAGTCAATTAACGTTTGGCATATAAAAAACTATGTATTTATGAGCTGTTTGAGAGCTAAAGGTGTCGCGCATTCATATGTGCTGCTTCGTAATAGTGCACCGCTTCAAATAAAAGAAGAGATTTAGAAAGACAGTGTTAAGAAGCTCTAAGACAGTGGTTCCCAACCTTTTTTGCATGGCGGCACAATATTGAGTTCTTTAAATTTTCGCGGCACACCTATCACAAAAAATAAATATTTTCCACTCATAAAGCCTTTTTGCAATAAAATAATAAAAAACAAAGAATATTATATAAGAAGAATTTTTATTCCCATAAATCAACATATCCTGTATTCAATATCGGGTATAAAATAATAATGGTGAATGTCAGTGGGACAGTTGTGCCTGATGCTTCTTGACTACTGCTGCAATATTTGGGCGAATGTGAGAGAGACACACTCTTAACTCTTCTTCAATATTTTTAAGTCTTTCACGTTTTTTTTATTTTTAATGTTGTTTCGGTAAGAAAATCCCAGTTCACATAGGTACGAAGTTGAGAATTGCAGTAAGATTTTGATGGCTTTTTTTACTTAGAGTTGGATACTCTTCCATAACAGAAATCCAAAAGGCATCCAATGGCAGTCGTGCGTACTTCAATTTGAGACCACGATCACTGGAAAGGTTTGCTAATTATTCCTCTTCACATAACTCAAAATTGAAAAAGTTGATGACTGATAAATCTAGGAACGGATTGCGAATCCAATCTTCAATGCTGATTAAGGGAAAATATTCTTCAATTTTATTTTCTAAACATGTCAAATGCTCACTAATAATGGGAATCATCTCGGTAACGCAGGTTTTGCGAACTAAGGGAAATATATCCAAATCATTTACCTTCATTCTTTTCTTCCATATTGCAACTTTTTTCTTAAAAGCAACAAATTTATCTGTTGCCGTAATTGAGCAGTGTCATCATGATTAAGGAATTGAATGTCTTTATTAAACAAAATGAAATTAAATGGCTTCTAGGTATTATCTCTTCGCGGCTCACCAGTAATCATTCCGCGGCACCCTAATGTGCCGCGGCACAGTGGCTGGGAACCACTGCTCTAAGGAATTTGTCGAGACACAGTCTCAGTCTATACTTACTCTGATGCATTTATATATTAATACAAGTGAAATATTTGTCACACGTTAGGGTTATACCTTTCTATCTTTTCATATTTATTTATCTATATTTATTCATTCATATCTATCTATAACTATTCGTATCTATTTGTATCTACTCATATCTATTTGCATTTATTCACATCTATCTATATTCATATCTATATATCTGTATTTGTTCATACCTATCTATATTAATTCATATCGCTCTATATATTCATATCTATCGATATTAATTCTCTCTCTCTCTATATATATATATTTATATCTATCGATATTAATTCATATCTATCTCTATATGTATTCATATCTATCGATATTAATTCATATCTATCTATATATATATTCATATCTATCGATATTAATTCATATCTATCTATATATATTCATATCTATCGATATTAATTCATATCTATATATATAATAATATCTATCGATATTAATTCATATCTATCTATCTATATATTCATATCTATCGATATTACTTCATATCTATCTATACAGTAGCGGCCATAATATAAGGAACGGAAACAACAAAGACATAAATATGTGTATTACTTAAAAAGTAATGCATGATTAGCAATGAAATTTTTACCGAATAAAGATTATACAAAGTTACAAAAATTTACATAATAGTTTTTTTTAAAATAATATCTATCGATATTAATTCATATCTATCTATAAATATAGTAATATCTATCGATATTAATTCATATCTACCTATATATATAGTAATATCTATCGATATTAATTAATATCTATCGATATTAATTCATATCTACCTATATATATATAGTAATATCTATCGATATTAATTAATATCTATCGATATGAATTGATATCTATCTATCTATCTATCTATCTATCTATCTACCTTTTCATACCTATCTAATCATATCTTACTATCTATCAATATCTATTTATTCATATCTTACTATCTATCAATATCTATCTATTCATATCTTACTATCTATCAATATCTATCTATTCATATCTTACTATCAATATCTATATATCTATCTATCTAGTCCTTTTAATATCTGTCTGTCTACCTATCTATCCATCTAGTCCTTTTAATGTCTCTCTATCTATCTATCTATCTATCTAGTCCTTTTAATGTCCATCTATCTATCTATCTATCTATCTATCTAGTCCTTTTAATGTCTATCTATCTATCTATCTAGTCCTTTTGATGTCTATCTATCTATCTAGTCCTTTTAATGTCCATCTATCTATCTATCTAGTCCTTTTAATGTCTATCTATCTATCTATCTATCTATCTAGTCCTTTTAATGTCTATCTATCTATCTATCTATCTATCTATCTATCTATCTAGTCCTTTTAATGTCCATCTATCTATCTATCTATCTAGTCCTTTTAATGTCTATCTATCTATCTAGTCCTTTTAATGTCTATCTATCTATCTAGTCCTTTTAATGTCTATCTATCTATCTATCTATCTATCTATCTATCTATCTATCTAGTCCTTTTAATGTCTATCTATCTAGTCCTTTTAATGTCTATCTATCTATCTAGTCCTTTTAATGTCCATCTATCTATCTATCTAGTCCTTTTAATGTCTATCTATCTATCTAGTCCTTTTAATGTCCATCTATCTATCTATCTATCTAGTCCTTTTAATGTCTATCTATCTATCTATCTAGTCCTTTTAATGTCCATCTATCTATCTATCTATCTAGTCCTTTTAATGTCTATCTATCTATCTATCTAGTCCTTTTAATGTCTATCTATCTATCTATCTATCTATCTATCTATCTATCTATCTATCTATCTAGTCCTTTTAATGTCTATCTATCTATCTATCTATCTATCTATCTAGTCCTTTTAATGTCTATCTATCTATCTATCTATCTATCTATCTATCTATCTATCTATCTATCTATCTATCTATCTATCTATCTTACATCATATATATAGTTATATATAGTTAATGAACTTCCTTTTGTTTCCTAATTTTCTTTTTGTTTTTCTCCCTCGCAAATTTAATCACATACTCTGTTCTTTCCTTCTCCCTCGTCTTCACTCCCTGTTACTCTCTCTAGCAATCCAGTTCCAACCATTAAACCCCTTAATTTATATTTCCTCCTTTTCTCCTTCCCCATCGACCTTCTCTCTCATTTTCTTATCTTTTCCCTCTTTTTCTCTTTCTCTTTGTTTCCTTTCGTATTCATACTTTATTTGCTCTCTTTCCCTTTTCCCCCCACTCAAAAGCCAGTCTAATTATCTCCCTTTATTTTCTTTGTATTTATGCGTTGAAATAAAAATATTCGCACGTTTTGAATTTTGAATTCATTAATTAGATTAATAGAATTTAATGTTTGTTTAAAATTCTTTTCAATAATTTCAAGTATAGCACTTTTCTTTATTAGGTGTTTAATTTAAGTTTGAAGTTCATTCCAAACAGCTAACTAAAGCCACATAAAGAAAGAATAAAAAATGGTTTTACAATATGAATTGTAAATGATTAATTAGAAACATCGTCACATTCAACTCGAGTAATTTTGTTTGGGGCAAAATGTCGCCCAGACGAACAATTTCTTCTTCCATTTGCTTTAGCCAATGTTTTAAACACAATTATTTACTATCGCTTTATCAAATTTAATTAAAACGAAATGGGTCAGTACACCCCCGAACATCTGTTTTATTACGGTATTCCGCCAGCATGAATAAATGACATAACTCGGTTTTTACAGACACACGGTTTTTTGGCTCAGCTGGATGTCTCATTTATCAACGTTTAATCTTAAAGATATACTTCTAGCCTTAAAAAGAAGACCAATATAAACTCCTGAATACAAGGAATAGGCGTAAAAGATTGTTCTGTGACAATTTTCAAAGTGGGGAATCCTGTCCACATTTTTAATTCAGGCGTTTATCTGGACTCATTATTATTAAAAATCCACCTTTAAGTGACGAATCCAGGTGCGCCGTCAGTGTCACTAGAAGTTTCGGGTCTAAATAAACAACATTCTTCGGTGCGCGACCCAACCGTATATGATCAGTATTCGGCCGCACCCAGAATAAAATGTGAGGGTGGTGTAATAGTTTATGTATCGGAATTGTTAATCGGGGAGCCGAGTTCCAATCACGGTTAGATTTGTTACGTACATTTACGTGCTAATATCGCTGAGAAAGGTATAAACGAAGCTCTTTCCTCCGCAGCTATGGATTAATTAGTAAGACTTATATCACTATTATTAAAAATACACCTTTACGTGCAGAGTCTAGGTGTGTCGTCAGTGTTGTTGCACCCATGTCGCTAGAAGTTTCGGGTCTAAATAAACAACAGACTTCTTCGGTGGGCGACCCGACCGAATATGATCAGTATTCGGTCCGAACCCAGAATAAAATTTGCTACTAGCTTTAGGTGCATTATATAAGTTCCTCCAGAAAAATGCAACTAATCAAGCCTTCACCTGGGCTATTCGATGTTATAGATTCGATATGCTTGGTTGTACTGATCTTCCTACATGCAGCCAAGGCAGGGTCTTTTTTGGACGAAGAGAAGAAAACCAACCAATAAATATATATATATACATTAATAAAATAAAACGATTTATTATATTGGCTCGTCTTCCGACTTACTTTTCTTTCTCTTCCTCCCCTTTTAACTTCTCTAAAAAAACTTATTTGTTTGGTCTTTCTTTTTTTTCTTTCCTTTTTATTCTTATATTTTGTCTTTCTTTTCTTCTTCTTTTCTAAACTACACTTAATACCATTTTTACAATAGAGTGATTAAAATGACTTAGATTATTTACAAAAAGAAAACTCCTAAAATGCGGTATGAATAATTTGGGATTTTGATTGATACTCTAATAATTTCCTTTTAAAAACTAACTCAAACACCATAAATACGAAACTAACTTCGCCACAAATGTAAACTATTAGAAGTCATTTTTTCTATAGGGAATAACTGTCCAACATGAGATAATTTCAAATTATTTTCCTGTTTTGTTTTAGTTTTAACGGAACATTATCGTGAGAGAGACCAATTCTGGTTGAAATTCTAAAATCGACAAATTATTTTAATTCAGAAGGCGATCAAAAATTAGATTGTCAAGGAAACAAAATCAAATTTTAGACGGAAAATAATTTTATTGCTTCTCGACTATGACCTAAAGGTTATTGGTGTCTACCAGAAAATTTAAATAAGGGACGACGAGTGTAAAGTGATATAAGATATAAAAAAAAAACATATATCAGATAAAGGAAAGTATTGTTCTCTGAGGAGAAATTTGATTCTCATTTAGTCAAAAATGATCATCAACAGTATTAAATTTTCGTACGCCATCTTTAATCTCTAGTAAATTGCTTAGGCGCCTCCCTTTGAGCAGTAGTGAACACGTTCATGAAGCAGACTATAACTTTTTTTCCTGTGCCGCCCACTTCAAACGTGTGCAGTTATGGTTCCCCACAACTTCCTATCCATTTTATCACTTAGCAATCCTTTGTCCTTTTACTTTCATTCCCATTCTGCCAACCATTTACACAAATTTGCTAGGTAGGTGCATCGCAGTTTCCCTATTGTATTCACTGTCCTGTGTGTGTCAATTTCTCCAAACCTTCTTTTTTTTCATTATCTATGCCAGAAATTTCAACTTGTTCTGATTCTAAGTGCAAGGGCCCTCGTTGTTCACGTGCTCTGCTCAGCGTCCATATTTAGAATTCAGTTTCTGTTGACACAAGTTTTCTCTATCTGTGAGGAAGTTGTCCAGCATTCATTGCCAAACAAGAGGATGTTACACAGCAGTTCAACATTACTAATGTAGCGGATTCGATTTCTAGCATGACGTCTTGTTGTAATCGAAATTAAACTTACTAAATACATATTCGTAATGAACCATTGCCGCTGAATTGTGTTCGACCCTCATTATTCCAGACTAATAGTTCATTTTTATTTTGATTATATTTGTAACCCTGTCTTCAAACAGTCGCTACTCAGCTAATTTCGAGCGCCATTTTCATAAAGGCGTCTTTGTGCCAGATAAATTTATGCCAAATAAATATTTCTGAGATGAGGTATTATGTACAATATTTATATTATTCGGACTACTGTCCTCATCTTTGTCGCCATATTTATCATTACAACGTTTCGGCCTTGGAATGTCGAACTGAACCCTTTATTTCGCTCCACGTGCCATGTTTAATGGATGTCACTTAACTGTCTATCAGTTATCTCTGCCTTAACCGGGTATTGAACTCAAACTCTTTAGGTCCTGTCACTGGGTCTAACCAACGCCTTTATCCACTGTGCCATGTGTCCTTGAGGACATCTGTGTAGGAATTTCTGGGTATTATAAACCTAATGTCTTCAGCAACCTGAAGAAGGCCGGAGCGTACAACGGCCGAAACGTTGTAATAAATACGGCGACAAAGATGAAGACAATAGTCCGAAAAATGTAAATAATATAGAACTTAATGGTTTGCAAGTTACATTTATGTTCGATTATACAGGGGAAGAATTTTGAACATTGTTTCTGTGGAGTTCGTTTTTGTTTTCACTTGATTTAGACTAAAATTGAAATGCTGATTTCAAAACCAGTCAGTTTTCTTCTATCACGTCAAGTCTTTTCCCTACAGCCTACTCCCGAAATAAGCACAATTGAACTGATTTGCTAATTGCGCCTCTTTTATGAGTTGCGCTCAAAGTGTTAAGAATCGTAATTAATAATATAATATTTAGTCTTTTGTTTCAATAACGAATAAATACCAATATTTTCTGTTTATTAATGTTGAATGTAGCGTCATATGTTAGGGGATTCACGCTATGGCAGAGAGGGTGAAATATGATACCTATTCAGTTTCACCTGAGACAGTGCGGTGAGAGGTGGTGTGTGTTCCATATAGACGAGTCGTATTCTGCAGGCAAAACATAAAAAAGGATCCTACTTTCGATCTAGGGAAAGAGTTCATTTCTGCATTATTTTCCAAGTGACAGTAGCTTTGTATGTTGCCATAACATACAGGGTTTACTGCAGAAACTGGGAATTCTGGGAATTCTGATGTATAACTCAAATGAATAGCGACTGTTCATCGACAGCTCAAAGCGTAGCTTAAAGTGTGTCCTTCTCCAAAATGGCAATTCATACGGTGGTGTCCCAATTGGCCATTCAGTTTGTCTTCATGAAGAACACGGAGACATAAAGAGAGTCATTGACTTGTTGCAATATCACAAACACAATTAGATTATCTGTATTGACCTTAAAATGGTATGATTCATTCTTGGTCAGCAACGCAATTACACCAAGTATCACTGCTTTCTGTGTATGTGGGATAGCTGACCTCGAGAGAAGCATAGGGTGGAGAGGACTTGGCCTCCAAGACCTGACCTCAAAGCTGGCGATCCTAACATCCTATATGATTCACTCGTTGACAGAAAGAAATTTGTATTCCTACCTCTGAACATTGAACTGGGTTTAATGAAGCAATTCGTTAAAGCATTGAAAACTGAGGGAGACTGTTTCAAGTACATCATTTTGGCATTTTTTGCCCTGTCAATTGAAAAAAAAATCAAAGCTGGTTTGTTTGATGGTCCACAGATTCGGCAGCTAATTAAAGATAATCATTTTATCGGGACAATGTTAAAACTTGAAAAGAATACTTGGCCATCATTCAAAGACCTTTTTCAAGAACTTGGAAATAAACGTGCACAGAATTATACCGAAATTGTGTAGAAACTATTGGAGAGCTACAAATTCCTCGGGTGCAACATGTGCATCAAGTTGCATTTTCTGCACAGTCATCTTCCTAACTTCTCGGAAAACCTTGGTGAAGTGAGCGATGAGCAAGATGAAGGATTCCACCATGATTTGAAGGTCATGGAAGAACGGTATCAGGGTAGATGGGATGTAAATATGATGGCTGACTGTTGTTGAAGCATAAAGCGATATTGTACACTCCAGGAAAAGCTAGAGGTGTAAATTTTTACCTTAAGTAATTGCAAACAATTTGACTTACAGTAATAATATCCTTTGAATGAATAAAATATATTTGCGCAAACATGACAGCCAAGCAATGCTATATTATATTCCATCATATGTATTTTTTAAACCACACAATAAAATGAGCCCAAATATACGAGATACAGTATTTTATGTTTCTTTATACAAAGCGAGGGTATCCTGTAGCATGCAAACCTGACGTGATACAAAAAAACTGGGGTTATTTTTGGATTCAAAAGCCAAAAGTTAATCAAAATCGAGTGTCAAACCTAACTTAAGGAAAATTGTTTTCCCCGGTGTTATCATTAGAAACCGCACACGTCTGGCCTTGTACCAGTTTAAATTAACTTCAGACAATGTCGGAAATAGCTGTGGCTTCTATATTGATCGTTCAAGCCTCGTTTTCACAGTGCGACGATTTCATTTCTGCTTTGTAATCAACTCTCTTATTTAAATCAACCAATGGCAGCATCCAACAGAAAGGAAACCCAAAGCGCATAATAATAATAATACATTAATAAACTTAAATGTTCCTAAACGTAAAGAAATCAAAAGCTAATATATATATATATATATCTATATATATCTATATATATATATATATATATATATATATATATATATGATTAAAAATAATTAAAAAAAACAAAACAAACTAATTGAAATTTTATAATTAAAACTAAATATTTGCTGTAATAACAGAGTATGGGGGGGGGCTAGCCTTAGGCTTACGCGCATCAAAATAATTTGATTAAGGACATGTTTGATAGTTTTTAATCATGTTTTAAAACACATTTTTAATGATTTACGAGTAGTTCTCGTTTTATTTAATTGTATTTCTTTTGTATTTATTTGTATCCAATGAGATCGTCTTCGATTTTTTCAATCTAGAGATGGAAAGAAAGGAACGCGTAAGCGCTATTGGATGGGTGTCCATCCCGATTCGCCATTTCATTAAATATGATTCCTATCTTTGGCACTATTACTGCTGGCACTGTTACGAGCCACATCGTCATTATTGGGATCATTAATAATATTTGAACGAGGCAAATAAATAAATAACTTTTATAAAATACGAACAGAAGTGCAGAAAAGAACAAAAAAATACGAAGTATAAAACGAACTAAGAGATACAGTAGAGAAATTGTTGTGTAAAGAAGATCATGTTTGCTTTTGTTATGTCAACGAACACTTCTTGCCACTTTCGTAATGCTTGTTGTAGTAGAGACTTTGTAATCGCAGATACAACTATAGTAACGCCGTTGAACAATACTGGTTTCAGACGCCTTCGAATAACACTTACATTAATAATACTTCGTATAGTTAATAGAATAGAGAATGGTGTAGACAAGAGAATAACGATCCGTAAAGTAATGGAGAATAGAGGAGAAATGGTGATCCTCCAGACGTCACGCGACTTCCTACATATATGTGTTTCCTCTATGGTTGTCATGCTCGTTGTAGTAGAGACATTGTAATCGCAGATACAACTATAGTAACGCCGTTGAACAATACTGGTATCAGACGCCTTCGAATAACACTCGCACTAGTAGTACTTGCTCGATAATACTTGCTCGAAAAGTAACCACCGAATAAAGATCCGAATAGTAATCCGTATAGTGAGATTTTCACGGTCGGATGCGGCACAAGGCCAAGTTTATTGTGGGGTATCCGAGCCCGTAGGCTCGTGCAAAAATTCTCGGAAGACACCATAAAAAACGGGGTCGGGTATCTGTCTACCTCTCCAGTCAAGGTTATGCCCTTCGACATAGCCTCATCTGGGTTCCTCACTGCCCGGAGGCAGATCTGTTTGACACTTCCGAAGTAATCCGGATCGTGAGATATTCACTAACCGCCCCACGTGGCCAGATGCGGTACAAGTTTATAGTGGGGTATCCGAGTCCGTAGGCTCGGTCAAAAGTTCCCCGTAGACTCCGTAAAAACGAGTTCGGGTATTTGTCTACCACTCCAGAGAGTTTGAACAGCGCACCCCGAAGTAATTCGGAGAAAGATCACTTATACGCCACGCTAATTCCCATATATACATTTCATTTACCATCACGTGATCTACTTATGCGATCGCCTGTTTGCTTTCTGGTGGTCTGTGTTCAAACTTCAGTGTCGGCAGCGACACTTTATTCCTATATGACATTTGCTACGAGGACATCTGTTAACAGAAAATTAATTCCTTATTAATAAATTCTTAGACAATTCCATAAGAGTAATTATATTGAATCAGTTAGGTCCACTGCGAGGAAAATTGTTTCACTATGTCGTGCCAGACATCTTTTCTCGTCCGAAATCATCTTACATATTTATAAATCTACCGCTCGTTCTAGCACTGAATATTGCTTCGATATCTTATCTGGTAGTCGGTCTTTATATCTGGAGATTCTCGAAAAGAAGCCAAAGGATTTGTAATGTCATCTCGACTTCAATTACTTTCCCACTGCCGTGTTGGGGCTTTTCTCTGCGTTTTTATAAATATTTTTATAGGCAATTGTTCTAATGTGCTCTCCTTGCAGCCATGGCAGCATGAATTTAAGCTTACTACTAGATTGGCAACTAGGTCTCATCTTTTTACTTCTGAAATAGCTAGATCGAACCGTAAATGTCTTTAAGATTGTTATGGTAATTTACCCACGTACGCATCGACTCTCTCCCAGGTATAAATAGGAGCAGGTACTGCCTTTCAGAGAGGGATGTTTACAGCAGTCAGCTCTGACAGTCAGACCGAACATTCTTGCTGTAACACTCTCGTTTGTATATGTTTCTATTAGTATTTCTGTTAATATATTTGTTTAACTCAATTCCTCTTTTTGTGTCTTTATTTCTGACAAAACAATGCCACAACAAAGATTTAAAGACATTTTATGATTTATTTGTTTGAATACTTCTCTTCAACTAGGGACGAGAAAGGCTGCATAAGTTGCAATAAAAAGAAAAAAATATAAGACGATACTGCAATTTTTATTATTAAACATGGCCGAAACAAGACCTTTGTCGATGGAACCGAGAGTAGAGAAAGCTGAATTAATTCCCTTGGAAAGTGCATTCATGCGAAATGTACTTATTTAAGACTCCACCGGATGTTGAATTCGGTCCGGTGATTTCATTTTCCGCGAACATGACCGTCATGCTAACTTGCACTTTTGCAGTTAAAGTCGAACTTAAGATTATAACCTCAACGATTGAGACTTACAGCACTATTATTCAGAGATTAGTTTAGAAACGTAGTTTCAAGACATAAGAACATTTCAGCCAATGAAATGTCAGTACATCTGTTTTGAAGTTCCTGGCAAGTCCAAGGGACAATTCAGAATTATTTATGCAGCCATGCAAACTTAATATTACTATGAATTCCAGCTTACCAAAACTATTTTCATTTGGTTATTTTCCATGTTTAGAATGAAATAAATCTGATTCCAATTTTGCATGATT
>OZ038476.1:141099006-141114006 GCA_964036315.1 Acanthosepion esculentum
GGATGAAGATTATATTGGATGTATTGGATAAAGTTTGTATTGGATGTATTGGATGAAGATTGTATTGGATGTATTCGATGAAGATTGTATTGAATGTATTGGATGAAGTTTGTATTGGATGTATTGGATAAAGTTTGTATTGGATGTATTGGATAAAGTTTGTATTGGATGTATTGGATAAAGTTTGTATTGGATGTATTGGATAAGGTTTGTATTGGATGTATTGGATAAAGTTTGTATTGGATGAAGATTGTATTGGATGTATTGGATGAAGATTGTATTGGATGTATAAGATGAAGATTGTATTGGATGTATTGGATGAAGATTGTATTAGATGTATTGGATGAAGGATGTATTGGATGAAGTTTGTATTGGATGTATTGGATAAAGTTTGTATTGGATGTATTGGATAAAGTTTGTATTGGATGTATTGGATAAAGTTTGTATTGGATGTATTGGATAAAGTTTGTATTGGATGTATTGGATGAAGATTGTATTGGATGTATTGGATGAAGATTGTATTGGATGTATTCGATGAAGATTGTATTGGATGTATTTGATGAAGATTGTATTGGATAAAGATTGTTTTGTATGTATTGGATGAAGTTTGTATTGGATGTATTGGATGAAGTTTGTATTGGATATATTGGATGAAGTTTAATCACAATTTTACAAATACGTCACGTGTAATCAATGTCTGATTATAATTCTATTTAACTCAAATACTCACGTTAATTGGCTGGGTGTTAAATATCAACATATAAATTGCTTTATGTTCTATATTTTATTATCATCCTCATCTTTTTCGCACTTCCTTATTCTTAAATTCTATGCTGTTACTGTATATATCTTTCAGAAACTTGCGAAGAATTGGAACTGGGATGTTTTCAATTTGACCTCGTTTTCGTATCACTAGAGAATGAGACATCATCTAGCAACACTTCTACTTTCAACGACTTTGAATATTGAAGAATACATCGAATGAAAATATCGTGATAAAAAAAAACAATAAAAAGATGACGTTAACCATAAAGGTTGTGGTGAGCAGTTGGTGGAATATGGTAAATTTCTATTGTGTAAGATTGTGGACGAAAACAAGACGAACACAGCAGATCTTGATTATTAATAATGAGTACAAAAAAGGCTTTCATTAAATGTCATTCTTCACAATGAAGCTGTAAGCCAGACTAAGTAAAATAAACTCAAATAAAATTAAATCGTTAGGTTTTGCATATTTTATTCCATCATCGCCGATCGGACCCTCAAACGTTCACCAATTGCGATAAACGGATAATCCCTCGGGGAGGCTTTGTAACTTGAGCGCCTATAAGGACTCAACCGTGACAGCAAGTGGAACTCGTACATACGATCCATCGTTACAAATATTTGGAAAATGGTCTGTTCCCTGTTCCGACCCAGCCTGACTCCTCCCATTCTCCTCTACCAGATCAGGCAAAAAAGATGGAGTGTTGCTGCCATATATTGGCAGGTGCTGCCCATTCTACGCCTTCCGCTCTCGATAGAGTTTAAAAGCATCTCCGCGTTCTTGCGGGCGACGAATTACTTTCCACCCTGCAACACATTTCCTCACAGATGAAACGCCGCAAGCCTCTCGCTGCTCTATCGCTATCTCCATGGAAAATGTTCAGATGAACTACATTCCTTAGTTGCACCAGTCCTGACCTTCACGGCTAGGACCCAACATACGCCGTCCATAATAGCGAACCATCCTCATTCCCTTCGTATTCCTTTGGTGAGATGTAAGTCCCGCTCGAGCAGCTTCATCCCGCGAACCTCTGCCTTGTGGAACCGACTCCAAAGGGGATGCTTTTCTGAAGAATACGATCTTAACCCGGATATGGTTAACCCTAATCTTCCACACATATCCGCCTCTTACTCGGTAACCATCTCTCTCGAGTGAGCCTCGGGTTTGTAAAATGTGAACATAGTAAAAATTCTCATCTGGCTTGAAATCTTGAGATTTCCATTTCATAAGATCACGACACTTGATAGCAAAACCTTTTAAAAATAAGTGGCGTGATCAAGTTCGTATGATCAGGATTCCTTTTGTCCAGATGTACAGATTCTTTCAATAAGATTGGTTTGGTTTGTTTTACGGCACATCAACATCAATGGGTCATTTAATGCCGACAACTTTTTTTTTCCTGGTAATATTTTGTTTTGTCAAAAATCTATTTCTGGTAATATTTTTTTCCCCAAAAATGAATAGCTGGTAATATTATTAAAAAAAATGTATTACTGTTAATATTTATTTTTCAAAAACATATTGCTGGTAATAGTTTTTTTTTTTCGTTGAAAAATTTATTTCCGATAATAATGTTTTTACAAAGTATTTCTGGTATTAAAACCAATTTTTACACTTTCATAATGTCTTTTACCTGAGTTTCGGTGTTAACTATTTGTCCCTAGCTGGGACCCTAACAAGTGCTACCAGCCTGGTTCAGGATGGACTGGGAACACCAGCAATTAAGAGGTGGTTCCACGCTCCTCAAAACCTCCTGGTCAGAGGCCTTGCTGTTGGATGTAGTTTATCGTCGTACCCAGGACGCGGATGTAGTTTATTGTTATTATGGGAACTTACCCATAATAATAATGGACTATTCCGGACATTATAAATACTGCGCCTCAAGAGGGAGCAGTGAGGATTAATTGTAAGAACATTGGAATAGTGATACTTGTCGAGACAACATAGTTCACTCTAACCAAATCTAATAGTCATTACTAATACTTCTACTTCTTTCTATATATTTCTGTTTGTAATATATCTGCGTTATTCCATACCTGTGTTCGAGTTATTCTTCTTTGGTTCTACCTGGAACCATCACCGTAGTACAAGGAACTTGGACCATAATAATTGTCATACCCAGGACGGCTTTCAATAAGAGATAATCTAATTAATGTATGTCGCCTAGACACAGAAACTCTACTTTGGCGTCAAACAGGACTTACATTTCGGCATTTATTTTCTCTGTGCTTTATCAGATGTAGTAGAACACAGTGGAGCTTATTTCGAAATAGCCTTGATTCAGCCCACGCAACGCAGTTTTCGTTTAATTCTTCTGTTAGGCAGACGTGCTTCTACTATTTACAGTTATTTCTTTTGTATTTTGTTTTACATTGGAGATGGTGAAAATGTATAAAAAAGGGTGAAGATTCTCTATAAGCAACAATCGACTTCATTACTTATGGTTGAATGTGTGTGCACGTAGCTTAACGGATATTGGCGCGAAAAGGGGGAACCGGGGAGCCGAGTTCAAATTCTGGACTAGTATGTTTTTTTCTTCTTCTTTGTACCATGTATACCTTTAGGAAGTGGTCGAACATTGCTCTCTACAATTTTCCGTCCTTTTGGCTTTTTGCTGCCTCTCCTAATCGCTGTTCTGTCAACCATTTACACAGGTTATACTTTTGCCTTCCTTATGTACTGTGAGCATCAAATTTTCTATGCCTGCTTTCCTCATTATGTAACCTAGATGCCAAATATAAGTGTCCCTTTGGCTTCTATTTTTCTTAAGACATCGTTGTTGCTAATTCTCTCGAAATATGTTCTTTAATGTGCCGGGTCGCTTCCGGGTGCGGGCGTCCATAGCTCTCCCCAATTCAAGTTTAGATGATAGTTCAGGACCGATAACATTGCAAAATATCTTTAGGGTTTTCTCGAGAACCTCTGGATATATACAGAGCATCAGACCAGATATGGCAGCAATATATTTTATATTTTATTTTATAAAAACCAGGTTCTGGGAATTCCTCTAGTAAAGAATAAATCAAAAGTGGTAAATAATTCTTGGAAGATTGCCATTTTCTTGCAGACTGAAGTAACGATTTGGTTTCAAATCGCTCAACTGAGTAAAAACCGGAGTATCACTGGAACAGAATTGAAACAATAAGAATGTCTCGAAATTTGTTTACAGCTTCACATTCCCGGGTTTATTATATGAAGAATAAAAGAACTTCCCTGTCAGACAAATTTCATATAGGTATATCACGGTTAATATAATCAATAACAGGTATCTTCATAAAACTACACAGACAAGATTTGAATTAACTTTGTATCATGGCGTTGCGTCGAATTGACTGGAGTTTTTTTTATGTCACAGGAAATGAATAAAATTGATTCTTTCCATGTTTTAAAAACTTTATTGATTATAGCCTTTAGGATATGTACTTTGTGTGGAGTTGAATGAATTGGGTGGGGATGCATGCAATGAACTCTTCCCGCATAGAAAGTTACAGTTTTGGAGTAACTGCTGATGTAGATAGTAATATTGTGTTCATGAAACATTTCGAGAAAGTAAAAAAAAAGATTAGTCCTAAAACAGTAAAATAAGAGAATGGACATAGATGAATAAATTTAAACATATACGTGGGGATTTTATAATTAAAGCTGATGTTACTTTGATTAAATTTGTATCTATATCAGTCAATTCATATCGATCTAACTGCTTTGTTCTTGCCGTCGGGCAGGTCGCCAAGAATCACGTAAATGAAGCTAAAAGAATGAGAACCTGATTCGTCGATATTGTTCTAAGACTGAAAAGTGTTAGAAAGACGTACGTGGCATTGTCATACCATTATTACCTGGTTGTGCTGGACTGTCTTAGGAACAGTAAGAAAAATGAATCCATCTAGGGAGCATTTAAACGTTTACGATGATTACTCGTGGGCGCCGACATTTTTGTTTCGTTCGGCCATGTCAGTAGGACAGACTAATTTAAATGCCACCATAACATCAAATATAACAAAAATACAACACAAAACAGGTCGTATTTACGTTAGTTGGTCTACTCTGCTTTATAAATAACACTAAGAGCTAAGGAATAAACATTTTACAGTATCTTTATACGTCTTTATACGTCGATAGCAGGTAATATGAGTTCTGTAAATACGTTTAAGCACGTCCAAAGCAGCGGAAGTGACAAATTTGACATCCATCTACATAAGAGAGATATTATCTCAAGTTTTATGTCAGTGGGAATGTCAAATAAATAACAGCTTATATCTATCTTACCGGATGCACGTTGCCGATATTCTTTGAAAATAATCTTAGAGAATGAACGTTTAATAAATTATTTTTGAGGAATCGAAAGAATTAAAATAAAACAATCAGAAAGCAAGCATGGACGATTCCGGTTTCAGATAAAACGGTTTTGATTTAAGAATCTGGTATCTGTCTATATTTCTGAGATGAGGTATTATGTACACTATTTACATTATTCGGACTATTGTCTTCATCTTTGTCACCATATTTATTACATCGTTTCGGCCGTTGTACGCTCCGGCGTTTTTCAGATGGTTGGAATGTCGAACTGAACCCTTTATTTCGCTCACTAGGGTAGACTGTTCTAATTCAACGTGCCATACGCTAGGCCACAAAAATCTCCTGAGCCGAACAAGCATAGAAATGAATACAATATGGGAACCAGTAATAAGGAACGCCAGAGAAAAGCGGTAATAACAACAAAAATTGCAATGATAGCAACAGAAATTGCAATATGAGCTCTGGTAAAAACGGTTGCTGAAGACATTAGGTTTATAATACTCAGAAATTCATAATTCATTTCTATGCGGAAAGACTTCAATGCATGCGTCCCCACCCAATTCATTCAACTCCACACAAAGTACATATCCTAAAAGGCTATAATCAATAAAGTTTTTAAAACATGGAAAGAATCAATTTTGTTCATTTCCTGTGACATAAAAAAAAACGCCAGTCGATTCGACGCAACGCCATGATACAAACTTAATTCAAACACAGATGTTATCAAGGACACATGGTATAGTGGATAAAGGCGTTAGTTAGATCCAGTGATAGGACCCAAACTGTGTGAGTTCAATACCCGGTTAAGGCAATGGAGAACTTGGAGAGGGGAATTAACAGGAGATAACTGATAACTGACATCCATTAGACATGGCACTAGAACAGTTTAACCCGGTGAGTGAAATAAAGGGTTCAGTTCAACATTCCAGCCAAACGAATAAGGCCGGAGTGTACAACGGCCGAAACGTTGTGATAAATATGGTGAAAAGATGAGAACAATAGTCCGAATAACGTAAATAGTGAAGAATCTGGAACTTTAATATTTTTCCGATTCGGACTGTTATTCTCATTATGCAGATTAATAAACTTTCTCCTTTTCGTTTGTTTTTTGATTTCCCTCTTTTCTAGAGATTCTTCAAGGATACCAGATACGAAATATAAGTGAAGAAGTAAAAAATATTCTGTTCGAAACAATAAAAGAGAAGGCACGAATAAAAAATCATTTAAAGAATAATGACAATGATACATACGGATGTCATAGAAAGCAGCGTAGGGAATGAAAGCAATGCTTTGTGTGCTTGTTCGTATGGCAATTGCGATTTCAATGACAGCACTGGGTAGTACAGAGGCAGACTCAGTGGAAACGGCACGAACTATAACTGAACAGAACTAAAAACAAGACAACTGAAACAGAATAATCTAGCAACGTAGATTAAATAACGGGTTTACGTTCAAATTCCCTGAAGATTACACGGATAAACAAACAAAGCAAACTGGGTGGGGGGTATTACAAAACGATCGAAATGTGATAACAATAACGAAGATAAGGACATTATTCCGAATGTAAATAACGATAAAGGAAAATTTAGAGAAACAAACCCAGAGTACTCTATCTATCTCTCTAATCTAGTTCCTTATCTAGCTAACCCAGTTCTTTATCTATCTAATCCTGTTCTCTATCAATCTATCTATCTAATCCTGTTCTCTATCAATCTATCTATCTAATCCGGTTCTCTATCTATCTATCTATCTAATCCGGTTCTCTATCTATCTATCTATCTAATCCGGTTCTCTATCTATCTATCTATCTAATCCGGTTCTCTATCTATCTATCTATCTATCTATCTATCTATCTATCTATCTATCTATCTATCTAATCCTGTCATCTATCTATCTAATCCTGTCATCTATCTATCTATCTATCTATCTATCTATCTATCTATCTATCTATCTATCTAATCCTGTTATCTATCTATCTATCTATCTATCTATCTATCTATCTATCTATCTATCTAATCCTGTTATCTATCTATCTATCTATCTATCTATCTAATCCTGTTATCTATCTATCTATCTATCTAATCCTGTTCTTTATCTGTCTAATCCTGTTAATTATCTATCTATCTATCTATCTATTGTGTTCATTATCTAACCCAGTTCATTCATTATCTAACGCAGTGCATTATATATCTGTCTAATCCAATTCATTATCTGTCTAATCCAATTCATCATCTATCAATTTAATCCAGTTAATTATCTATCAATCTAATCCAGTTCATTATCTATGTAATCCAGTTCATTATCATTCTAATCCAGTTATCTATGTAATCCAGTTCATTATCATTCTAATCCAGTTCATTATCTATGTAATCCAGTTCAATACCTATCTAATCTAGTTCATTATCTATCTAATCGAATTCTTTGTCTATCTAATCCAGTTCATTATCTATCTAATCCTGTTCTTTATCTAATTCAGTTCATTATCTATCTAATCCTGTTCTTTATCTAATTCAGTTCATTATCTATCTAATCCTGTTCTTTATCTAATTTAGTTCATTATCTATCTATCTATCTATCTATCTATCTATCTATCTATCTATCTATCTATCTATCTATCTATCTATCTATCTAGTGAATGTTTAAAAGGCCAAAGAAAAAGGCCAGAGGATTCAATAGAGGAAATCCTCGTCTACCTCGAACTGAATATTCTTACCAATTTTCTCATGAATCAAATTTATTAAATATTGTCCAGCAATCGACAATCCATTGTCTATCTATCTATTGCCTGGCTCACCCAAGCTGTGCAAGTATTATACACATATACAAGAAAAACACGCACATGTTTCTATTTATTAATAAAGAAGCATTTTCCAGTTCTATACATTTCGATGTTTATAGTCAAAGATCCATATATTGAGCAATCCACAAATGCAGAACTGAATAAAAAAAAATATTTAGTCAATTTAAAAGTCTTCTTTAATATTTTCTTTTATGTTCTGCGTGATTTTCTTTATAAAATAAAATGCAACGCAAAAACTAACTGACTCATATTTCCTGCCAGCAGATGTAAAACAATCATACATTTGCGAAGACACACACACACACACGCATAACCCTAGATCGGCGTTTACCCTTTCCCTCACACACATACACACGCATTTGTAAGGGAAAAGCCCCGAGTAAAACCACAGCGCATTAATATACACTCTGCGCAAATGAATTGAAACAGCCGGTCTGCTTTACTTTCTTTCAGCATACAGTCAGTTTTAGACCCACTGGAGTGACAGGGTGTAATAGATTTCTATTTTTTCTTCAGTTTAGGTCATTTGCAATGGTGCGCAGTAATATGAATGTATTTTCAGGGTGTATGATGAAATTTGTTTCGCCATCAAAAATATTGCGTCATCTGTGATTGCATCAGGGTTTTTTTTTATCACGCCCATACACTATTGTCTCGACTGTTGATTAGTTGTCCTACGGCTATTGTCTGCGATGGACGTTACTCCAAGGAAGCATACGGAAATTGTAACTCTGCACGAACACACTGGCAAGACTTACCAGTGTGCAAATGAAAGTACTAAAGACTGGGCTAGAAACTCTCCTGATTTAAATCCAATCTAGAATCTGTGGTCAATCTGCAAGGAACGACTTCGTGGAATGGACATACGAAGTACTAATATGCGCACTGGGTCATGTCTTATTGGATAAATACGAGAAAACTAGACAGAAGATTTTCCTGCAGTAGGTTACCGTTTTCTTTCTGCGGTAGACTGGTTGCTAACTATGGCTATAGGACCTAGTCTGTCCTGCTCTTTAACCCATATCTGGGGAGAGGGAGAAGAGGTGGATTTATATCTTTGCCAAGAGTATATTTCCGAATTCTCATCCCGTGAATATATCCATTACACCCAAAATGACATGCTACATAAAGTGTACATATGTAAAAACTGATGACGTACCGTATTTGACGGTATATAAGACGCTAGGGTGTATAAGACGCACCCCAATTTCAACAGGACAAATTAAGAAAAATTAGTAATTAGTAAAATTAGTAAACCTGCATATGGGATATAAGACGAAGGGTAATTTTAAAAGATATTTTTAGTAGAAAAAAAGTGCACTTAATATGCCGTCAAAAAGTGCACTTAATATGCCGTCAAAAAAGTGCACTTAATATACCGTCAAAAAAGCGCACTTAATATACCGTCAAAAAAGTGCACTTAATATGCCGTCAAAAAAACGTGCACTTAATATACCGTCAAAAAAGTGCACTTAATATGCCGTCAAAAAGTGCACTTAATATGCCGTCAAAAAATGCACTTAATATACCGTCAAAAAGTGCACTTAATATGCCGTCAAAAAAACGTGCACTTAATATACCGTCAAAAAAGTGCACTTAATATGCCGTCAAAAAGTGCACTTAATATACCGTCAAAAAGTGCACTTAATATGCTGTCAAAAAAACGTGCACTTAATATACCGTCAAAAAAGTGCACTTAATATGCCGTCAAAAAGTGCACTTAATATGCCGTCAAAAAACGTGCACTTAATATACCCTCAAAAAAGTGCACTTAATATGCCGTCAAAATGTGCTCTTAATATGCCGTCAAAAAAACGTGCGCCTTATATGCCGTCAAAAAAACGTGCGCCTTATATGCCGTCAAATATGTAATTATATTTTTGGGCGGTATTACGGTGTACTGAATTAGAGAAGTCTTTGGAATTGTTGGTCCGCGAGAAAAAATTCAACCCTGGTTTTACAGAGAATTTCCATTCTCGAGTTCGTGAAAGATATGATTGAACTGTCTTTTTAAAATGCTTTAACTACATTTCTAGAAATTCGTGATGACTTAATAAGTAAGGCGGCCAATGATGAAGTTATCTTTGCCTCGTGCATGACTTTTTTTTTCTTTTTTGAGGAGTGCTTCGTTCGCTAGAAACTTCACAGGAAGCCAGACACATACAAACGATGTCCTGTGTCATTTTCCCTCGAGTAAGATAACGTCAGGAGAAGATAAAGTGGCGTTTGTTTGAGAACGCGCACTGTAATCAGGAAGACCACTTGGTGAGGCTGCACCTTGCTCTGACAACAGAACGAATAACTGAAAGAAGACTTAATTTTGTTATGACAACATTGAAATTGGCTCAAATGTTTCCGATTGTCTGTGTAAAGAAATCTATCCGCGTAGACATATCTAATTTATAGACAGAGGTTGACTAGACCCAATTCTGATATAAAACTATATTCATAGGCTTCTTAACTAAAGTAGTAACTGATTTGCAAGTTTAGTAGGAAAATCGTGTAGTGCCTCGTCATAAGGCAGTGATTTGCAAGTTAGTCTCTCTGTTTTCTTTTAATGTCATGTCCTTTCAGGACGTAGGTGATCAAGAAATAACACAGATTCCTTTTCTTTATTACTAACTTCAATTATTTATAGCGTCCTGGGTATGACGATAAACTACATCCGCGTCCTGGGTAAGATGATAAACTACATCCAGCAGCAAGGCCTCTGATCAAGAGGTTTTGAGGAGTGTGAAAACAGCTCTTAATTGCTGGCGTTCCCAGGTCCACCCTGACCCTGGGTGGTAGCACCTGTTAGGGTCCCAGCTAGGGGTAAATAGTTAACACCTAAACTTGTATAAAAATAGGTTTTAATACCAGAAATACTTTGTAATAAAAAAATTATTACCTGCAATAAATTTTGAAAGAAAAATTATTATCAGCAATACTTTAAAAATAATACCAGCAATACAAAAAGTTATACATTATTTGAAAAATATATGACCAGCTATATATTTCTTCAAGGAAAGATATTCCCAGAAATAGATATTTGAAGAAAAACATTACCAGCAATAAAACATTTGTCGACATTAAATAACCCATTGAGGTTGATAAATCAATCAATCTAAACCAAAGAATACATATTTTATTCATACGAATCTATCCTAAAAATGTTGTCGGCATTAAATAACCCATTGAGGTTGATATGCCGTTAAACAAAATAAACCAAACCAATCTAAACCAAAGAATGTATATTCTATTCATACGAATCTATCCTAAAATTGTTGTCGGCATTAAATAACCCATTGAGGTTGATATGCCGTAAAACAAAATAAACCAAATCAATTATTTATTATTACGCAGTATGTATGTTGTGTATGAAGACTGACTTACCTTCTCTACACTTATTATTTAAATATAGATTTGTCCATCCGTTATGAGTAGAACGTCTTCTCGTGGAAGAGGGGCAAAAAGTGGGTCACAAATGCGTAGTACTTAGCAGTCGTACTGTAGTCACAATGAACCACTGTATCCCCAATCCATGTTTTCATGTGATTAAACCCTTGTTGACTCAAACTTTTGTCCCCAATATTTTCCTTACAGTCTTATTAGCCAGCATCTATGAGCGTTATACGAAATTTATAACAATATATACACAACATTATTATGAGATTCAACTGCCATAATTTAATATAGTGATATATCATTTTGCGTCGTAGGTGAACAAATAAAGTATATATAAATAATTTTATAGGGATATAGCGTTTTTTATATCGTTAAAGCAGGCATGTTACAACACGAAACAACAAAACAAGCCGTAACAAAAAATTATATGAACGTACAATGGCGATATCGACATACGATATTAATATCTACAAAAAATACAGTTAAATCAGTTTATCGGTCCACTCTAATCACAGACAAAAACAACTTGTATATAAAAAGTATAAAACTTACATACAAATTATCATTATGCCTACCAAACACTCCTACTTAAATAGAGGAAAATGGTGGGAGTCAATAACTACAGATTCTAAAATATTTTTTGTTACTGGACGTTTTTGTTATTCATTTTTCTTATTGTTTTGCTATGTCCTTTTTAAAATTTGTAATTATCGTTCGGATTTAATAATTAGTAAGTTTCATGTATTTTTTGGATTAACTCCGACTGAGATAGGATGCTGAAATTGTTTAACCTATTAGCGCATAGCATCCATTTTTTAAAGAGAGTTTAGTTACCTAAAATTTAGTCAACAACGTAGACTAGGCGTAAAGAGCTAAAATTTTAAGGAAACTTCCTGCAGTAATGGGCTAATTTGGTTCTTATTATTATTGAATATATGATAAAACAATTCGGGAAGATAAAGTCTCTTTGGCTCGAAGTGGGATATTAAAAAGGCAGGCTACCTTTAATTTTTAACCGATTGTTGGAAATCCAGAGTATAACCAAAAACGTTTTGCCTATACTGTATAGTTAATTCTATACTTAGACAAACATGCACATAAATAGGGATATATATATATATATATATATATATATATATATATATATATGTGTGTGTGTGTGTGTGTGTGTGTGTGTGTGTGTATGATGTATGGGTGGGTATGTAAATATTTATGAAATAAACTCACCATTAACGATTTATGTATGTGACAGGGTGTGTGCGCCGCCATTTTGTTTTATGAGCGTACGATTTTCTGCCCGTGAGAATGCAAGTCATTTCCTGTAATGTATTTTTCCAGATGGATAGTCAAATTTAAGCACTGGAAGTCCCGTTACGTTTAGAGCCATTGTTTAATGTTTAAATCTCAACTGCGGTCGTTCGGATGGTTTATCGTGTATGGAAAGGTAAATGTTGTACATTTTGCAACCTATTTGACGCTAAACCCACAGGAATAAATCCTACTTACGATGCCATACTCATTCTTCATCTATGAGGGCTTAATAATATTGTATATATATATATATATATATATATATATATATATATATATATATATTTACTTATTTATATATATAAAAAAATTATAGTATTTCCTCTTTCAAACCAGAAGCAAGAAGAGATAAAGAGAAATTATTATAATTATTATATATATATATATATATATATATATATATATATATATATATATATATATATATAGGGAGAGGGAGAGGGAGAGAGAGAAATAGAGATTCAACATGGAAAGCATAATCAGCCAACAGATTTTGCTTTCCATTTGAATCTGGTTATATGAAGAGAGAATTGGATTCATGCATTTCCAAGTGAACTATTTTTATTGTTCATGCGATTTTCCCAATAGGCAAATATTATGACAAATATCTCGTCACTGGTATGTCAGGATTATTAATGAAAAAGAGAATAGGTGAGTAACATTGTTTCTATAAATACATTAAATGGGCAACACAAGGTGCATAAACCACTTAACCATATTTAATATTTATAAGCGATAATATATATTATATATATTATATATATATATATTGGGTCCGACGGATAAATTGTCAAAGTCTATTCTTCTCATCCATCTAAGTCTATTCTTCTTATCTATCGAAGTCTATTCTTATCTATTTATCTAAGTCTATTCTTCTTATGAGTTTGTTTTACACACACACACACACACACACACACACACACACACACATATATATATATATATATATATATATATATATATATAAATATATATATATATATATATATATATAAAACAAACTCATTTTTTGTCTCCGGTCGTCGGATCTCAGAAGATAATTTAATTTAATGCCTCTCTCATCCTAAAAATTCCAACGCATTTTCCTTACACACACACACACACACACACACACACACACACACACACACACACACACACACACACACACACATATATATATATATATATATATATATAAGCATTGATTCTTTCGAGATACATAAGTCTGATAAATTCAAAAGAGCAATAAAATAGGACGATGCAAAATACGAAAATGTTGCTTCAAATCTATCAGTTGTAAAATCATCGGAAATTTTTTTTCAAGCATGAATCCCATTACTTATTTTGAAATCCCACCTCGACATCCGATTTATAATATATAAATATCGACTAGCCTTTCCGGTCAGAAAGACATAATTATTAAAGCCATGATTTAATTAGTCGCAGGAGATTATCAATTTACAATGCCAGAAAATCAATCTGTCAGCAATTAGTCATGTTGAAATAGTGGTTCTCATTTGATTCCCAGAGAATCATTGAATAGGATGGATGATTGATTCGGAATATCAGGTAATCGAAGGTGACATGTGGCCCTTCTCGGATTAGGAAGCAAAGATTTGAAAGGATCGGTTCACTATAGTGCTAATCTAATAGTCATATTTCGATGAAAGCGCTACTTTTTAACTTGATCACCGGAGTTAAGCAGCGTCGATCTTGGTCGAAATGAAATCAGTAAGCACTGGAGAATATCAGTTGATATTAGCGACTTGTAGCCTTGTGGTCGTTGATGTCAAGTATAGCAAAGAGTTCAAGGAAATCATTTACAATCAATGTGAATTGTTAGGTTTAAATGTAGACAAACAATTGTAATATTCTGAAGAAGAAATTTGATGAAGAAGAACGGAAATTTACTTGACAGAATCGATATTTATAAATCTATCATTCGTCCGTGCATTGAATATTGATGAAAAATCTGGTCGAGTGCGCTGGTTATATATGTCGAGATTCGGACAAAATCCAAAGAAGGGTCTGCAATGGTATCGGTCCTGACACGCCATCTCAACTTCAGTTAAATTTCCCATCGTCGTTTCGTAGCTGTTCTCTGTATTTTCTAGAAATATTTTGATGGCAGTTGTTTTAATGAGCTCTCCCTCTTGTTAACTTAGCGAGGGTATGTATGCTCATTTGGCCCCTTTTTATTTCTGTCCCAATTTTTCTTTAAGTTTAATTCCCCATCCCCTCCCTCGTTAGGTGGTTAGTGATGTCAGTTCGCAGGTGGATGCGGGGCGCCTTTCGTTTCGCGTGAGTGTTTTTCGTATTTGTTGTTGTGTTTTGAATGAGTGCGTGTCAGTGTGTGTGCTTGGGATGAATGAATGATTTATACTATTATAGTCCCGCATTGATTTCGGCCTGTGAACTGGTATTTCTGCCACATTTAGTGATTGTGGGGGGTTTTATT
>OZ038476.1:141119006-141146506 GCA_964036315.1 Acanthosepion esculentum
CTGAAATATTGAGGCGTATACAGATAACAGAGGGTTGAGAACAGACATAAAAAGGAAGTAAGGACTCCTACAGAAGATAGTGAAGAAAAGAAGGCTAGAAGAAAGGACTAAGCATTAATTTCAAAAAGACAATGCATGGTTGTCCCCCCCCCCACTAAAAAAAGAAGAAAAATGAAGAAAAAGGATCAGCCCAACATGCAAATTACAAATTGTAGATACCAAAACCAAACATGTACAACAATTTAAGTATGTGGGAAGCATTTTAAAAAAGACGATGTGACAATTAAATCTGAAGGTGTTTTGGAATAGTCAAAGATGCTTTCAAAAAGTTAAATGAAGTATTCTAGTATATTGTTGCTGGGCTTAAATAAAGACACGAACACTTATATATATATATATATATATATATAAATATTATGAAATACACAAAGTCCGACAATTATTTAAAGACATTTTTATGTTTAACATTCTTTTTTTGTAGATACAAGTCTTTAAGTAAATGCTCTGTTTATAATAAACAGTATTAAATAACATTTACCGGCCTGAATGTCCGAGAAATTTTCATAGAAAATATTCGTCCTCCGACAGGATTCGAACCTGTATCCTATACGAAACCGTCATATAGCCTGACGTGCCTTAACCGATTCGGCCACTGAGGATCGTTCGGTTGGCAAGGTCGAATTTACTGCTTATAAACTACAATCTTCCATGAATCTCACGTATGTTCATAACTGCTCACGGCGTATCAAATGTAAACAAATGACGTCACACATTATGAAATGGACAAAGTCCGACAATTATTTAAAGACATTTTATGTTAAACATTCTTTTTATCGATACAAGTATTTAAGTAAATGCTCTGTTTATAATAAACAGTATTAAATAACATTTACCGGCCTGAATGTCCGAGAAATTTTCATAATGTGAATAAATAATGGCGTATCAAATGTAAACAAATGACGTCACACATTATGAAAATTTCTCGGACATTCAGGCCGGTAAATGTTATTTAATACTGTTTATTATAAATAGAGCATTTACTTAAATACTTGTATCTATAAAAAGAACGTTAAACATAAAAATGTCTGTAAATATATAAATATCTTTATTATTCGTTGCGGCGAATGGGTAGAATGAGGAAGAATCAAAGAGGTTCGGATTGTGACACAGAAATTGACGGAGACAAATCTTCGGTGAATTTCTAGCAAGCCTCTCTGTCCAGATCAAGAATCGGATCGGTTAAATAACATTTGAACACCTACGTAACTTCACGTGGTTACGCCTTCTTCAAGTATGTCGCCTACGCAATTTCGTGTGGTCACGTCTCTTCCAGTACGCGCCCACGAAGGCACGCATTTACTTCTGCTCAGAAGTCCTGTGTGTTCTATTTATTCAAGGCTCAGGACATCTGTGCGTCCTGCTTATTTTAGCCGCCGGGTTCATTGCCTGTTTATGCTATCTCCAGTTTCGATTTCTGCTCACACACTGATGCAGTGGAAGTAAGGTCAAAGGTCTTTCCATCAACCGATATCCAACAATATTAAGAAACAGACAAAAATTTCGAGAAAATGTACTTGACTGGTATGTAATATCAGTCCTTCTATAAGGCAGTGAATGCCGGACAATCTCCTCACAGATGATGACGAAGCATGAAGCTGCCGAAATAGTTCTACAGAAGGATGCTGAGGATATAATGAACTGAACATGTGGACGAAGTTTTAGAGTAAATTGAAACAAAAAGGACACTTAGCATCAGGAAGAAACTGTTGAAATTTCTACGGCACATAATGAGGAAAGTGGGTTTAGAAAATTTAATACTCACAGGACATATTGAAGGCAAGCGGGACAGAGAAAGACAGCGCCTAACATATCTAGCGAGCTTGAGTAAATGGGTGACAGAACAAGGTTTTGGGGAGATAACAAAATGAGACAGAATTTATTAAGCGCTACAAACGAGCAGAAGTTGTGGAGAGCTATGATCAGCTACGTCGTGAAGGGACACGGAACATAGAAGAAGAAGAAGAAGAAGAAGAAGAAGAAGAAGAAGAAGAAGAAGAAACAAACACTGATGCATGTGTTAAAGATAATTATGAAAGGAATGCAATTATTCTTTTCAGTTTTGTTCTCTTAAATCTATGGTGAAATATTCTAACCAGCATTAGACCATACATATCGTATAATTTGTCGTAAAGACAAAGGTCAGATGTTGGATTCTAAAACTCGCGCCAAAACGAAATTTCTGTTTATATTCAGAATTCGATTAATGATATGCCTAGTGTTGAGCATATGCAGGTGGAAAAAAGATCAGTTTTGTGTCTAAAAAAATAATCTTTTTCTAATCTTTGATTCTCTCAATATATTCAAGAACCCGAAGCTGACGCAAGGAATTCAAATTTGTCGTGATTCTATAAAAATAATCTTAGAGAATTAGCATTTAATGAATAATTCTTCCAGAATATCTGTGTGGACAATTCCATTACTAAATAAAACGGTCTCGTATGTGAGAAGATGGTGATTTAATATTTTGTTGTTCGAAAACTTTCTTATCTTTGTTATTTTGATCATAAAGTTTCTGCCAGCGTAGGATCCAGTTTTCCTCGTTTATTTCGGGTTAGCTCTTCACTTATCTTGGAGACAGCGTTGCGGCTAGATAGAATTAGACCTGAAGAAGCCTTGACCTAAACAACAAAGAGGAGGATAACAATACAAATAATTCTTCAAATGACGACAAAGATTCATTGAAAGACCATCGAAATCTCCATTTAACTTTATCTCTCTTTCTACCTTATATATATATATATATATATATATGTATATATATATATATATATATATATATATATATATATATATATATATATATGTACATATATATGTATTAATAGTCCCAACGAGAGAAAAGTGTGTATATTAAAAAGAAGAGAGAAACCGCAAACGTTTTTAGTTGTATTTTAAAAACAAATTCCACATTACAACCACAAACGTTTTCGGTTTGTCTCTTCTTTTAAAGATCATATATATATATATATATATATATATATATATATATATATATATATAAAGATATTAATAATGCTTGTTTTCAAATAAAGGTAAGTATGTATGTATGTATATATATATATATATATATATATATATGAAAATATATACTCTTAAGGTGTGCTATATATATGGTATAAAGTGCTCAATATCAGAGATAGAGCGTGTGTAAATATAAAAGTGAACATAGAAGTCGACATTCAGAGGCGATAGGCTGATTCATGCTGGACGCAATTGTCGGCCTGACAATTGCGTCTAGCATGAAACAGCCTGTCGCCTCTAAGTGTTGACTTCAATGTTCACTTTATATATATATATATATATATATATATATATATATATATATATATATATATATCTAAACATAATATTCCTCACCTATAGCACGATTCGGAGTTTTATGTACAACGCAATCTTCTCTACTCAGTACCTGAAGATTGCGCTGTGCATGAAACTCCGAGTCGTGCTATAGGTGAGGAATAATATGTATACGTATTAATATATGCCTAATAGCTCTGTTATATTACATCGAGCACTATTTTGTTAACATTAGCACACATACACGCACACATATATATGCGTGTGTGTGTGTGAGTACTCGTTGTTACGGAAGGTGTCAAAATATTTTCAGTTTGTTCGAAAAGAATATGACAATCTCAGGTTCCATCAGTCATCATAGTGGAGAATTTACAAAAAGATGGCAGCTTTCAACTTCTGATAGCTGCCATCTTTAAAGCTTAGTCAGAAGAAGAATTCATTCTTTTTGAGTTCATTGCCAACACGAACCCATAACGCTCAGCCCCGTGATTTTGTTGAACTGCTATGTTCTTGTTGAAGAGTGAGAAAACTACTGAAGGCAAAAAATAAGACACACCTGAAGAAGGCCGAATAAGGCATCGTCCGAAACGTTGTGATTTGAAAGAGCACGAATGAAAACAATTGTTCGAAATTATATGGAAAAATGAACATACTTAATCTTTGATCTTCAGACAATGCCAGAAGGCTGAAGAAAAGATTGTCTAAAAAATAACAACGATGAAAGCAATAGACCACAAAAATATTCTCAGATCCTCAATAGATAGAAAGCAAAGGATATATTGAACGAAAGAGAGTCAGTCAAGCGGAAAGTGTATGAAACAGCATTGAGAATTTGTACTTGAATCGGGATATTTAAGTAAATAAATTGTTATTCAGAGAAAAAAATATTATTTTAAAGCTAATATTTTTTATTCGTTTCCTAGATCCAAAGAAGGAAAGTTTATATGAATATGTAGACATATTTTTTTGGCCGAAAATAATGATCAGGACAATGAAGATGAAGTAAATATTCAAGTCTGTTTCCTCCTTCCCGAGATAAATGTATTTATACACACGATGCGATGAATTATGATAGAAAAAGACTAATGTCTAATGATATTACGATTTTGTCGCCGACCAAACTTGCAATCTGAGTAAATGCAAAGATGCACGTACAGTGTTGCATCGTAATAAGTGCACTTGTGGTTCTTTATCTGTTCTTGTTTGTTTCTTGCATCACAATGCAAGTGTTCGTGTCATCTTGTTCTTTAAGTGACGTGTCGCATGGTAAAAGAAAATGAAATGCACAGTAAGTCTTCCCAATTGCATTCTTTACGTAGAGATCTGTTGGCTTTGAATAGATGTGATTTTAGACGCCGTAAGTGGAGTCATTTAGTCAGCTTCGCGAGACAACCAGGCCAAATGGTAGCAGTAAACGAAAGACAGTGGTTCAGTTAAAGAGTTCTGCCTTGAAAATCAGCTTGTGGAAGTCTGGTTTTTATTTGGGCTCGAACAATGAGCGGTTGTCTCAGTGAGAATAAAAAGTGTCAAAACTAAGACAGCAGGCTGATTCTGAAGAGAAGTAAGTATGAAAAAGAATACGGAAAGAAAGGGTCGATTTGCATGAAAATAACGAGTAAATAAGACAACAAAGTGATAGCGGATTTGTTTTCTGTCTTAAGTTCATTCAAGAGGAGTGCAGTGCTTATTACGGTGTTTTTTTTTTTGCCTGAGGGACAAGACTGATTTACTTTTTGGGATCTGTATCTTGTAGACGGAAAATAGAATTGAAAAAAAAAACGGAACACAACTTGATCAAATGGGAACAGACTGCATGTCGTACTAATATATATATATATATATATATATATATATATATATATATATATATATATATATATAGTAAATAAAGAACAATAAGATATGTAATCCGGTGTTCTTATTGATATTTTTATTTTTACAAAATAGAGTTCAATGTAAATTTACAGAGCATAATATATACACACACACACACACACACACACATATATATATATATATATATATATATATATATATATATATATATATATATATATATATATATATATATATAAGAACACCGGATTACATATCTGATTGTTCTTTTTTTACTATAAAAATATATATATACATTGGCTCCTAATCAAAGTTGAGCACTATTAATCTTTATTTTTAACAACAAAAAAATGTAAAAAATAAATTTCGGATCGATGAAACCATATTTTAAATCAGTTAATTTATAATATTTATGCTCTGTAAATTTACATTGAGCACTGTTTTGTAAAAATAAAAAATAGCAATAAGAACACCGGATTATATATCTTACTGTTCTTTCTTTTTATTTATATATATATATATATATATATATATATATATATATATATGTATGGTGGTAGCGATTGTTACATCTTACACAGAGGGAAGTCGTCCTCCCACTCTTCGCCTCTTTTATGATGACTTCCTTCTCGTTACGTAGTCCATGTCTCCTAAGCTGACTCTTGGGACCAGCTTTCGATTTCATAAGCACACAGGCATATATGACAGATAAACTCTGTATCCTTGATTGAGTTGATTGGATCAGCATACCCTACAACTATCTTATGTACGAGCAAACATCTCCTCAGTCTAGATGGTGACCTGCAAACCTCGTGGCAAACAACACCAGTATTGTCGGCTGGACGATGAGGCCGGTTGGCATGAATAACTTACTTCTAATCGTTATAATGTTTAAATGGTTTGCATAACTTTTTCCCTCGACAACAGTAATGCGTTCGCACACACTACATTTCCAAGGCTGCATATTAGTTTGAAAATCAAAGTGTGTGCCTCTTCTGAGATTTCGCTTGATCTGAGCATACTCGAGACATTCCTTCTCTAATAAAGTGCCTGCACTTTGTACGATTTAAAGTCAGTTCTCCCTAATGTGTAATGCATTCAAATTATTCTTCAGATTATCTTTCCTTTTTTCAGTTGCCAGAAGACGGGTTACTTCGGAAGCCTGTTATCCCCATTCTCACAACGGGTCCGGCATATACGCAATTAAATACATATACCGTCTACTGGTTTCCAAAGACAACGACTGGTACGGTGGCGAGCCAATTCCTATTGCAGACGTCGGCTTAAGCACATTTGTGTTCGTTTAACACCCACAGAACCCAACTGTGCTTTATATTGAAACTGTGTCCAGATGACCATAGAGTTACAGTTTCTGGAAAAGAGCACATCACCTAGCATGACCAACAGTTTCAATAAGTCTAGTACATTCCAACACTCGGTCATGATGACTTGTCGATTGTTGTGCTAGCAGGAAGCTACAAACTCGGAACAGTTCTGTCTACCCAATTTCATGCACAAGGCTTGGATCAAACTATGGTATCTTTTTCAGTCAATTAAAAAAAAATATCTGCATACTAGGATTTCCTCCCCTGGCGGGTAACCTCAAGAAATCAACTTTCTAACAAATCGACCATGGTGAGATTTCGAAAGCTGACATTCTAACCATCCGCACGCACGCGCACACACACACACACACACACACACACACACACACACACACACACACATATATATATATAATAAAATATAGTATTAAGATATGCTATATTTTTTGGTCTGATGGTTGCGTTTATCGTGAAACAGAACGTCGCTACTGACTTGTCCACTTATATATATTTTATTTTATATACAATTCTTAGTGTAAAGCGCTCAATATCATATTCAGTTGTTTCGATATGAGTTTGTGACCCCTGGGCTTCACACTTTTGCCATCATCAGACAAACTGGTTTATTTTTTAAAACTGGATCTATTTATGCTTGTTTGACTATGTTTGTTGGTCGGACGATTATATACTTCTGTGTTTGTTTGCGGTGACATTATCATACGCATAGACGCACATACATACAGGTGTACGCAATTTAGTTCACACGAACACATCCATATAAACAATCCGAGGCTAGGTGCAGATACACATCCAAGCGTTCGGGCATACACACATACGCAGTTGTAATTCTATTTCGGTGTCGAGACAGTAGCTTTTATAAATGTAGCGATGTTCCTTTCAACAAGGAGCGGATAGGGGTGTTCTTGACGTTTTCAGATCTACCGCCAGCCCCAGCAGAGAAACTTACACTTCCTCACACACAGATACACACGTGTAGACGTGCACATACACTCCTATTGGTCTGGCTCTTTGTTTAAGCATGTGTGTATATGTGTGTGTATGGGTTCCATTACTTTCAAGCGACCATGGTTTAGCGCCCGAGGAGGAGTTTTTATTTAGTTGATTGCGCAGAGGACACCTAAAAAGAGAAACTGAATATCTTATCATTGTATCGAAGAGCACATGTGTAAGGGCCAATTAAGATGGAGCAATATCGCAACTGTCGCTTTTTATGAAGAAAAAGAGGAGACGGTAAGCCGTATCAAATTTGAATGCAACAAGAAACTGATGAAGTGTCTGTTCTGTTGGATGTTAAGGATTTATTCGAATATTCCTGTCGTGTAGATCAAGCTGTCCTAACATGTGTTTTATCGAATACATTTGTGCAATTTAGGAAACATAGGCATAGATTATTTTGAACTTTAATTTATTGCTGAAATAGCATTCCGATCATGAAATATTACATTGATACTACTACTGCTACTACTAGAACTATAAATAATAAATAATAAATTTAATGAATTATTTCAATTGATATCTGTATTATGTTTCGATGATTACGTTTTGACCGTTGAGTTCTCCAGCCTTCCTCAGATGTATATCACACACGGTAATCTAAATTTTTACTTTCTTTCCGACCTCCACTGCTGAAGTCCTTGCTGTCAAGTTTGGCTTTCTTCTGTTAAGCGGGGCTCTATCAGGCACTTGAATAAACGACTGAAACCTTGTGATAACATCAATAAAGATGGCCTTAGGTCTCGCATGATACACATTTAAAATGTAGTAAGTAAATATCGAAAGATTTGTAGTGACAGGCTTCTAGGTAGGACTGTCTTCCTCCAAAATCAACATTCACAATCCTACCTTTTGCACAGGTTTGAACTCCGACAAGCGAATATTTAACATTTGAGTCTAGGATACTTAGCAAGTTTGATATAGCCTGATACAATATTAAATGGGTTGGATTTAAGAACAGTGGGAGGGTAGATTTATGTTGCATCAATCATTCAAGTGTGAAGAGCTTACTTACCTTTTTTTTAAAAAAATCATCATTATTGATATCTAGAAATCAGCATTATTGATATATTGATATTGAAAATCAGCATTATTGATATCTTGATTTTTAAACCCGGTTCGAATGCCGACCGATAACCAGTCATTTGTAATTTCATAGATTGCAGTTGCAAAAAAATAAATGTACATTCTGAAAATCATTAAAATATAAACGTGTTTTTTGGCTTCCAGCGGTGAATTTCGTTAAGGTGGAAATGCTTTTCAACTCAACATTTGTTGCTACGTCTTCGTTAAGTTTCTCGTTATTAATGTCGCTGTTTGTTGCCAGGGAATGCAATAAGTCAAAAAGATGAAAGAAATAAGACAAATGAATACAGGCGATAAAAAGAATCAGAATCTCGTCTCGCGATAACATATATGGGAGATGCAAAACTATATGTATTTTTTTCTATTTTTTTCGCACCTAATTTCCGGGGCATTTCCTGTCAACAAAGGGGGTGAAAAGTTTGATTCTTTGATATTTACTTCGCATAAAAACTAACAATAGAATAAAATTTGTATAATCAACAAGTTTCTTTTCAGACGATATAATTTGATCTTTCACTCGATTGGAAAGAAAAACAAAAAACATTCTTTTCTTTTTTCATTTTATCAGCTTTTGTCACATACTGTGGCATTAATTTAATGGAGATTAAATACTTTTTTTGTTTATTTATCTTTCTTTCCTTTTCTTTCTAATTGAAGGCAAAGGTTTGGAAAAGGTTTGGAAAATTTAAAAACGGATTTAAATCTTACACTGAAAAAAAAAGAAGCCATTTTAAAACCTGTGCTACAAAGGTCATCACCTGAAGTCCGGTCTTGTCGTTGTCTTCAACCAATACTGAAACCCGTTCAATCTTCACTTTTTTTCCTCTTTTCATTTCGAATACTTGATTTTAAATTTATACTAGTATTCGTGCCTGCTTTGTGGCTAAGGTAGTTGCATATTTTTCGCTAGTGCCGAAGTCCAGCTCTGTCCTAATTCTGGTAAAAGACCGAATTTTCTGTAATTTCTATTTGGTTCTTTGGAATATATGGTAATGGTAATATTAACAGTTTCGTTATAAAGAAACATGTAACATTTATTGACTGAGCTGACGGTGTTACTTTCTCTTGAAACAATTTTTCAGGAAAATAGGTTTCCCACGTCCAATAGGTGTTATCGCTCTTTCCAGTATTGACGGGATGTTTTTTTCCTAACTTTTTTTTTGTTTGAAATAGTGTCGAAAGTCAACATCTTGATAATATCCTTATTTTCTCTTCGTGTTACCTGTGCTATCCATTTTAGTTGTTGCCGCTGTTGGAAGTCCTCACGTGATGTGGTTTCTCTTATTTAGGACAGTTCTGCTGACATGTAAATCCAGCAAGCAGTATTTGCCAAATCTGGGAGACACGATCTTCCTTTACTCTCTGTCTATATATCGCGTTGCTGAGAAATTCTCAGAAATTCATACACAGTTATCTCCAAGGACACATGCCCCAGTGGATAAAGGCGTTGGTTAGATCCAATGACTAGACCCGAATAGTTGTGAGTTCAGTACCAGGCTACAGCAGTGGTGACCCAAAACTTGGAGATTTGAGTTAAATGGAAATAGCTGAGACATCCGGAAGAGTCATGGCACGTGGAACTAGAACAATCTATCCCGGCGTATGAAATAAAGGGTTCGGTTCGAAATTCCAATCACCTGAAGAAGGTCGGAGAGTACAATGGCCGAAACGTTATGAATATGGCAATGAAGATGAGGATAACAGTCCGAATAAAGTAAACAAACTTCCTTTATTTTTATTTATTTCTATTTAATTGTATGTCTTATTTTGTTAAGATTTGTAAAGATCCTATTTCTCGTTTTGTGATTAAAGTATTTGTGTATGTCATAATGGCACTAACAGTCGTTGCTCACCCGCCTGCATTAAGTGTATGAAAAAGTTTCAGACGAAAGACTCATTATCAGGTTTGTCTTTAGTTAAAGAAAAGTGTATTTCGTATACACCCCGTAAAAACTTAATGTCTGGAAGGCAGAGTAATCTCCCTTATTTGAAGGATTAACGTAACACGTTGTTTATTTTCCAAATTAATCAAATCTTATGTTTGGATTAAGTTAAGGATTAAACGTATGCAAAAATTTCAAATTAGCTTTCAAACTCGTATTCAGTAACTTATTTAAAAAAAAAGCCTCCATAGTTTTAAATAAAAGCCACAATTTACATAGTCGTTGGTAAGACGTTAAACTACATCCACGTCCTGGATAAGACGTTAAACTACATCCAGCAGCAAGGCCTCTGATCAGGAGGTTTTGAGGAGCGTGGAACCACCTCTTAATTGCTGGTGTTCCCAGGTCCACCCTAACCCGGGGTGGTAGCACTTGTTAGCATCACAGCTATGGGCAAATAGTTAACTATTACCAGCAATACTTTTTTGAAAAGGTTATTACCAGCAATACAATTTTGAAGGAAAAATATTACCAGAAACAGATTTTTGACAAAATAAAATATTACCAGCAATAAAGAATTTTGTTAGCATTGAGTAGCCCATTGGGGTTGGTGTGTTGTAGGACAAAATAAACCAAACCAATCTAAACGAAAGAATATATATTCTATTCATACGAATCTATCCTAAAAATGTCGGCATTAAATAACCCATTGAGGTTGATATGCCCTAAAACAAAATAAACCAAACCAATCTAAAGCAAAGAATACATATTCTATTCCAACGAATCTATCCTAAAAATGTTGTCGGCATTAAATAACCCATGGAGGTTGATATGCCGTAAAACAAAATAAACCAAACCAATCGGAAGCAAAGAATACATATTCTATTCCTACGAATCTATCCTAAAAATTTTGTCGGCATTAAATAACCCATTGAGGTTGATATGCCGTAAAACAAAATAAACCAAACCAATCGGAAGCAAAGAATACATATTCTATTCCTACGAATCTATCCTAAAAATTGTCGGCATTAAATAACCCATTGAGGTTGATATGCCGTAAAACAAAATAAACCAAACCAATCGGAAGCAAAGAATACATATTCTATTCCTACGAATCTATCCTAAAAATGTTGTCGGCATTAAATAACCCATTGAGGTTGATATACCGTAAAACAAAATAAACCAAACGACAATTTACAATGTCGGATAAATATCGATCAGTCACTTGTTGCTTTTCTGCATTTAATTCACCCGCCCCCTAAGTAGTCTTTTTACGTTAGCAATGATATTGTTCCTTTCTGTCATAAATAATCTGTCGTTTATTCTTTTACGTGCCAGTGTGAATTTGGTTGCATTGGATGAACCTCGAATAGGTTAGAGTCTAGGAATAAACAGTGTATCCCGTTTTAGATCTGGGATGGCCAATTTTGTCATGCTACAACTTGCATGCATATCCGGAAGATTTCGGATTCACTGATTGGCCAACAACTCATTGATAATTGTGTTTGTATGAACATCTTTTTCCGAGGAGTATTTTGAATTTTGAAGTGTTGTATGGTCGTTATTTCCTTTGCATATTTTTGACTCATCCTTTATTTCTGGACGCCATCTTTCAATTTGGAAGCAGAATGATTTTCTCTATTAGCTAAATAACTATTTCTAAATTGGTCTACAATCGTTTTTCTCGTTTTTTCCACCTTTTAATAAGGAAATGACAGATAAAGATTAATTCTGTTATGTTTTACTTCGTTTTTATTGGCATCCTCTTTAATAAGGGTTAATCGAAAAAGCTGACTGGTTAATAGGATTTACCTTGTCTTATCCTTTTACTTTCTATTATAATTGCCAGTATGTCACCTTTTTTTCAGCTTACGGCTATATCACGTTGAAAGGATCACCGTTGTTAAGCAATATCAAGTCTGGTCAGTAACTGGTTGTCCCTTTGTGAATATCAGGTGTTGTAAGCTTGGATGTGCAGGTGATGTAAATGGATAATGGCTCGGAATTGGAAATCGGAGAACTTAGTTCGAATTCCAGTTTGGTTCGTTATTTTCATTTACCATATGGAAATGTATGAATCGACATCTTCTTCCCCCAGCTATGGATTAATTAGTAATACTTGTATCACTAAACAATTATTAGCTAAAAAAATCTTACATATTTTGTGGTTTTAAATAACTTGAAAAGGGGTTGATAAACCGTAGAAAACGAATCGGCTAAACAAAGGAATCGTCATTTTGATGTTATAATCAGGTACTAATCTAGAAAAGGGCAACGACACATTTCTTTAACGTGGATTGAACACGCTAACAATGGCTTTAGAAAAGGGTTACGACATCTGTATTCTTTTTACTATGCATCTGTTTGCAAATTTCTTTATATTTTCCTCCAAGAATTCCATATTCCAACTTTTTCAGTCATATTTGCTTTCTATTTTCTATTTTCATTCCTTTCTGTTTTTTTTTTTAATTTTCCGCTTTTTCTTTCATTTCTTGTTTGCATCTTTATCTCCAAACCCTTCTCTTTTCCTTTTCTTTAACCTACGGATTTATTTTCTTTTTAATTTCTTTCCTTTCATTCCGAATGTTAGTGAGAATAAAACAGTGACTAAGATTAAGATTCAGATCGTGGACTAACCAACAAACAGGAAACGGAAGTGACTCAACAAGACGAAAGCAGCAATACCATGAAAACCTGCCCTGAAGAAAAACATCGCCCATTTTAGAAAGGTCATATCAATTTGAACACACACTCCGTGGAGGAAACTCAACAAAGAATCAATAATGTTTTCCCCCCTTGGAATTTAAAATACATTATTTCTTGAGGCTGATGCAAAGTTGTGTCTGTGCAAAAAAAATAAATAAATAAAATAAAGACATAAATTAAAAAAATAAAGAAATAAGTCGACAAGTTTTCATCAGATAAAAAAATGGAACGAACTGGACGAAATCAAGATTTCCGAACTGTCAAATGAATGAATTACTTGTGGGGTTTGAGGTGAATTTTTTTTACAAAAACACAATGAAATAGTATAGGGAAATGTAGCTTGGAAAATAAAAGTGTGATCCGGAATTTCTAAAACCAAGTCTTAATGGTGTAGAGAGATCACAGTTGTTTTCTCTTGGGTTGAGCTCATGGGAGTTCGGCCCTTTTAGAGAGGAGAACTATTCTGTCCCTTTTAGTTTTTGCTTCCGTTTTTTGAGGAACGGCCTCTTTACCTTTCTGACCACCAGGGCATCCACGCGCGTGGAAACTGGTCAACATGCGCAGGGCCTAGCGAAAGAAAAAAGTAATTTCTATTCACTTATCTGCGGACGATCAAAGGCCATATATCTGGTATGTTATTTCTTTGTTATCATTCTGTAAACCTCCTCGTTCCTTTGGGACAATATGAACAATCATTTGTTTTGGGACATATGTAAATCTTTTTAATATATGTATGTAAATTGTTTGTCTTATTAAATGTTTTGTTTGTTACGCTCGCGTATTTCGTTTTTCTATATTCGCATTCAGTATCAGTGTATCAATGGCTACGCTAATGCTAATATTAGTATCGGTGTGCTACTGGTAGGCTAAAACACATTATACTTCCTAACACAAAATATTCGGTAAACTCTGTGTTGCCGATAACCTATACTAATAATGGTAATAACCAGTGCCATTCCTTATTCTCTCCAAATGATTTTCATTCGTATCGCAACCAGAGATTTAACACTTTATTTCGTAGGCTCTCGGTATCCGCTTTTTCTTCAAGGCAACATTTATATCCTCTAAAAGAAACCTATTTACACACTAGCATATTTAAATAGTGGTAATGTTTTTGTTTTTGCTAAGAGAATAACACCCTTTCTCCCAGGAGCCGCTGGTTTGGGCAACAGACTTCGGAAAAGATGCTTCACCAACCCTCACAGTCAACATCTCTTCATGTATCAACCGTTAACTATCCTACATATCCTCATAATAAACAGTTCTTATGCTCATAAAACAACTCCATTCATTTACCCTCTACTTTAAGTGGAGGGTAAAGAAATCCAATTTTGTAAAGACACATTGATAAACAGCCCTGGGTATGACGATAAACTACATCCGGCAGCAAGATCTCTCATCGGGAGATTGGAGGTTTTGAGGAGCGTGGAACCCCTCTTAATTGCTGTTGTTCCAAGGCCAACCCTGACCCGTGGTGGTAGCACCTGTTTGGGTCCGAGCTAATGGCAAACAGTGAATCCCAAACAAAAACAAAACATTTATGAAAGTACATTTTCAGTAAAATTACCAGCAATACACCTTTATAGTAGAATGATCAACAATACATACTATCTGTAACTGAAAGCATGCAATTCCGTTCAAAATAGTTAGGTTTAGGCGTTAAATAACTCATAGAGATTGATATGCTACTAAACGAAATCAACCAAACAGCTAACACAAAAGAGCTCTTTCATGACATAAAACTAAATCAAACTGTATTCCAAAATATAACTTCAACAAAACTACATAAAACTCACATATCACCGCCTCTATTAATTATGTCCACACAATCCTGTACACCCTTGTGCAAATTAATTGAAGCAACCGCTTTAGTTTCCTCTCTTTTATCCCGTCCTGGGTAAGACAATAAACTACGTCCAACAGCAGGTTCTCTGATCAGGAGGTTTTAAGGAGCGTGGAACCACCTCTTAATTGCTGGTGTTCTCAGTTGCACCCTGACCAGGGTGGTAGCACCTGTTAGGGCCCCAGCAAATAGTTGACACCCAAACTTGTGTAAAAATAGGTTTTAATACCAGAAATACTACCAGCAATAATTTTTGAAGAAAAAATTATTACCAGCAATACTTTAAAAAAAAAAGTACCTGCAATACAAACAGCTATACGTTCTTTGAAAAAATATTACCATCTAGATTTCTTCAAGGAAAAAAAATTCCCAGAAATAGATTTTTGAAGAAAAACATATTACCAGCAATAAAATTTTTTGTCGGCATTAAATAACCCATTGAGGTTGATATGCTGTAAAACAAACCAAACCACACCAAACTGGTCAGTTTTAGACCCACTGGAGTAACAGGGTATAATCGATTTCAATTTTCTTCAGATTAAGTCATTTGCAGTGGTGTTCATTAATAGGAATCTATTTTCGGGGTGGATGAGGAAATTTGATTGGCCTTAAAAAATATTGCGTTAACCGTGATTGCATCAGATTTTCATCACGCCCAGACACTATTGTCTCGACAGTCGATTAATCTTCCTACGGCCAT
Organism: Acanthosepion esculentum; assembly: GCA_964036315.1. Classification (NCBI taxonomy): domain Eukaryota; kingdom Metazoa; phylum Mollusca; class Cephalopoda; order Sepiida; family Sepiidae; genus Acanthosepion; species Acanthosepion esculentum. The sequence goes on from OZ038476.1 coordinate 141,134,757, forward strand.
TGTCTGGGCTGATTTTAATCCCATTAGGCATTCATCGCGATTGGTGAAAGTTCTGGGTCCGGTCGGTGATAGTGGAATGTCACTAGTTTGGCATTCGGTGCATTGAACGTGACTAGCCAATTTTTTCCCCACTGAGCTATGGGAGCTAGATCAGAAGAGAGATCAGCTGCTAAGCTCTAGCCATCTAAGGTTTCGGAGGTGCATCAATATACAGTTGTCATATATATATATATATATATATATATATATATATATATATATATGTGTGTGTGTGTGTGTGTGTGTGTGTGTGTGTGTGTGTGTGTGTGTGTGTATATGCGTGTGTGCGCGCGCAACCAACACTAAATAAGATTAATTTTTAGTATGGCAACAATGTTTTAAAATTCCTATAAAAGCAATATTTTGGGATACTCAAATTCTATAAAAATCGTTATTTTAAATTGCTGGTTGAGTATTTTAAAACATTAATCACAAAAAAATATAAATTAAGTTACCTCCCTTACTTAACGTTAATTTTTAAATTGCCTATAACGGAGCGCGTTTCATGCGCATTTACAAAAAAATCACAACTATCAATTAAATGATTTTTTTTTTTTAAATTCAACCTTGAAGATGACTGATGAGATTAAAATTGCCTGGGAAAATAAAAGAAATAACCATATATATACTAGAGTGCATTAAACAAAACCCCATTCATCTATTTATTGTAATACTCATCATATGGTGTCTTCCGACGATCCTAAAACCTGTTAGGGAAATGGTTGACCCTACCAAACTGGGGTGAAAACACTATTAAAGTGTCTAAATAGGTTCTTATAGTAAAAATAGCAGCAATACATTTTAGAAGAAAAAATATTACCAGCAATACATTTTGGAATAAATTTACCAGCAATACATTTTGGAATAAATTTACCAGCAATAGATTTGACTCTCGACAAAAAACACTTTTTAAAAAAATTACGTCAATGAAACCTGATCTATAAACTGATTTCTTACAAAAAATACATATTTTATTCATACGAACCTATCCTAAAAATCAGGTCGACATTAAATAACCTATTGTAAATACCGTAAAATAAAATAAACCAAACTAAATTATACGAGTACCATGTATTTACGCATTTGCAAGGCTGCTTTTTACAGTAATCCAGCTTAAAAGATTGATGCAGCACGACCTTTCTTCTCAATGTTTCAGCATTTGACCTTGTGCCGTGCTTGGTTAAACTTAGCAATTTTTAATGTCGACATTTCTTTTTAATAGTCTATATGACTATTTTTAAAGTACATTGAGTTCTTCATGCAATTCTTGAAACCAATGTTAGTGTCCTATGGAAAGTTTGGTTGCGTGTCACGCGTCTGAGTAAAGAGTCGATGGTCTGATGCCAGAGATAGGTCAGCGGGCGTAGTGCAGGAAATGACGCAGAAGTTACCCGGATACGCTTGACATAAACATCCGTAGGAGCTGTCATTGTTCTACGGGAGTTCGAAGAAATTCCCGGGCGAATGACGGAGAGAGGACGAGAATGACGGGACAATTGAAGTCTTGGGAAAAGAGAGATAAGCGTGCGCGTTGTGAGTGAGTGAGTGAGTCAGTGAGAAAGGAGAGAGGGAGAGAGAATGAGAATGAATCTTTGTAAGCGTGAAAGAGCGAGGCGGGGAGAGAAGGGGAGGGGAGATAAATATGTATTAAGATCTAGCTACTGAAGAATATCAGTCACAATAAAAGGGATAAGTTATTTTTTCAGAGGAGACAATAATGAGGAATATTTTTATTAAAATTAACTTTAGTGGGGAAACAGTCCATATTAGATGTGACATGGAATGGAGTGCAGTCTTGCAAGGAATGGCTTTTGAAACTAAAGCGTTAATCTGCGATACGACTGATAAAAGAGAGAGAGAGAGAGAGAGAGTGGATATCGCAAGAAAGATCATCATTAAAATTATTTTAGTTAAATACAAGTTCACATTGGATGACCACTAAAGTTGGGGTGCAGAATTAATTTCAACTAAATATTTTACATTGTAATTTGTAATAGAGTTTTCTATTTATGAACAAGAAATCTGTGAAATCCTCAGCACACAGATTTAAATTTCAATAAATCTGTGAAGTTTTGAAACGAAATTAAAATTTAATTTATTGATTTTCTTAAATTTTGATCAATAGTCGCTTCTTTTGGACGAGATTTTTTTATAACAAAAAAACAACAAAAAAACAGCTATGCAATCTACTGTTCTTGCTTCAAAGAACATTGCATTTTTATTGGATCTGATTTAAATGAATAAAAGTAAATAAAAAAAGTACCACTTTATTCATTTGAAAGAAAAATAAAAGAAAGCTGTTGAAAAGATGAATTCTGAATTATCTTATCTACTAAGGATTTTAATGTTAAAATAAAAAATTAACACCAACTCATTGCATTTTGTTTAGGAATTCACAGAAATTGAAAACTTTGATTTTAAATCGAGTTGAAATGTGTTCAGAGTTGAAATTAGTTCTGTCACTCCTAAATTTGGCATTAAACTCAGGCCACAGTGCAATACAATTGTTTGTAAATAAATAAATGAATAATATATTGCTTTTCTAAGCTTAGCTGTGGCACAAGGCCGAACTTGTGGGGTACACTATTCAGTCATGACAAAAATATCCCCCACCTCTCTCTCTTTTTATTGCTATAAGCGAGCGAAGTTGAATTGAGGCGGAGGTGAGGTGAACAGTCTAACGGGTGTTTTCCCTGTCCGTCATTCGCTGGAGGCCCGCATCGTCTCTGTGTGCGTCTTTTCGCTGGTACCTGTCAGTTTAAAACCTAACATGGTCCTTTGTCACGTCGTCCTTGTCTAAAAAGGTAATTTATGTTCATTCAGGGATTTTTCTTTGTCTGAGGCGCTTATGAAACCGGCTTAACGATACTGATAAACAATGGTCGAAAATAAATGTTCCAATTCCATTTTTGCGACAGGTTCAAATGTTTTCAATTTATCAAGACCTCATTTGACTGCTACTGCTACACAATAAGAATAGAACTCATTATATAGAAAATGATACCTGAGAAAAATTGGTTAATATCGCTTTACGGCATTAGACACAATTCTCTGTAGTTATTCCGTGTACAATTTGTGATAACTGTTTTCTTTTCAAACGCTTGTGGATTTTTTTCTCCTTTAGCTTTTATTTAAGGAAAAGGTTACAATACCAGAAAACCTACTTCAGACAAGCAAATTTCTAGTCAATTGATTGTCGTTATTTTTTTACTTGAATGGCTTTTACAAATCCTTTCCAATTCTGCTAATATGAAAACCAGAAAAAAAACGCATTTATTTTTGCAAACACAGAAAGTATTTTATAAGGTACGACACAAATATATATTTGAATTACTAGGAAACACGATTTATTTGGGAAAAACATTGAACAGTCCAAGATTTGAAAAACGAATTGGCAATAAACAATTGTCTAGCTGAGAAGTGTTTTAATATAGGATGGAAAATGCGATACCAAAATCAGAAGACGCATTGGTATAGCGAAAAATGCCTTTCAAAACCTAAGCAGAATATTATGAAACAGGAAAACTTCGCTAGAAACAAACAAAGATACATTGAAATATTACGTAATATCAGTCATCATATATGCCAGTAAATGCTGGACAATCTCATCACACATGAGGAGAAGGCTTAAGGTAATGGAAATGTGGTTCTACAGAAGGATGCTGAGAAATACTATCGATTGAACATATGAGCAACGGAGAAATGGAAACAAAAGCTGAGAAAATTTAACATTTACTGGACGTATTGAAGACAAGAGTCAGAGGGGATATTGTTGAGAATAATAAAAACAGGAAGCTGTGGAGGAACATGATCATCTACGTTCTGAAGGAACTTAATAGATAGATAGACAGATAGGTAGATAGAAAAAATATAAAAGAGATAGATAGATAGGCATAGACATATATATACATATATAGACAAACATAGAAAATAATCAGACAGTTTGACAGATGAAAAATTAATAGGTAGATTGACAAACAAATGGGTAGATAGATAGACAATTAGAAAAATACGCATACAGACAGACAGATAGATAATGAACTGGATTAGATAGATAGATAAATAGATAGATAATGAACTGGATTAGAGAGATAATAAACTGGATTAGATACATACACACACACATATATATATATATATATATATATATATATATATATATATATATATATATATAGAGAGAGAGAGAGAGAGAGAGAGATAGAGATAGATAGGGAACTAATTAGATGGATAATGAACTGATTAGATAGATAGATAGATAATGAACTGGATTAGATAGACAACAAACTGAATTAGATAGATAGATAATGAACTGGATTAGATAGATAATACACTGGATTAGATATATATATATAGAGATAGATAGATAGATAGCTAATGAACTGATTAGATAGATAGATAGATAGAGGCAGATAGGAAACTTACAGACATCGACAGATAGGCAGATAAACAGATAGAAAAAGTAGAGTGACCAATAGAAAAATTTGTCGACAAATATGAAAGCAAACAATGAGATAGCCATGGATAAAGAGATCTATTAACAGATTGTGATAGATATACAGAATAGAAACAATATGGATGTAGTTGGGGTTGAAAAAAGAAAGATTAAAAACAGGTTTGGATCACGTGATATTTGAAGGCACGAACAGTCACACGAATCAATATTAGGGCTCGGCGTGTGAATGAAATCGAGTAAGCCCGATGTCAATTTTTCCGTTCGGCAAAGCACGCAAATGTCGTCATCTTCTGTTGTTAAAACGATTTATAGAAATAAAATGGCCTGGTGTCGAACAGAGGAGGAGGTTGCTTTGATTGAAATTGGTATATTCGACTCCAAGGCAACGTTTCGTACACAAAATAACCAATGAGAACAGAACGTGAGAGATGAATACAATTACGTCAGCCCTGGGTTGTCTTCAAAATCAGCATTTAAGAAACTTTTTTTTTGTTACGCATTCAGCTCGTCAATCTGCGGTAGCAAAATTTTTGTACAAGACATTTTCCAGGATCATAGACAAGAGCAGTTTATTTTGTTCTCGTTGGCAATCTTATAAAGACGAACTATTTGTTGACGAGAAACGTTATTGATATCGGCTGAGTCGTTCTTTAAATGGTTCGTTCAGCTGAAAGGCAAATTTCCTCCCTGCCACCTCTATAAAAAGAAAAGATTTTCCGCATCTCTACACCATAATTTCTGATTCTTTTCACCTTCCGATCAAAGTATTAACTAGCTGGCTTTCTATTTACTGTGGCGTAAAAAATGGCGGACAATGACGCAAACTTCTATCAACTGAAAGTGATGAGTGCGCATATGTTATCGACAAACATTGCATCTCAGATACACCGAACCTCACGTTTGATTATATATATTCTTTATTTACTTCTTCGCCTTTTTTTCTATATTAAAATGAAATATAGTTATTTTTTTATAGTAACAGGCCACAAATGTTGAGCGGTAGGTTGTATCAAACATACAATGTTTAGTAAGATGACTTTTCTAACTATGACTATCTATGAGTTTAACTATGACTCTATCTATGAGTCTAACTATGACTATCTATGACGCTAACTATGACTCTATCAATTAGTCTAACTATGAATCTATCTATCACGATAACTATGACTATAACGCTAACTGTGACTATCTATGACACTAACTGTGACTCTATCTATGAGTCTAAATATGACTATCTATGAAGCTAACTATGACTATGACGCTAACTGTGACTATCTATGACACTAAAATAATTATAACGGAGCGTGTTCGCGCGTCTTTTTAAAAATCACCATGACAACAGAATGCAGATTTTATCACAGTTACATTAAGTTTGTCTTTGTAATGTATCCCTGAAGATGATCTTACAAAAGGTCGAAAGTACTTGGGTAAAAAAAAAAAAATTATTACGCCTTCCTTGATGAATTTCATCTTAACATCAAGAAACTGATTAGAGAACTGGAAAGGATCAGTATAAAAATAAGTAGACACAATATGTCTATATTATTCAATGAACCATATATATATATATATATATATATATATATATATATATATAATTATTTTAAAAAAATATGATTCCTTCGATACATAAGAGTTCTCATGTTTCAAAAACAAGAGTAAAAAATTTCAATATAATTATTAAAATTAAATTGAATTAAAGTATCAAGCTCTGTTTCATCTTCAAGCGAAATTTTGGGAATAACTAATGTTGAAATTTACGCATCTTTATAAGCCTATTCATTCGTAAAATTAATTACAATGGAAACGGCTGAAGCAATTATTTCAATAAGGGGCGTAAGGGTTAACAATTTGTATCAACATATCAGTTACTTTCGGAAAGAGGTCAAGTCAAAGTAGTTGTGGTGTGTCTAAATTAAAACAAATGATGACATTCATTATACACATATCGTCTAGTCTTTTTCAGCGACTGAGAGTTATTGGCGTTATGCGTTATTGCTACACTGTTAAGTGTCTAAAGATTTTTCTCTCCTAAAAGGGTTGTTTGTATATAAATGCGTCGTATTGAACTACAATTTGTTTTGTTTTTTTGACGACTTCATAAAGTGATTTTTTATCTTATGATTGGGTTAAGCTTTTAAACCTTTTATTAGACTATGAAATTAAAAAATTTTTTATGCTAATTATTTAATCTGAAAATTTGTTGATGTCGGCAAAAAACCGTTAACTCATGTCTATGGTTTAAGAAATTATTTAGAAACTTGATGATGTGTAGTTTTTCATGCAGGGTCTATTTTTGTATTCAGCACTATTTTTTTATTTTTTTAAAAATAAAAACAAAAATACTAAAGAAGTCTGGATTATTTAGTGTTTTTTCCTATTTTTCTATATATTTGCACACACACACACACACAAATATATATATATATATATATATATATATATATATATGTATATATATGTGTGTATATATATATGATCCCACTCACTTATGAACTTTGAGGTAAACGTTTAACATTAACTGATTGAGTTAAATCTTTTGAGTTTGTTACTTACAGGTCTGAAATATCCAAGATGCTTGTAGGTGGACACCTGAAGAGAGGCAAGGATTTATCGGAAGTACTTACCTGAAAATAGAAAAAAAAAGTATATGTGTAAAAAAGATAACAATTTCAAAATTGCATAATCTTCATTGAAAACATTCCTACAATAAACTCAACATAACGACTGTAAATACTTAAAATATTTTCTCTTTTCCACAAACTATTTCCGAGAAATACAATGAGATTAAATTATTTCAGATACATGTATTTATCTCTATACAAGCAAGCAGACTCGGAGTAACACAACAGAATATAGGGTGCCATATCTGTTTATACAGGGTGTTCATAAAGTCCGTGTGTACTTTAAAAAATTTATAACTTTATTTGTATTTGCGATAGAAATAATTTGTAAAAAGGATTAGAAAGAAGTATATCTATATTCTTTAAGGATTTATTGAAATTCTATTTAAGTTTCCACATGTCCTCCATCATTAGCAATACAAAGGGTAATACGATTTTGCAGTTCACGGAAAACATTTGCCAACTGATTTACAGTAATGCCTGAAATTACATTAGTTATTTTAGCTATACTTAAAACTAGGTGCATTAAATTTTATAAGATTTTTTACAGATTATTTCTATCGCAAATACAAATAAAGTTATAAATTTTTTAAAGTGCACACGAACTTTATGGAAAGCCTGTATTTGAGCGATTCGGTTTTTACGGCTTATCAACCCTTTGCAGGTTTCTGTTTATATTTCTGAGATGAGGCATTATGTACGCTATTTACATTGTTCGAACTATCGTCCTCATCTTTGTCGCCATATTTATTACAACGTTTCGGCCGTTGTACGCTTCGGCCTTCTTCAGGTGGTTGGAATGTCGAACTGAACCCTTTTTTTCGCTCACTGGGGTAGACTGCTCTAGTTCCACGTGCCATGTTTAATGGATGTCAGTTATCAGTTATCTCCTGAAATAAAGGGTTCAATTCGACATTCCAACCACCTGAAGAAGGCCGGAGTGTACAACGGCCGAAACGTTGTAATAAATATGGTGACAAAGATGAGGACAATAGTTCGAATAATGTAAATAATGTACATAATACCTCATCTCAGAAATATAGACAGATAATTTAATCAAACTGTTTTCCTCATCTTGGTTGTTATAGTAACACGTTTTCGCTGTTGTATTCTTTGCTTTACTCTTAGAGGATGTTGGTGGAAAGTCAGACAAATATACTCCAGATATCGGAAGTAGAATTAGAAAAGAATTTACCAGTAAAGTATTCTGCTTTATCAATCAGCAAAATATGATAACACTTCAAGATGAGTGATGAGAGGATGGATTTAACAAACTATTACGGAGCCGGCAACAGTCACTAGAACCAAATTGGCGACTGGCTATACGCTACCTCATTGAACCAGAGAGCAAAGACGTTTGCAGTTATTGCGAGCGGACACAAACAGGTGTCTGTACTAGTCATTTCTCTCGTTTACGACTGAATAGTGGTTACAATTTTAACCTTGGTTAAATATTGCAGGTAACTCAACGGTCATGTCGTTCAAACCTTGGGTCAGGTAGTTAAACACATCAGAAACATCAGATGTGTTTATCTGCCTATTTGCCGATGTCTGTCAGTTTCCTATCTGCATCTATCTATCTATCTATCTATCTATCTATCTATCTAATGCAGTTCATTATCTATCTATCTATCTATCTATCTATCTAATGTCGTTCATTATCTATCTATCTATCTATCTAATGTCGTTCATTATCTATCTATCTATCTATCTATCTATCTAATGCAGTTCATTATCTATCTATCTATCTATCTATCTAATGCCGTTCATTATCTATCTATCTATCTATCTATCTAATGTCGTTCATTATCTATCTATCTATCTAATGCAGTTCATTATCTATCTATCTATCTATCTATCTAATGCAGTTCATTATCTATCTATCTATCTATCTATCTAATGCAGTTCATTATCTATCTATCTATCTATCTATCTAATGTCGTTCATTATCTATCTATCTATCTATATATCTATCTAATGCAGTTCATTATCTATCTATCTATCTAATGCAGTTTATTATCTATCTATCTAATGCAGTTCATTATCTATCTATCTATCTATCTAATGCAGTTCATTATCTATCTATCTATCTAATGTAGTTCATTATCTATCTATCTATCTATCTAATGCAGTTCATTATCTATCTAACTATCTATCTAATGCAGTTCATTATCTATCTATCTATCTATCTAATGCAGTTCATTATCTATCTATCTATCTATCTATCTAATGCAGTTCATTATCTATCTATCTATCTATCTATCTAATGCAGTTCATTATCTATCTATCTATCTATCTATCTATTTAATGCAGTTCATTATCTATCTATCTATCTATCTAATGCAGTTCATTATCTATCTATCTATCTATTTAATGCAGTTCATTATCTATCTATCTATCTATCTATCTAATGCAGTTCATTATCTATCTATCTATCTATCTATCTATCTATCTAATGCAGTTCATTATCTATCTATCTATCTATCTATCTATCTATCTATCTATCTAATCCTTTTCATCAGAAATACAGGTAAAATTTATTGGGCACATACAGAAGAAGTGGGGGGGGGGTCTTTGAGAATAGCATATGTCAAATGTAAAAAGAAACAGGGGAAGTTAGCGGACTTCCTAGCAGACCAGATTGCGGGAATAGATGGAGTAATGGGGGTGAGATGGACAAATATTGCTACGAGCTACAAGTGATAGGAGATTGCGTAGAGCCATGAATGCGCACGTCACATAAAATAAACAACGACTCTGATTCAGCGGAAAAAGTAAAAGCGGTCTCCCAAAGGCGATTTATGCAAAGGGCATAATGGTGCAAGAAGTAACTAAAACGGGTATTTTCCCTCGTCGGGGACTTCGGTATAAGAACAGTTAACCAATTGGATTATATAAATGGTTCAGGTCAGAGTCCAGAGAGTATAAATCAATACAACACCTATATTAGGCCGGAGTGTACAGCAACCGAAACGTTCTGGTAAAATAAACAAGATCAGGACAACAGTTTGAATAAGTCAGTGACAAATACGATGAAGTTGCAATATTAAAATTAATCAATAGTTCCAAATTATTGCGACTTGATTAAATTATTTAGGGTAATGGTAATAGAATAATTAGCCGTTACCATGGAGGAAGGTTTCGACATTCATTGACCCGGCTCCGTAATAGTTTGTTAAATCCATCCTCTCATTACTCATTTTGAAGTGTTATCATATACTGCTGATAAAGCAGAATGATTTACTGGTAAATTCTTTTCTAATTCTACTTCCAATATCTGGGCTATTTTCGTCTGACTTTCCACTAACAACCGGCTCTTTTTCCTGTCATATGCATATAACTCCGCCCATGTTTCTGCTTTCATCTCTAAAGTTTCTTGTAGATAGTTTTGTATACACATTGTAAATACTCATAGGGGTAGTTTTTAGAATTGTTATTTTTTCCCCTGCCCTCACAGACAATGAATTTTAAATATGGGAACTAGTTAGTATTTACATAGAGACAGTGAGGCATTATGGTGTTTGGAGTAAGAAAGGTACGTATGAATGTGTTGTTTTGGTGTATGGAATACTGTTTGTACGATTGGGTCAGTGATTCCGGCTAGCTAAGTTATAGTTAAGACAGAAGAAGACCATCCTTTCCCCAACCCCTATTAGGCCTTGTGCCACATTTCTGTATAGCACAGAATAAATATTGCTATCATCTCTAAAGTTCATTCAAACAAAGAGTGCAGACTCTATGGTATCCCTGCTACAATCCTTAAGGTTCTCATGGTTTGCTTTGGTTCGTTTTGTTTTACGGCATATCAACGTCAATGGGTCGTTGAATGCCGACAACTTTTTTTTGTTTTCTTTTCATGGTAATATTTTTGTTTAGTCAAAAATCTATTTCTGTTAATATTTTTTTCTTCAAAAATGTATAGCTGGCAACATTATTTTTTCAAAAACCTATTATCAGAGGCATTGCTGTTGGACGCAGTTTATCGTAATACCCAGGACGCGGATGTAGTCTGAGTGTTAACTATTTGCCCATAGCTGGGACCCTAACAGGTGCTACCACCCCGGTCAGGGTGGAACTCGGAACACCAGCAATTAACAGGTGGTTCCACGCTCCTCAAAACCTCCTGATCAGAGGTCTTGCTGTTGGACTTTGTTTATCGTCATACCCAAGACGGGAAATGTTCTCATGATTTGGTTCCTGTTCTAAACACTCCAACAAATATCTTGTGGTTTCAGGCTCTCCAGTTGTTTTGAAATCCTCTTCTGTAGTTCCTGTTTTTAAGAACTCTGTTGGAGTTTTTGGGCACCCTGATGTACTAGTGAGCCAGCCCAAATATAGAAGTTTTAACCAATCAGAAGGCTCAAAATATTCAGTACGACGTGTATAAAGGCGGCCATATTTTTCTACCGAATATGCATTGCCAGCCTTTGATATCGAAGACTGAAGAATTATGGAACAGCTGCTGGTGGTATTGGCGATACAGTCAGCTTCAGTAGAGTGTCTGACTCGTGAGTGTTAATCTTTAACGTTGTTTCATTGAACAGATTACGTACTGCGCTGTATTCTATAGTCATAGACTATGGTGAACATGGTCAACAAACTCGACCTATTATTTTTCTACCTTCTTTTGG
>OZ038476.1:141154006-141164006 GCA_964036315.1 Acanthosepion esculentum
AAAATAAAATCATCCTTTATTATGGCTAAAAATATAGCAAAAATCGGTTGGACATACATATCATTTGGACAATTTGTAGTGCCTTGTCGGTCATTTTCAATGAAACTATTTGTATCTAAAAAGAGAACGTATAAACATAAAAATGTCTTAAAATAATTGTCCATTTCATAATGTGTGACGTCATCTGTTTACATTTGGATGCGCATCGAGCAGATATTTTCTATGAAAATTTCTCGGACATTCAGGATGGTAAATGTCGTTAATACTGTTTATTATAAACAGAGCATTTACTTAAAGATTTGTATCTATAAAAAGAACGTATAAACATAAAAATGTCTTAATATATATATATATATATATATATATATATATGGGTATGTGTGTGAAAAGTCAGAAATAAATATATCTGTAAAGACGATATAAAGAAAAGATGAGATAAGTGAAAACTTTTTACGCCAACGCATTTTGCTCCATGTGGCGAAAAACAAAATACCGAATCTTGAATTCGAAAACGATCTAACAGATTTTTAAAAACTTTCTGTGTAAACGAAAGCGATACTATGGAAGACGCTAAATGACGTAATCTTTCGGCTTATCAAACGAAAATGAGTCGATGTTATTTTCATCGATATTTTATCTAATTATTAATTTTTGTGAATCTTTATTATATTTTAATTAATTAATTTTTAAATATCGCGAGTTAGCTGCTTATTATAATTTTGAAAGATTATTATGATGATGCATTTTTTAAATTTCATCAATATATGTAAGGAAAGGTTGTTGCAGTTTATTTTATATGTGGGATCTGGCGAATTTTTGCTGCCCGTTGGTCTTGAAAAGGACCTCCAATCGGTTGTTGACTGGGGCAGGAAAAGGCTGGTCAACTTTAATGCCTCAAAACAACTCTCTATCCATCACAGAGAACCCTCCCTGGCTCCTATCAGAATGTCTAATGCTCAACTACACGAGAGCACCTCTCTGCAACTGATTGGTCTCACATTGTCCGCTGACCTGAGATGGAATAATTACATTGAATCAATAGCTTCATCTACTGCAAGGAAACGTGGTTCTCTGTATCGCGGCAAAAAGTTTTTCTCACTCGAGTTCATTCTTCAAATCTATAAATCAAGCATCGCCCTTGCATGGAATACTGCTGTCATATATGGTCTGGAGTCCCCCGCTGTTCGTTTTAAGGTCCTCGACAAAATCCAGAGACGGATATGCAATGTGGTTGGCTCTAATTTGACATCTCGTTTACAGTCTCTCTCTCTTTCTCTCTCTCTCTCACAGACGTGCTGTCGCCTCCCTCAGTCTTTTCTACAAATACTTTCAAGGTAACTGCTCCGACGAACTACTTTCGCTAGTTCCCAGACTGCATGAATTTAAACGTGCTACTAGGTCGGCATCTCAGTACCACCCATTCACCGTCGAAACGGTTAAATGTAGCTTCATGTCTCCCACTTCCTGTTTGTGAAACTCCCTTCCTCTTATTTGCTTCCCTGATAGCTATAATCTTCAATTATTCAAATGCAATGTCAATCGACATCTCTAGATGCCTTGATCTATTCCCCGTCCTTCCCTTCATCCTTACCTCTGTCACACCTCTTTACTCTTGCTCCCACTCTTTGTAACACCTTGCGTGCTAGTGGCACTCCCGCCTTGCTGGGGGGTGGTGGTGGTGGAGGAGGAATATGAACATTACTGATTCTGACACAGAAATAATAGATTTGAACGTGGCTATTATCAATTTAATATTAATTTTGAATATATTATTACCAATAAAGCATGCTACGGAGTTGATAGGTAATATATATTTAACATTATGCAATTTATTATCATAATAATTATAATAATGATAATAATGATTATTATTGTTGTTGTTGTTGTAATTTTTGTTGTGAATTAATGTTTTTCTTTTAGTATTGTTGATGAAATAGTGAGGATATGTGTGTGAGCCTGTGTGAAAGTAGTATTGTATGTGTGTGTTTATGTATAATACAGGTATTTTAATATATTTGTTGTTTATACGTTATTTTTATAGATACAAATATTTAAGTAAATGCGATGTTTACAGTAAACAGTATTAACAACATTTACCGGCCTGAATATCCGAGAAATCTCAAATAAAATATGTATGAAATTTCTCGGACATTCAGGCCGGTAAATGTAGTTTTTATTATAAACAGAGCATTTACTTAAATATTTGTATCTATAAAAATAACGTATATTAAATAATTGTCGGACTTCATTTCATAATATAAATTACAGGTATGTATTTATTTTTTAAATATTATGTACCTTCAAGTCGTAGGTGATGAAGACTCTCCACAGTTTCCATTTTTATACATGCGAAAGATAATGAAATGGTTTCTCATTGCTTTATCCACAGTATGGAATTCATATTTTGTTCTTCAGCTGAGGTTAGCTGCCACCCAAACCCACTCTGCCTTGGTATTTAGCCCATAGCTGAATGGAGAAGAGGCGAATTCCAACCTTTCCCAATGGATCTTAGTGCGAAATAGAATGCAACAAAGTAATCGGAGATTTGAACTCGCTTCGCCAATTCCACTTTCCACGCCTATATCCGTTGCCCTACCTGCATATCCATAGATATTCGGCGTGCGTCTAAATGTTTCCAGTTTTCTTTTGGAAAACTTAAAAAGACTGAAGACTGAAGAAACTGTTGTAAACCAATTCTTTTTTGCTGGAAATTATTGCACACAGCTAATCATTACAAAGGCTTATAGAACAATACAAAAACACGTACAGAGTAAATTTTCAGCATTTTATTTTTTTTTAATTTCGTGCATGCACATTGATTATTTTTAATTTTGTCGAGTGAACAGTATAGTAGGGTCATTTGGGCACCGTCTGTGAGAAAAAGAGCAACATGACGCAATTGACCCCGCCAGAAATTTGGAAGTGGCATTCTGTACTACTTGCCATTCGCTCCGATACTACATTTCAATCTGACATGAGTGCAGAGGATACGGAAAGAGTTGGATGAGTTTAATGGTGTTTACGAACGTAAGGCAACTCGGAAAACTCACTCTGATAATTCTGATCAGAAAAAAACTCCCGAATTTGTTGTTTAGGGCTTCAGACTCAACACGGAGGCTGACACAAGTGCCGTGAGGAGGTACTGTTGCCTTGGGTCAAGAGGGTGGCTGCTGGAAGACTAGGCATGACAACAAGATTCTGCATCACGCCGGACGAGCAGGAGAACCCATTCATGGCTGTCAGACAATTCTTGTGATGCATTTGGCCACCTAACTCCCCAGACTTCAGCCCCCTTGATTATTATGTGTGGGGCGCAGTTGAGCGAGAGACCAACCAAACTTCTAGCACCAAAGATGAGCTGATGACAAGGATTATGGCAACAATGGACAACGTAAACAAGAAGACCGCCCAGAAGAGATGCAGGAAATTCCGAAGTCATCTGTTACTCTTTAGTGTTTCAACATATTTTTGTCTATTTTTTTGTAAATATATCTGTTAAAATGAGATGTCAGTGTTATTCTTAGTTTTGCGTCATTTAGACGACAATTTATCCATCACATACTGTATAATATTCAAGAATCAATTTTAAGAAAAATGAAACGACGATATAAATTCTGAAGCTATTTCATTTGTTTTTTTTGGGTTTTTTTTGTGGAAATACATCTCATATTGACTCAGCTTTCTGCATATCTGGTTTCAATTAAATAAGTATAAGTAGCAGTAAATAGCAGAAAAGATATTAGCGCTCCGGTTCTGGTCATTTTTATGTTCTTACCACGCCTTCCTCTTACCGATTATCACATTGTTATTGAAATTATTTGACCTTCTTCACAATATTTTCATTATCAAAAGCACAGGTTTTACTCCAGACACTATTACTTGAACTATTCACCTCTATATTCAAATCACTTATCTTTGTCAGGCATAATGTCAATATTCTTAAAAAAACAAACCTGTCGAGACAATGCTAAGTAGCATCATCATTAACACCTTAGTTTTTACCATAATCTCCACCAGGGCCAGTAAAAAATATATAAAAAAAATAATATCGGAATTTTACTGACAGTGTTAATATAAAAATTCGACAAATACATTCAAGTCACGTCGATAATGGCCACAGGCATGAATTAAACATGTCAATTCTTTTTTCATCGAATCGTATTTGATAGCAATTTCCGCTTTTGTGCGCGCATGCTCCGTTGCCTTCACTTTTGGAACCGGATAAAAAGATATAAAACTAAATCTGCGTACAAATTCAAGTGAAAGTTATTATTAGCTATGAAAGACCTGGACAATTGTATTATTAGCATTAAACATACAAAACTTTAAAGAACGGTTTGGAAAAACGAATTCTTCCACATGGATATATCTTATTAAGGCTAAAGCTTTATTATTATTATTATTATGATTATTATTATTTGGTTTTAGACTTCAACGTCCGATTGAAAGTCAGAATAAGAACTGTTAAAAATACTTCAGACTCCATACTTCGCTTCCTATGGAGCACAAATGCTGTTAGCTATAAAACAATCTATTCTTTCCCGACCCACTGATGATGAAGAATCGATATATCGATATTAGCATAAATCTATACTAATAATAGAGGTTTCTGTTTGTGTGATTGTGCTACGACCATGCTCAAATGAGTAAGCCCGTTGACATAAAATTTGGTATGATGACTCACAGAACATCTACTTGGGACACAGACTATGTGGAATTGACTTCAGAGGTCATTTAAGGTCAACAGATGATATGCAGCTAAACAATTATATTATTGGATTTAAACGTGTACATTGACTAACTTGGGTAGAAAAAGGTGGCAGCTGCTACTGTGGGTTAAGTTAGAATGATTTATTATTATTTTTTTTAATATTGTAGTGATTGGGAAAACATCCTCTTCTTCTCCCCGGGTTGCTTTGGATGGCTGATCTACGACAGAAAGAAATGGCAACCTACAGCGGAAAAAAACTGCCTCGTCAGTCATGTATCGAAAGATACATGATCGCCTAAGCGTGTATCACGCATGGCACATAACTAACTGATTCGTCTGTGGGATGCGTTACCTAAACATACTCACGACGGCATACCATTAAATCGTTGATTCTTTGCCTCCTTTTTTGAAAAATACTGTGAAAAATAGATATTTATTTATCCTTTTAATAAATGCACATTCCCTGGTTCAAGGTCGCTCATGCAGCACGTGGGAATAAGACAAACAAACAAGCAACACATGTTCTACTGTTCTGTTAAAATCTGGACTCTCCTGTACCACTGTGAGATCTACTGAAGTGATATCCGCAAGCTAGAACCGTCAAATCCTGTTAAGCACGTGGCAGGACCGGATCACGAACGAGAGCCTAGAAACCATCATGACTCGTTAACGACTTTGATGGGCCGGAAACGTTTCCTGAATGACAGACTACTGCCTACCCAAACAAATCCGCTTCTCGAAGCTCGCATCTAGGAAGAGACCACGTGGAGTACAACGTGAGGATCAGCTCAAAAACGCCTTGCTGGGGAGAGAAATCGACCTGGTCAATTGGAAGACGGAGACCCAACTGGAGAAGAGCAGTCCACGAAAAGACAACATCCTTCGAAAATACCAGATGACAAATAGAAGAAACGAAGAGAGCCCAAAGACAAACTACATCTCTCTATATTGCTCAATATTGCTTAACTTCGTTGATCATACGGGAACCGGTGTTTCAATATGATGTGGCCGTAAGCCAAGTTTGAGTTAAAATATCGGCTATTGATAAAATATAAAAGGCTGCAATTTTCGTTTATAGAACCGCGAAATGATATCCGAAAAGTCTTCGTGAACAGGATTTGATTGTACACGTTTTAAGCACAAAATAGGTTCACAGGATTTATGTAGATATATTTTTTTATAATAATGTTCACTTTGTGCAAGGCCAAAAAGAGACTTCAGATAGAGGGCTACAGAGTAAGAAACACAGTTTATGGGGATATATGGGGAATATAACGGTTAAACCCAGACATGAACGTTAAGATTGTAGTGATACGGGAAGCATACTCTCGGGAGTCGGTTCCAGAATGCAGCAGTTTGTGGGAAGAAGCTGCACAAGTGGAATATGAAATGAATGAGGGTGATTCGCTACAATGGGCGTGGCATGGTGAGTCTTAGCCGTGAAGGTGAGAATTGGTCGAACTAAGGAATGTAGTTCATCTGAACATTTTCCATGGAAATAGCGGTAAAGCAGTGAGAACCTTGCGAGATTTTATCTGTGAGTTGTAGTGGTTTTAGGGTAGAAAATGATGCTTCACGCACAAGGACGCGGAGATGAATTTAGACTCTAACAAGACTGTAAAGTGAAAACTTGGCAGTTCCTGCCCATATATGACGTCCGTACTCCATGTATATGTGATTATGTGATATCAATAATGGGATCATTAAAAACAGCCAGATAGCTACAAGAATCAGTGGAAGCAGCGTTTGATTCACTTCCTGATTTTTCCTACCCTGTCAGAGATTCCTTGTTTGGCAAAAGAATGAACTTCATCCCTTGTTAAAATTCTTCTCCTCACATCACATTTCGCATAGAGGCACCTTTAATCAAAACTAAAGAAGCCCGACTTATACAGTGTGCAATGGGTAAATTGTTGCCATTTTATATTTTTAATTTCGCGCATGCGCGTTGTTTTTGATTTTGTCGACTGCACAATATATTAGGGTCAGTTGGGCACCGTCTGTGAGAAAAACGACCACAATGACGCAATTCGCTCCACCAGAAATTTGGAAAAGGCATAAATTCGGTCGGAAGTACCAATACGAATATTTCAGCGTGTGTGGGTGTCAATAAGTACAGAGAATTCAGAAAGAGCTGGATGAGTCTAATGGTTTTTACGAAGGTACAACAACTCGGAAAACTCACTCTGATCGTTCCGATAAGAACTATAAAGACCTCAAAATCCGAGTAGAGAAAAAGAAGCCGTTTGGAGTCAGGCAGTTTCTTGCAAGGCTCGTGGCTGACTTGTCGAACTCTCTACATTTGGACAGAAAGTAATCCAGACAAGACTCGGCCCGTAGGCATAGCCAAACCTACCTGAGAGGTAGCCAAACCTGACCCCGTATATGCGGGGTCTACGCTAAATGTTTCCCCGAGCCTATGGGCTCGGAATCGCCTCACATAAAATCCGGCCTTGTGCCACATCCGGCCTTGTGGGGAGGTTTGGTAAATACCAGAAACCGTTTGGAGTCAGGTAGTTCGCTGCCAGGCTCGCGACAGGCTTGTCGAACTTTGTCTTCGAGCAGAGAGGGACTCAGACGAGGCTCTGCCTACGGGTAGAGTCTCATCTGTAACATTCTGTAGAAATGCTATGTGATGTTTTCGATGTGCCAGAACCACAACATATCATGGAATCTACAAGGACAAGTTCCAGAAAAAGAAAACGTACTGAAGAATTGGAAGTGCATCTGAGACGGAAACGTTACAAAGAATGTTGGTGAACTCTTAAGAAGAAGGAGATAGTAATAATAATAAAAGACAAAATATTTATAAGATATATTAATCTTAAAAGTGTGGGGGGGGGTGTTGTGGAGTACATAGTACACCCCCGGTGAATATATTAGCTACTTCATAACAATAACGAGCTCAAGGTCAGAGGTAGAGAAAAGAAGCCGTTTTGAGTCAGGCAGTTCTCTGCCAAGTTCACGACAGGCTTGTCGAACTCTCTGTCTTCGGACAAAGAGGAACTCAGACGAGACTATGCCTACGGACAGAGAAGGTAGACAAATCCGGTTCCGTGTATGCCGGGTCTACGGGGAGTTTTTGCCCGAGGCTACGGGCTCAGAATCACTTCATATAAAAACCGTGCCACACCCTGCCTTGTGGGGAGATTTGTTAAATACCAGAAGCTGTTTGGAATCAGTCTTCAGACTAAGTAATACAGACTTCACGGCAAGTAGCCGAAGCATTACTTATAAGCGCTACAACAACAATCTATTTAAAGAAAGTATAAATGGGGCCAGGAGATGTTAGCTAATCCACGAACAGCCTTTGTAAGCCTATCTTCTCCAAGTGGGTTTTTCAGTCCACTGATGCGAGAAAGCTTATCTCAGTGCCTAGCAGATCGCTTAGGTATGATGTTTATGACTCAAGGAGGTCTCCGGCTTTGATTATCTAGCTAGACGACACGAGTTCACTCCATGTAGTTTGTCAGTATTTTCTTGAACTGTTTCTTTATTAAGGGTACTGGGGGTAATCGTTTTCTGGATCGGTTTTGTTTTTTGGGTACCTTTTGTGTACTAGTGGGCCAACCAAAATGAGCTGACTCATTTTATAGTTCACCAATAGAAGTTTTAACCAATCAGAAGGCTGAAAATATTCAATACGACGTGTATAAAGGCGGCCATGTTTTTTCCCGAATATGCTTTGCCAGCCTTTGATATCGAAGACTGAAGAATTACGGAACAGCTGCTGCTAGTGGTATTGGCGATATAGTCAGATTCAGTAGAGTACCTGACTCGTGAGTGTTAATCTTTAACGTTGATTCATTGAACAGATTACGTACTGCGCTGGATTCTATATTCATAGACTTGGTGAACATGGTCAACAGGTGTTAGCCACCTTATAGTCAGGGATCGTCACTTATGAGTAACTTCTAAGGAAGCTATCTCATCAGCAGGGGTATAATATCGAGCTATAATCTTGAGATTTTGCGAATGGGATCTGAACTGTGAAGTAGTTTCCGGTGAGGCCTCTGGATCTTATGATGAAGCGTAAAATTACAGCTGTATTCTTTGATAATTGATCCATAAAGCTTTTACATATCTTACTTGTGGATGTTGATTTTCCGCTACTTCAACCTCCACCTTTTCAATAGATCGATATCCCTAAACATGTCCGTCCCGAGATGATACTTTCAGAATCAATACAATATTAACTTCTTCAAGTCTAAGCTCCGCCATTATCGATCGTAAATAGACTGATAATCCGCACTTATTAGCTTCTCTTTTTACGTCGATATGACAACCTCGTTCAGTAAACCTCTACCTAGAAAGGCCCTTGGGCTTTATAACATAAAACATAACGAATAAAATCTTTTTGACGAAACTATCAAAGATAGATCTAGTTTGAAGAATTCGTGAAAATCCCGATATATACATCAAAAGAAACGGAAATGAAGGAATATAGACCGAAAATGATTATTCCTAATGATATTATTCTTGAAAAGGTTGTGCTTTAAGAAAATGCAAGATTTGATTTTTTTTTTATATCCTACTGGTGATGTTTGAATAAAAAGATCTAAAACGAAAATCTTTTTTTCCGATGATTAGAGAAGAGGAAATACAGCGAATATTTAACGCATCGCTGTTATCCCTATTGTGTCTAAAGTTCTCCTTGTAAATCCCTTTTGTCGACAGAATAATTCCCTATGATTTAGCACAGATCTAACGCCAAATAGAAGTTTGGGAAGAAGAAGAAGCAAGATTGAAATCTGTAGCATTTTTCTTCTTCTTAGGCGATCATGGCTCTCCACAATTTCCTGTCCTTTGTAGCTCTTAATATAATTTTGAATTTTGTTCTCTCTCCCAAACCATGTTCCGCCATCCATTTCCTCATGCTCACTAAGTATGCTTTCTCCTGTGCCTCTTTGCTTCAATATGTCCTGTGAGCATCAGATTTTCCAAGATTAGAAAATTTAATCCTGATGTTAACAATAAGTTTCCTAAGTTCAATAAGTGTTTGTTTCCATTTCCTGTAAAACTTCGACGATGCTCACCTGTTCGGCCTGTGCAATCTGTAGAATCAGATTTCTGTTGCTTCAAGTTTCTTCTTCATATATACCATTGCTAAAGTGTTAAAATTATTACTATCACGGTTTACTTCAACATCACGTTAAAACACTGATTCCTGTACAATCACCAAAGTTAAGCAACGTTGAACCTTGGCAGTACCTAGATGGGAGATCACTTGGGAATACCAGGTACTGTAAGATTGGGGATGTAATGGATAATGGAACGGAATTGCTAATC
>OZ038476.1:141169006-141184006 GCA_964036315.1 Acanthosepion esculentum
ATATATATATATATATATATATATATATGACAACGCTTTCACACATGTAATTTGCTTCTCATTTTTGCAAAAATATTCCCTGCTGATATGTTCAATATCATGTAATATATGACACTTCTTTGCCTGGGGAGGTCAGCAGGATCAAATTGAGGCAGTCTGAAGACATATGAATGCAGAGATATAATAAAAATGAAACATATCCTAAGGCCCTTCAGATTTCGCCACTTTTCGGTTCGGAACAAAAGACGTTTGTAAAGTGTTGGCCAGTTCAGCTGAAAGTATGACATTAATGGGTGACACAAATTCACAAACAGACAACTCTTTCCAATGAATTATTTCCATTCGCATTAGGTCTTCTGGTTCCCAGAGTGCATATTCCAAGAGAATCTGATAATCTCGTTCAGTTTCTTGTTTCTAAGATATTTAGTTTGATTATTAGATTGCTCGTTCAACAACAAAATCAAATCGATAAATTTGCAGATTAAGCCCAGGAAACTAATTGTAATGAAAATTTCCATGTTGGTGCTAATTATCATGCTTATTTCGAAAGTAACAGTAAAATCTACCGTTTAGAATTTATTTACGGAAATCTACCGTTTTTTTTTGGGGGGGGGGTTCACCCTCAAGGAAGGCAGAAAGCCACTAGCACGCAAGGGGTTACTGAGAGTTGGAGTGAGAGCAAAGAGGAGTGATAGAGGAAAGGATGAAGAGAAGGATAGGGGATAGATCAAGACATCTGAAGGAGTCGATTGGCAGTACATTTGAATAGTTGGAGATTATAGCTATCAGGGAAACAAGAAAAAGGGGAAGGAGTTCCACAGGCGAGAGGTGCGAGACCTGAAGCTATTGGAGTAGAAGAGACGGCTACATTTAACAGTTTCGACAGTGGGAGGGTGTGAGTGAGATGCCAGCCTAGTAGAACGCTTAAATTCATAAAGTCTGGGAACCAGCGAAAGCAGCTCCTCGGAGCAGTTACCATGAAAGTTTTGAGAGAGGCAGGCGAGAGCGACTGCAGACGAGATGCCAGATCAGGGCCAATTACGTTGCATATCCGTCTCTGGATCTTATCAAGAACCTTGAAACAAATATAAGGGGCACCAGACTATATATGGCAGCAATACTCCTGATTGAAATACTGACATGAAGTATAGAGGTGCAGATTGATTTATTAAGTAAAAATAAAAGACATTGTTAAAAAGGTTCCACATTAATGTTATTGAACCATATATTTACCGATTTGTTACGTTATCAAATCCATAATTATAATCTCCCAGTATCAAATCCATAATTATAATCTCCCAGAACATTTTTAAATTTAGAATTGATATAATTTTTTCCGTTCATCAAATAAAACTGTTTTAACGTAGGGAGGGATACTGAATAGAATAATCAAACAAAGGTTGGTAATGAAGGATAATACTTAGGACAAGAACAACACCTATAAGATTCGCCAGCGGCGCGTAGATGTAGTAGTCGACTGCTAGAAGTGACTCAAGTGAATTACACAATGAATCTCGAAATGCGGGGTATCTACCAACCGCCCCACGCGGTAAAATGTGGCATAAGGCCGAATTTAATGTGTGGTATCCGAGTCCGTAGGCTCGGCCAAAATTCCCCGGGGTGGGATAACTGTTTCCCGAGACGAGACTCTGTCCTTTGACATAGTCGGAGGCAGAGAGTTTGACCAGCACAGCTGGAGACGAATCTCCAATTGTAGACCAACATACAGTATTTACTACTGTATTTATGTGAATGAGGACATACCCATTAGCGTCCGTAGGTATGCTACAACATAAACATAGCATTAACCTGCTGTAATATTAAAGCTTCTCTTTTAATATATTCTAGACTTATCATCGATTGTTGTATTTAATTAGCCTAACTGGGAACAGTACATGTTCGTTTGGTTCTGTAAAATGTTCTCAGAATAAAATAATCATTTTGATATATACAGCATCAGTTTCTAGAAATGTAGACTTAGCACTAATACACCTCCCTCTTAATCCCGCTCATGGCATTACAATGGGGATGCAAGAATTGGGAAAAGTCAAGAGTTGCCGTGAGAAAAAGAGGATCTAAATATGTGGAGTACCAATACATACATTGGTGATACGTTGAATTGACAGAAGAACCATGGTAATAGTGAACGCAGAGGTCACAGGTTACACTGGTTCACTCACTGTCTCACCGGCAACAAAGCCGGATAATGTCCATGCATGATCACTGACTACGAATCGTAATCAGTTCCGGTGATATTCAAAATGGCTAGACATTCCGGACAGATCGCATATATTATATGTATATATTTATGCATTATATATATATGTATATTATATATATTATATGTATATTATATTTATGTATATTATATATATATTATATGTATATTATATTTATGTATATTATATATATATGTATGTATATTATATATATATTATATGTATATTATATTTATGTATATTATATATATATGTATGTATATTATTTATATTTATTTGTATATTATATTTATGTATATTATATATATATTATTTATATATATATTATATATATGTATAATATATATATATATATGTATATTATATATATATATATTATATATATATATGTATATTATATATATATATCTATATATATTATATATATATGTATATTATATATATATCTATATATATTATATATATAAATATACTATTTACATTATTCGGACTATTGTCTTTATCTTTGTCGCCATATTTATTACAACGTTACGGCCGTTGTACGCTCCGTTCTTCTTCAGGTTGTTGGAATGCCAAACTGAACCCTTTATTTCGATTGGTGGTTCCACGTGCCATATCTAATGGATGGCAGTTATCAGTTATCTCCTGTTAATTCCCCCCTCCAAGTTCTCCATCGCCTTAATGGCACAGTGGATAAAGGCGTTGGTTAGATCCAGTGACAGGACGCAAAGAGTGTGCGTTCAATACCTGGTTAAGGCGGTAGAGAACTTGGAGAGGTGAACTAACAGGAGAAAACTGATAACTGACATCCATTAGACATGGCATGTGGAACTAGAACAGTCCACCCTAGTGAGCAAAATAAAGGGTTCCAAGTTCTTTCGATCTTCTCCCGAGATCATCTTCAGGGATGCAAATATTAATGCAAAATGTTATCCATTACTGTAATTTCTTTTCTTTCTGCTTTTAAATGCAACGGTTGACAGTCATGCTTAGCGTGAAAAAATTATCCACTATGGAATTTTTTCTTCTGTTTTGTATGTCATGGCCATGCACGCATTAAAGCGTGAAAAACTGTTCTTTTTATAAACATTTCAGAAAATTATTACATTTAAAAGCAGAAAGAAATAATTACAGTAATGGATTGCAGAACACAGTTTTGTATTACTACTTGCACCCAGGAAGATAATCACGGAAGAATATCGAAAGTACTGCGGAAATGGAAATAAAAGCAATTTTCGCAGTTATAGCACACTTCTCACATCATTTAATTGCAATACACGGAAGGTTATTCGTGAGTATGAACGGATTATGTTAAAAATAAGCAGATATGCCTTAAAGAGAATTTGCTGCCTAAATACACAAATATATATATATATATATATATATATATATATATATATATATATATATATATATATATATATTGGAAGCCTTATTAATAAAAACAAACAAACCAACACTTAAGAATATTAACTTTGAACTTGGACAAAATATCTTGACCGTGTTTTGAAACAAAAAAATGAAAACATTTTATAAAACATACATACAACAAACTATTTCTAATTTTAACAGTTAAAATATAATCCATAAAAATGGTTAAATGTATAGCCGAAAGCGCTCGGATAAAAAGAACATTCGGACAGTTTTTATATAATTTATCATCCGAATAGAAAAAAAATTATTAGATCGCATGAGAAATTGTATAAAAAACTAAATAAAAGCACCTTGTCTGTCGTTTTTAATGAAATGTGCATGAAAGAAGGATTGTTGCCTGAATACACACACACACACACATATATATATATATATATACACACATACACATCCGTTTATATATATGCATTTGTGTGCGCGCGCTTACATGTTTACTATCGTATAGAATAGATTAACCGATTTTATTCGACTTATCCATGTGGATTATATATTACCCAAGGCTTCTTTATGTTCGGCCTTAGTATTAAAAAGAACCAATAATTCGTACATAAATCAATTTTTATTATATCATGACTTCGTACATAGGCCTCACCTCCCTCTCGCCAACCCTCACTCCCGATATTCAGAACCTTAGGGTTAATGCAAACCAACTACAAAATCCAAAGAAAGCGATCGATTCGTGTTCAGTAACTTCCAAAATTTGGTCAATTTACACATTATATATTACTTTTCTTTTATTTCTGAATTTTCGATGACAGCAGTAAAATTAACAACTTCTGGTATTTGCGTCAGTTACACTCAAAGAAGTTGATCATGTAAAAGAGTAGAAACCATAGTAATTCCTGATACACTTATCAGCAAAATCGGTGGAGCTGTTGGCGCCGTATTAACAATAATCTGCTAGATATTAATTAAAATGGCTATTACTGTCTATTTAGGTGAGAATTCTTAGTCGCGTGTAGGCAGAGAACATGTGTAATGATAACTTTACTCTATCTGGCGGCGGAAATGCTTGCATATATCCGACTGAAGCCGGAGCGGAGTGTTCAGACCAAGGATTAGAAGATTAATTTCGACGGCAAGTAAATTACCCACTGGGGGAATTGGCACATCACAAGTTTCTCGGACGTATTTCTCCTTATTTGACAGTCTGTCAGAATCATACCAAATGGCGAAACATTAGATTTTGAAGGGAAGAACTACTTGGTCGAGCCGTGAACGATTTGCCGTCACATAGCGTATTATATATATATATATATATATATATATATATATATATATATATATGTTATATGTATATATATATATATATATACATATGTTATATGTATATATATATATATGTTATATGTATGTATGTATGCATATATATATATATGTTATATGTATGTATGTATGTATATATATATGTTATATGTATATATATATATATATGTTATATGTATATATGTATATGTTACATGTATATATATATATGTTTGTGTTATATGTATATATATATGTTATATGTATATATATATGTTACATATATATATGTTATATGTATGTATATATATGTTATATATATATGTTATTTGTATATATATATGTTACATATATATATGTATGTTATATATATATATATATGTTATATATATATATATATATATATGTTATATGTATGTAAATATATGTGTGTGTTATATGTATATATATATATATATATATATATATATATATTGGAGTTAACCTTCAAGATATATATATATATATATATATATATATATATATATATATATATATATATATATGTATATGTATATATATACATATATATATATATATATATTGGAGTTAACCTTCAAAATATGACATCTAACGTAGACCTATTTAACAGCTGTAATATTGGAGGAAACGAGACTTTTCTCATACAGTCTCAGTTATGGTGGTGTAGTCATGTCTTGAGAATGTCTGATGACAGGATACCCAAGATCCTAATGTACAGCAAATTAGACCAGGGCTACAGGAATGTAGGACGCCCATGGCTGAGATACAAAGACAAGCTGAAAAGCAACTTGTCAGCTGTCAATATATCACATAACACCCTTGAGCGCTTAGCCATGGAACGTGTTTAGTGGACTCAGCAGTTTTCATTCTGCTTGTCTGAATCATCTTCAAGAAGCGAGAGCAAGATCTAAAAGGTTAGCCAATCTAACAGTGGTCACATCTCACAATCCTCACTCTTGCTCCATATGTGGCCTCCATTGTAAATCACGAGCGGGTCTTAAGTGCCACTTAAGATTATCGCACAAAATTTCATAACTGAATCAATTAAGCTGTAAGATCCTCATACGTCGAAACCGATGGGAGAGGAAAGGGACCAATGGAAAGGACGCTGGGTAATTTGTTTGGCTTCAGATGGGGCCTACTTTAAAGGAGATTAAATGTCGAAATGTTATGTTTTGGAGTTTTCTTTTTATAGTACCAGTCCCGGTATATATATATATATATATATATATATATATATATATATATATATATATATATTTAAACTGGGTGATTGAAAAGTAACTCCCTCTTTTATGTATCAGTGCCCTGCTAACAGTCCTGACTTAAGACCATGTGAAATTTCTGTGTTGGTTAAAGCTTATTATACCAAGACAAGACTACGGAAGAACTTGAAGGGCGAATACCAGAAGTTATGTCTTCCATACCACAAGAGTTCCTGGTGAAATCATTTGACCCGATTTCTGGTATCGAAATCTTGTGGCCATATCGAATTTTAAATAAAACCTTATGCTAAACGCTTTCCTCTCATATCCATTTCTTGTAGAAATTATAGTTAATAAATAAATTATAAGTATTCTGAAATGGAGAGTTAGTTTTCAATCATTATGTATATATGATGAAAATATGGTTTCAAGGTATGCTATATTTATGAGTAAAATGCTATGCTCATTATCAGGGTTAAAGCATATGTAAATATAAAAATGTACACTGATGTCAGGTGATAGTGTATTTCATGATTGTGTGTAATCTTCAGACCATGTATATATATATATATATATATATATATATATATATATATATATATATAATTCATTGAGTCTGAAAGAAACGTCAACAGAATGCAGAAAGCACTGGACGGCCGTTTCGTCCTATATTTGGGACTCATCAGCAGTGCGCATCCACTACCGAGAATTGAAACCATGACAATTAGGTTATCAAGCAAACGTCATACCAACTGTTCCAACGGACCTCGGTGACGAACTGGTAGCAAATCAGACTCAATATAGCGCCGCTCGCTCACATATTCCGTGGTGGAACTCAACTGAAATTCTCTGTAACCATAAGACTGTGCCCCCAGGAGTCACGACTACTATCACCAAGACGCTCAAACTGAAGCATTAGAAGCCGGATCAAGCAATGATATACACATTATAGAAATTGGATTTGATAATTATAATTAAGTAATTCATTGAGTTTGCTTGATAACCTAACTGTCAGGGTTTCAATTCTCGGTTTTGGATGCGAATTGCTGATGAGTCCCAAATATAGGACGAAACGGCCGTCCAGTGCTTTCTGCATTCTGTTGAGGTTTCTTTCAGACTCAATGAATTACTTAATTATAATTATCAAATCCTCCTAACAATTTCTATCATATATATATATATATATATATAAACAATTTATACAAAGAATTAAATAGAAATGTTAATGTGAGTAATAACGAAATCACTTCGCTGACAGAAATTAATGATACATTAACTTACTATCAATTCTTTGAATAATAAGATACTTATATTCGAGTTGTTATTAGATGGAAGACACATATAAAGTACTTTCGACAATTTCAAATTATCATCTTCACGGCGCAATTTTTCCATACATAGGCAAACACTAAGATGAAATATGTGTAGACCGAAAGATGTGTTTTTAAATTATGCCATTTATTGATAGTTGAATATATGTTTTGGAGCGTACGATGCCGTGATGCTAGTGTTTTTGTTGCAATCGATCAAGTGAGAATTTTGTTTGAATTTTGAAAAGTTATAGATTCACGATAAATATATATATAGCAAAAAAATTCGTGTATATATATATATATATATATATATGTTCATCTCGAAATGTTGATGAATGGCCAGATCGATTTTCGCCTGTTATACCTCTTTTTTTTTGCTTTAAACCGTTCTATTTACTCCTGCCCATTTCGTTGATTTATGGTGCGAGCTCAAACAAGTCAACCTCCGGCTATCCATCCCCACAGGTTTGACTCCCTCTGCCCACTGAATGCCCACCTTCGCGCTTTGTTACTCGATCGTGCAATTGGAGAGTGGAACGTCCAGACGTCTGTCCTCATTGCTCTCTGTGACTCGACTGAGCGATAAAATGTTGCGCGGGGCTAGGTTCCCGTCATCTAAAGTCGACGCGTGGGGTCGCGCCTCTCCACCCGGCTGTTGTGTTATTGCGTCATTTCAAAATTGCCTTTGGTTCTTCAGTTAGCCTTCTGTGATTATATATCTTGAAATTATTGCTTGAACCGGCTTCTAATGCTATGGATGGATGATAGAAGATGTGACACATGAGGGCACCGCCCTCTGGTATAAGTAGATTTACATGAGTTATACAGCGGAATTTGTGAAGAGCTGGGGATATATCGAGTCAAGTTTGTCACCTCTTCGTCTCCGTTGTTCTAGTGTGTACGAATCTTGCGTCATATCGTAACAATCCAGGTTCGATTCTCCCTAGTAAATGCGCACTGCTAATGTCTCAAAAAATACGACGAAACGGCTGTCCAATTGCCTTCTGTATTCTGTTGAGGATTCTTCTAGACTCGATGAATTACTTATTTATGTTATATATATATATATATATATATTGTATATATATATATTATATATTGCATAATATACAATATATATATTGTATAATATATATATAATATATATATTGTATAATATATATATCTTATATATATAATATATATCTTATATATATAATATATATATCTATATATATCTTATATATATAATATATATATATAATATACATATAATATATATAATATATAATATATATCTATATATGTATATAATATATATATTATATATAATATATATATATAATATATAATATATATATATATTAGATATATAATATATATATTATATATATATATTATATATATAATATATATAATATATATATATGTATATAATATATATATAATATATATATGTTACATATTTATATATGTTATATATCTATCAATCTCTCTATATATATGTTATCTATCTATGTATATATATATGCTATATATCTATCTATATATATCCTATATATCTATCTATGTTATCTATCTATATGTTATATACATATCTATCTATATGTCATATATATATATATGTTATATATTTATATATCTATATGTTATATATATATATCTATATGTTATATATCTATATATATGTATGTTATATATATATATCTATATGTTATCTATCTATCTATCTATATATGTTATATATCTATCTATTTATATATGTTATATATCTATCTATATATTTATATATGTTATCTATCTATCAATCTCTCTATATATATGTTATATATCTATCTATATATATGTTATATATCTATCTATGTTATCTATCTCTATGTTATATATATATATATATATCTATATGTCAAATATATATATCTATATGTTATATATATATCTATATGTTATCTATCTATATATTTATGTTACATATCTATATATTTATCTGTTATATATCTATATATTTATATGTTATATATATCTATATATTTATGTTATATATATATATTTATATGTTATATATATATATTTATATGTTATATATATATATCTATCTATATGTTATATATCTATCTATATGTTATATATCTATATATTTATCTATATGTTATATATCTATATATCTATATGTTATATATCTATCTATATGTTTATATATATTATTTACACTGGAACACTCTCAAAGGATGTTTCCCTAATCACTGCAATCTTAATTTCTTCAAGTCTAGATTTAACCGTTATCTTCCCCTCCTATCCATTTAAACTACCTTTTAACGTAACCCTTTATCTCGAGTGCCCCTCGTATACGAACCTTACTGTAAAAAAAAAAACGTCTGGAGAGTATGAAAATCCGCATTGAATGTGAAACCGAACCTCGTGAGCAGAGAAATCTCACTCCTGACAATTAAAAAAAAAAACTGAATTTATCGTTCCGCAAAGATCTACGTGGTATGATCAGCTTTTGCGAAGCCATGTAGATTTAATAATGAAATTTGGCACGTTCAAGAAGCGAACCGACTGTCATTGCTCGGGGAGTTGGATACAAATATAGAGTCGATCGACCCTGTTTTACCTCTGGGGCTTCCTCTATTTAATTCGTCACAAAAGAATCTGATTTGCGACTGTCAACACACAAATGTCCGTCTCTTGCACTCAGTGTGTCAGTTGAAGATAAAATTATCTTTTTTGTTGGTTTTGTCTTCCTGTGTTTGTTTTTTTTTGCTTTATTTGCTTTCTTGGAGATTTTCTTCATTTCAATTGACAGATTGCGTCTGGGAAAATTTGTCCGCATTCTTTTTTCACTGAAGTTTTAGACAAAAAAAAAGAAAAAAGAAAAACGGAAATACATTTGTTATTCTAAAACGACATCTGTGGCAGTCTGTCAAAAATATTCTAAGTATATGTACACTTTGCATTTTCATGCTTTTACATCAGTGGAATGTCTTCAAAACTTTGCTGAAGCAAGCAAATAACATAATTGTTTATCAATTTAAATTACAAATAAGAACGAGGAAAAATAAAATATTAACATTCTGAGCAAGGCTTCATTGAATCCTTCTCGGCTTATGAGTACAATGATAAAATTAATGAGTCAATAGCTTCGTCCACCGCAAGGAAAGTTGGATCCCTGTGCCGCGCCAGGAAATTTTTCTCGCCGGAGTCGATCCTTCAAATCTACAAATCAACCATTCCCCCTTCCATGGAGTATTACTGCCATATATGGTCTGGAGCCCCTTCTGTTTGTCTCAAGGTCCTTGATAAAATCCAGAGATGGATATGCAACGTAATTAACCCTAATTTGGCATCTCGTCTGCAGTCGCTCTCTCACAGACGTGCCGTCGCCTCCCTCTGTCTTTTTTACAAATACTTTCATAAATAGTGAAATAAATAGTATTTGGAACTAGTATAGAGTAGGTCCTCCATATGCTAGTTGCATGGATTTGACAAAGTTATCAACAATTTGAAAATCGTACGAAGCAGGGAAGCGCAAACAGTGTTCCACAGGCGACAAGTGCGAGAAAAGAGATTAGAAATTACGGATACATCTTAGCTATTTCAGCAATAAAAGTATGAAATATATTTTTCCATCTACTAGTATGAACTAGGTAATTAAGAAGGGGACTAATTAGAACGGTGAAAAAGTGACTGAAGTCTCGTCTGCAGTCGCTCCCCTCACAGACGTGCCGTCGCCTCCCTTTGTCTTTTTTACAAATACTTTCATGGTAACTGTTCCGATGAGCTGCTTTCGCTGGTTCCCAGACTTCATGAATTTAAGCGTTCAACTAGGCTGGCATCCTGCTCTCACCCTTTCACTGTCGAAACTGTTAAATGTAACCGTCTCTTCTACTCCAATAGCTTCATGTCTCGCCCTTCTCGTCTCTGGCACTCCCTCCCCTCTTCGTGTTTCCTTGATAGCTATAATCTCCAACTATTCAAATGAAATGTCAATCGATGTCTCCAGATGCCTTGATCTATCCCCTATCCTTCTCTTCATCCTTTCCTCTATCACTCCTATTTGCTCTCGCTAGTAGCTTCCCGCCTTGCTTGGGGCAAAACGCTTAAAAAAAAAATTGTAAAAATCTAGCTTTCACCGAATCAGTAATAGTGGCTACCGATTGCTGGATGTTATGCGTACGGCCTGATTTTAGTCTTTTCCTAAATTTGCTCTTGATTTCGTCTGGAGTAGCCGTGTAATTTTATATGGAAAGAGATTTTTAATTTTACTTGCCCAAGGTGAATATCTATTTAAACGTTTCGAGTGGTCAAGGAAGTCTAAATTCACTGAGACACCTTGAAGGGCTTCGTACGATATAATAATGATATGTAAATCTTAATAAAGATATTTTTTTATATTGTACAAAACATTTTTTATAAGGTAAACAAGTACGTTGAATTTTAGAAATTCACGACAGCTGATATATATATATATATATATATATATATATATATATATATATATATATATATATATATATTTTAAAATTATTAGCTCTGAATTTACATTGAGCTCTCAGGATTTCCTCCTCCTTGGGACTACCCATACTGATTACCAAGTTTTTCGTAACTTATATATATATATATATATATATATATATATATATATTTGTGTATTTAGGCAGCAATCCTTCTTTCATGCACATTTCATTGAATACGACAAACAAGGTGTTTTGATTTAGTTTTTTATACAATTTCTCATGCGATCTAATAATTTTTTCTTTTCGGATGACAAATTATATAAAAACTGTCCGAATGTTCTTTTTATCTGAGCCCTTTCGGCTATATATTTAGCCATTATCAAACATGCAACAAACTATTTCTTATTTAACAGTTAAAATATTAATCCTTGAAAATGGCTAAATGTATAGCCGAAAGCGCTCGTATAAAAAGAACATTCGGACAGTTTTTATATAATTGTATAAAAGACTAAATAAACACACCTTGCTTGTCGTATTCAATGAAATGTGCATATATATATATATATATATATATATATATGTGTGTGTGTGTGTGTGTGTAGAATTAATAAGCCAGTTAATAAAATTTGAGGACTAAAAAGACAACAAAATGATAACAGTATTGGCAATAAAATTGATATTTATTATATATTAGCCATTTGACTAAATTGAAGCAAGAAGAGAAAGATTTTAAAGTTGGAATTTTCGGACACGCCTGTGTCCTTTTTCAACGATATGAGAGAAAGAGAGAGGGAGGGGGAAAGACTATATTTACGTAATAAGGAATTAAGAGGTGGTTCCACGCACTTCAAAATCTTCCGATCAGAAGCATGGCTGTTGTTTATCAGGACGATGCAGGATATATTGAAGGCAAGAGGGTCAAAGGGTAAGGTCGAGTGATTTACCGAACTAGTTTGTGTAAATGCAAGGTAGACCATTGACTGGGAGGTATATTAAAAATACAAACATTGCTTAGTATTAAAAATAATAGGATGTTGTGGAGAGTCACGTCGGAAAGAGACACGGAATATGAAAGTAGATATATGTCTGAAAGCATATTTGAAAGATAACGCCAAGAAGATTTTAATATCTAAGTTTGTTTTTTTTTATTTATGAAGATTGAACATATTCCAATTTCTTTATTATGATTAGCGAGACAAATGGCGTATTGCTGGGCGTTTCCAAAACACCAATCATAGCTCAGCTTCATTGAAGCGTGATCTGTATTCAAACCAAGCTAAACGTCAGATGATGTCATGATAAATGTCATGCCCCAGATCACAATGTTTCTGTAAATAAAAATTCGATCAAAAATTTTGAAAAAAGCCAGTTTGTTCCACGTCTGAAACAACAGTCAACTTTCACAGAAGTCTCAAAGGAAACGGGAAAAGTTGATATCTGAGATTTGGAAAGCGCCTTCGTTGAATTACGGCATTGAACTCAACCCGTTTCAAACGAAGCGGCTACAGGGCTTAAGGGAACACCAAAACACAAGTGCATTGAGATCAATACAAACGTGGCTCCTGTTTTAACTTTATATCATCGGAGAAGCAAAAGGTTTGCGTCAATACGTGCAATTTAGAGCTAGTGTGTCGGAGTTGCGGTATAGATGAATGGCTCGTCAGCTAAAGATTTCTTTTATAGGCAATACCTCAAGCTTGATCTTAAGGAACAACATCGAATCGTCCTGGGTAAGACGATAAACTATATCCGTGTCCTGGGTAAGACGGTAAACTACATCCAACAGCAAGGCCTCCGATCAGGAGGTTTTGAACAGCGTAGAACCAGCTCTTGATTGCCGATGTTCACAGGTCCACCGTAACCCAGGGTGTTAACACTTGTTAGGGTCCCAGGTATGGGCAAATAGTTAACCCCCAAACTGGGGTCAAAACGTGAAAATATTACCAGCAATTAATTTTTCTAGGAAAAAAATCTCAGCAATATATTTTTGAAAAAAAGAAAAAATATTACTAGCAATATATTTTTGGAACAAAATATTACCAGCAATAGAGTTTTGAAAAAGTGTTACTAGCAATAAAAATCTTGTCGGCATTAAATAACCCATTGAGGTGTTGATATGCTGTAAAACAAACCAAACCAAAACAACATCGAACCGAGGACGCATCAGAAAGTGGCTAATACGGGGATAGTATGATAATAAATTATAATTTAATTATTATCTTAACAATTTTAATTTTTCTTATAATAAGATAAATTTAGTAAAGGATAAAAGAATAAAATGATTTTAATAAATTAGGATCTATATTAGTAATTAATTTAAGAAGTGAACTATTTTTATCCCATAAATAAATAAATAGATAGATTTGTCTCGTTTTCATTTTATTTTATTTTTTAAAAATTGCAGATGTGTTGAAGATGAAGGAAGATGTATTTTTGCCAGAGCTAAAGAAAAATATTCCAGGTAAGAGGTGTAGGTTTTTGATGCAATGTCGTCACGAAGTCAGTATTCATGAATGATTCACTTGGGTAGACAATCAGTCGCGGCACACAGGAAGCTGAGGTTCCAAGGCACTTTTCGCTATTTTTACAATTCACGGGCAATGCACGCAGAGCACCCGGGGGTGGGGGTGGGAGTGGAAGCAATAACCGCAGCTATTAACCGGTGGTCCGCACGCGGATTAGAATAAGTAAACAAAAAAGTAAAGTTTATCGATCGGTAGAAAGATCGATAGATTTTTGACAATGTACAAAGAGTTACATTGTCCGTTTTTAATATTGCCTTCAGGCTTCACAAAAAAAGCATATAATTATATGCATATATGTATTCAATATATATATATATATATATATATATAATGTATTCAATATATATATATATATATATATAATGTATTCTATATATATAATGTATTCTCTCTCTCTATATATATAATGTATTCTCTCTGTCTCTCTCTCTATATATAATGTATTCTATATATATATAATGTATTCTCTCTCTCTCTATATATATATAATGTATTCTCTCTCTATATATGTATTCTCTCTCTCTCTCTCTATATATATATAATGTATTCAATATATATATATATATATATATATTTAATTCTATATATATATATATTCTATA
>OZ038476.1:141189006-141191506 GCA_964036315.1 Acanthosepion esculentum
AAAGAACCCCGTAAGTCGGCAACGTGTAATGACGTAATTTCTTTTGGTATTTTTTATATGCATTCGAGAATACGATGCTATATATATCGAATATGTGGGGCAGTTCAATTTATATTACAATGAATCATTCATACAAAAAGTAGATTAGTAAAGTTAATGATATAAAATGGCGAAAACTCTTCGCAAACAAAATTTTAAAGTTGCATTAACCTACGAACCACTCGATGAATGTTATGATCCTTGTTTTTAATAACTTCAAGTTGTATAAGGTCTATTTTTAATCTGCTAGTACTTTCAACTGTACACACAGTCATCGTCAGGCATGGAAATTATTTTGTTTTTAGTAAATCCAGGTAGCATTGGAGACGAAAGATTAAATGCGAATCGAAATATGTTTTTTTAGAAATGTTAACGGATACAAACTTTTGGAGCGTGCGGTCGCAACGCTAAGGTTAAATATTTTTGAAAATTTAAGAGAATGCGTTTTTTACTAATTTGAGAATTTTTTGTTGTAGGAGTTTATCAGTCAATGTGGCATGAACTAAATTTTTCAATAAATACAGTAATGTCTTAGTTGTTATCCCGAAAATTTGCACGTCGGATCAGTTCTTTTAAATCAAATATGTGGTGCAGTTCAATTTATATTACAATGAATCATTCATACAAAATGTAGATTAGTAAAGTTAAGGATATATATATATATATATATATATATATATATATATATATATATATATATATATATATATATATTAGGGTGGCCCTTATATTTTAACTTTCTAAAAGAATATCTCCCTATCTTCTATTTTGCTCCAATTAACGGAAAGCCAATCTATGCAAAATTTTAGCTCACACGGACAACTGCAAAGCGCCCTCATCTACCCTAAAGTTTTTTTTTTTATTTCTTACATAATTTTCTCTTAATTTAAAAAATAATGTTCAGACTTATTTTTGTTATTAGAAGGATAAGTGACAATAAATATAATGTGGAAGGTAACTTGCAAAGCTGGGGGGAGAGCGCATGTAGAGGGCAAATAACAGTTATTTTATCTGTAAAAACTATACGCACTCGTTCATTTCGTTGTGGCATTATGATTTCGATCTTCCCCTGTTGTGTTGGCAACCCTGACAATGTTATATATATGGTGGCCTCTCCCATCGTATTCGACGTATGAGGGTCAAGCAACTCAGTTCCTAGGAAGCGACAGCCCAGACACCAGCACATATGATTTGATTATAGTGGTGTAGGCTTTGTGCAACTACAGTTTTTGAAGGACGAATATAAAGACCTGTTGCACTACATGCCACAAGGTCCCTAAACGACCTTCTGCAGGTTTCAGAATTCAGAGTTAGCCTTCTCCTAGACCAGTTGCCATCCAAGGCTATAGAACCCAGTCTATCCTGCTATTTACCCATAGCTCCACCTTGCCGAAGGGTATTATCATGTAAGTGAATGTAATGGATTCAACTCGGCTTTCCGATTCCTCAATCTACTACACCGTGCCTCCCCATATATCGCTGATCAAAAATGATTTTACAAGCTTTGGGGACGGATTCCTCACACCAAAACAAGGACAACAGCCCATATAAACATATGTCTGCAAATCCTTCGTTTAAAAAAAAAAATTAATTAAAAAAAAAATTTTACGGTAGATGGCGCCGTGTTGCCATGTAGACTAGGTTATATTTGTCATTCGTGTACATTTGTGGCTAGTCTCTCTTCCACGTTTAACGTGTGTAGTTGTGACTTAACTGAGAAGTGTTCCGTTTAACGCTTGCAGGATATACATATCGTGCGCAGGCGGATATGATTTTTACATAGGGCCGTTCGAATGGTAATGGACGCGAGGCTGCACGGTTGTATGAGATTGCGTTTCCAGACCGAAGGCAGCCGTGTCATACAAAATTTGCTGTTGTTTATCGTCGCGTTGTTGAGATAGGATCCGACG
This sequence comes from Acanthosepion esculentum, assembly GCA_964036315.1. Taxonomy (NCBI): domain Eukaryota; kingdom Metazoa; phylum Mollusca; class Cephalopoda; order Sepiida; family Sepiidae; genus Acanthosepion; species Acanthosepion esculentum. Next base: position 141,190,956 of record OZ038476.1, read on the forward strand.
CACTAGAAAATATGGATTGAGGAAGACCGAGATTCACTCGTACGCCTGACCCACGAAGAACACATTCTACAGCCTGCCGGAGACGATCCAAGTATTAGCACACATTAAATGGTCTTAGCGTGTCGTATAGTGATTTTCCAAACGTAGCTCAGATGTGGCACAAGGCCGAAAGTATTGGACACCCAGTGAGGATCGAACTCACTACTCCGTCGTAATTGTTCTAGCGAGACAAGCTTGCTAACCATTACACCACCTCGAGGTGCCAAATAGTGATTTTCCAAGCGTAGCCGAATGTATGGGGCCGAATGTATGGGGCACCCGGTGAGGATCGAACTCACTTTTCAGTAGAAACTGTTTTAGCGAGACAAGCTTGCTAACCATACGCCGAGGTGCCCATTTAGATTTTTCAAGCATAGCTTAGATGTGGCACAGGGATGAAAGAAGAGGGCACCCAGTGAGGATCGAACTCACTACTAAGTTGTAATTGTACTAGAGAGACAAGCTTGCTAACCGTTACACCGCCTCGATGTGCCCAATCTCAGATTCTATAT
>OZ038476.1:141201506-141221506 GCA_964036315.1 Acanthosepion esculentum
GTCTTTGCCCACTTGGTAAACATACTTTTGACCGCTGGAGAGCACCGTTTTCCTCTCTGTCTTAAATATCTGACACTATGAAATGATAAGCCATAGAATTATCTGCGTCTCAGTCTAGCTTCTAAAATGCCGTTTCCCTCGAAGGAAAAACTTGGATCCAATAATTAAGGCTTACAACTTATTATCTCATCTTAGATTCCAAAAATTGCTTTTCGAATAAACCCGGACCGGCTAAATTAACAGTGCTCGGTAATTATTTACATAATTTGGACTATTGTCCTTATCTTTGTCGCCATATTTATTACAACGTTTCGGCCGTTGTACGCTCCGGCCTTCTTCAGGTGGTTGGAATGTCGAACTGAACTCTTTATTTCGCTCACTAGGGTAGACTGTTCTAGTTCCACGTGCCATGTTTAATGGATGTCAGTTATCAGTTATCTCCTGTTAATATCCCTCTGAAAGTTCTCCACTGCCTTAGCCGGTTATTGAACTCACATTCTTTGGGTCATGTCACTGGATCTAACCAACGCCTTTATCCACTGTGCCATGTGTCCCTGAGGACAATAAGAACATTGCATAATATTAAGAACATTGGTTAAAGACATTAAAGCAAACAAAGTACCACCTTTAAATAAATATCACAACGTGTAAGTTGCTCGAAGCACCCCAAAACAGAATTCTCAACAGTAATTTTAATGATAAATGTCAGTCAGTTATGTACCATGGGTGATACACGGTTAGGCGATCATGTGAATACAAATAACGTCACCAATAATAATGTGGTATGTGTCTCACCAGAACCTGAGTTGTACTCACAGACGTCAGAGAAGCTAAGTACAAGGTTCAACTGAGGTGACCACCCTGCTGCACCTATGTGGCAAGCGTGGAAAAGAAATGTTTTAAACACAGATAAATAAACATCCAACCTAGTGAGAAAATTGGCAGTCTCTCTGACATCGCAGATGTGAATGTAAGGTCCATGATTCGAACGAGGGTCGCTGGGCTTCGCTCTCACCCACTGGTCGAGAGTAACTTACGAAATCAGGTGTTGAATATGAGCGATTTAAACCCCGTGTTATTATTTGGCCCAACGGCGATATTTCATTACTCTAGCTTTGCCGATTAATTTTTCTTGCCAGTAACCACCACACCAAACAGGATATCGTATACCTTCAAAGGATCGTCCGAGTCCATCCTTCACATCTACAAATATACCCTTCATTCATAATATCATGGAATACTGTTGCCATATATGGGCTGGTGCCCTGTTCATCTCGAGGTTCTCGACAAAATCCAAAGAAGGATCTGCAATGTAATCCGTCCCGACATGGGGTTTCGATTCCACTCACCGCCGTAATGTGGCTTCCTTCAATCTTTTCTATAAATATTTTTATAGCAATCTGCTTTGACGAGCTATTTTCACTAGTGCCCCGACTGCATGAATTTAAGCGTGCTAATAGGTTGGCATCTCGGTCCCTCCCTTTTACTGTCGAAACAGTTAAATGTAACCGCTTCTTCTACTCCAACAGCTTTTTGTCTCGCACTTCCCGACAGTGGAACTCCTCTCCTCTTACTTGCTTCCATGATAACTATAATCTTCAGAAGTTTAAATGTCAATCGACATCTTTTGATGCCTTGATACCCTTTCTTGTTTTTATCCTTCTCGGATCTTCTTTTTATCTTTTCCTCACCCCCCTGTATCCAGTCTTTTCCCTTACTTTCAGTCTCTGTAGCTCCTTACCTACTGGTGGTATTCCCGCCTTGATAGGCGTGAAATGCTTCTTTTTTTTTTTTTTAAAAAAAAGGGGAATATAGTGGCAGATAATTTAACATTGTATTCTCTTCATTTATCGACGCCTTTTTTGTGTCAGTTGTAAGTGTCAATTTTTTTACGATGCATTTTTGCATCAAATGCAAATCTTAAACACTGGAATATTTTGCCAGGATATTTTTCTAGTTTTAATTGAGACGGTAACATGGTCAATACGCAAAAGAATCGTAGAAACGTTAATCCGGATAATTTTAGTCGGATAGAATTTCCTCTGTCTGCTCAAAAGAAGAAAAAGCGAATTTGAACTGAAGATAAAAATTAATGGCATGAACTTTTGGCAAACACATAATTCGGATTTCGAAAGAGATTTCACAATCTTCTTGCTCACGAAAAGCACCAAAGCCAAGGTACAGGGAATTCTTGATCATACCAAAAAAAGAAAATATATTATTGGTCTGGCCGTGGCATAACGACCTCAGTCACTTTTCCACCACCCTAACGCATCTTTCCTGTACCTTTTAATGCCTCAGAAACAAAACTGCTCTCTATTACTCACCAGAGAGAACCATCCCTGCCCGCCATTAGAATGTCTGATGCTCAACTCCACGAGAGTACCTCTCTGCGACTGCTCGGTCTCACATTGTCCGCTGACCTGAGATGGAACGAATACATTGAGTCAATAGCTTCGTCCACCGCAAGGAAAGTTGGCTCCCTATGCCGCACCAGGAAATTTTTTTCGTCGGAGTCAATCCTTCAAATCTACAAATCAACCATTCGGCCTTGCATGGAGTATTGCTGCCATATATGGTCTGGTGCCCCTTCTGTTTGTCTCAAGGTCCTTGATAAAATCCAGAGACGGATATGCAATGTAATTGACCCTGATTTGGCATCTCGTCTGCAGCCGCTCTCTCACAGACGTGCCGTTGCCTCCCTCTGTCTTTTTTACAAATACTTTCACGGTAACTGCCCCGATGAGTTGCTTTCGCTGGTTCCCAGACTTCATGAATTTAAGCGTTCAACTAGGCTGGCATCTCGCTCTGACCCTTTCACTGTCGAAACTGCTAAATGTAGCCGTCTCTTTTACTCCAATAGCTTCATGTCTCGCACCTCTCGCCTGTGGAACTCACTCGCCTTTTTCTGTTTCTCTGATAGCTATAATCTGCAACTATTCAAATGTAATGTCAATCGACATCTCCAGATGCCTTGATCTATTTCATATCCTTCGCTTCACCCTTTCCTCTATCGCTCCTATTTGCTCTAGCTCCAACTCTCTGTAACCCCTTGCATGCTAGTGACTTCCCGCCTTGCTTGGGGTTGAATGCTTAAAAAATATATATATATTTTCATGATAATTATTTTGAGGAGCTTTCGTCGACTTTACGAATTTAAGCGCAGTACTAGATTGACAGTTAGGTATCATCATTTTACAGTTGAAATGTGACCGTTAGTTATATGTTAACAGATTCTTCTCTCGTTTGTGGAACTAACTCTCTTCCGTTTCCTTGAGTTCCCGCCAACTTTGATCTTCAAATATTTCAATGCAATGTCAATGGCTATCTTCTGTCTTTTAATGCCTGTTCTTCATTGTTTTCTCTTCTTAATAACGTTTTTCTTTTTCTAATATTCTTTCACACTCAGAAATCTCTAGCGTCTTGGTGTCTTTATTGCCTTGCTTGGAGTGAAATGATTAAAACCTACCCTTATAATTTTGACGCATACAATAATTTTTTCTAGTCAATTAAAACAACTCTTTCTACAGCGCAGAAGGCAAACTCAGTAATAGATAGCTTCCGATCAGATATGAGATCGTGTGTCATATCTCAGGAGCTCAACTTTCTTGGACGTCGTTTCAACTGTTACGACATAGGTAGTTTTGAGGACTTTTATTTCAAGTTGTTTACTTTTTTCTCTTGTTTCTTGCAGTCAGTTGAATGTTCCTGATCGTAGGGACTCTTAATTGATCTTCCAGGTACTCAATTAGACCTGAACTCACAAGAGTGAAACCATATTAAGCACATATGTGATACACTAATTCCTTTGCAGCACTCTAAACAAGAAAAAATAGTTATGGACACCACTAGAAGATACGGTGATAGTGATATCCACAAAACTACTCGAGTGCCTCTTACACTCCATTCGTCCTGGGTATGACGATAAACTACATCCGCGTCCAGGGTAAGACGATAAACTACATCCAACAGCAAGGCCTCTGATCAGGAGGCTTTGAAGAGCATGGAACTACCTCTAATTTGCTGGTGTTCCCAGGTCCACCCTGACCCTGGGTAGTAGCACCTGTTAGGGTCTCAGCTATGGGTAAATAGTTAACCCCGAAACTGGGGTAAAAATCATTATGAAAGTGTAAAAATAGGTTTTAATACCAGAAACACATTGTAAAAAATTATTACCAGAAATAAATTTTTGAAGAAAAAAAAAAAAGTTTTACCAGCAATATATTTTTGAAAAAAAAAAATATTACCAGCAATACATTTTTTAAAATAATATTATCAGCTATAAATTTTTGAGGGAAAAATATTACCAGAAATAGATTTCTGACAAAATAAAATATTACCAGGAAAAAAAACTGTCGGCATTAAATAACACATTGAGGTTGATATATCGTAAAACAAAACGAATCAATCTTAGACTCCATGCCAAATCGCACAACCGCCGTTAATCAGGTGAAAGGAGGAACTACATATTATTAGCTAGTTTTAAGCTTTTGTCTGTTCCGTTTATATCTATTTGGTTAGTTTAGCGCACGAACAAGTTTCATGTAATTTTACTTAGATCAAGAACATTATGAATGAATACGGAGTCTTTGTTATAATGATTGTGGTAAAACCGACACCTTTACCTACACTCTTATGTACATATTTGCGTGTTTCTATTGAGTTTCTATTGGCAATATATAATTAATGTCATTCATTAACCAAGCCATACGGAGTAGAATTTGCCCAGAATCCAATCAACCTACCAAACAGTCACAAGAATTAATTTAATTACATGATATAAAGCGATTGGCAAAGATCAAAATTAAACAAAAATTTGGCAACATTTTATATTTGGCCACGAATACTATATATTTCTTGCAAATATTTTTTCTAGTTTTCAGGAATTTCACTGGGAATAAACGAATAGCCTTGTGGCTAATGTGTTTATCAGAATCATTAATAATTAGGTTCAATTCTGACATTTTAAGAAGACAACCCTTGGCGTGTTATTTAAAAATAAAATCTCCATACCATCCGTTGTTCTAACATTATGGCGGCTACAAAACCAAAAATATAGGCCTTGTTTGTGGAAGAGTAGAATTACAAGACATTCACTAAGCATGGACACTGAAATGAGAACAGTCTTCTTTTATATGCGGTGTCTATTCAGGAGCGATCATAGCTCTCTACAACTTCCTGTCGATTGTAGCTTTAAGCAATGCTTGGTCTATTCGTATTCTCATTCCATTTAAACAAGCTCGTTAACATATTGATGTTTTCCTTTGAAGTCTCGTGAGTGTCAACTTCTCCAAGCATATTTTCCTCATTGTGCCACATAAATGTTAACTGTCTCTCTCTAATTCTAAGTTCTTTTTGTAAAATAATATCTTTTACCGTTCCTGCAGACCGCATCTTCTCTCTCTCTCTCTATATATATATATAACGGAGGATATCTGTCTATCTGTGTGATACCTTTTCACACGAGATCCACCCAACCGATTTTGATCAAACTTGGGTCATATATTGTACAATGTAAGAGATAAGTTCTTAGCGTAAAAAATCGATAATTTTTAAAAAGAAATCACTAATGGATAAAGTCGATCAAAAATCGATAAATTCAACTTTTTTCCTCCAATTATTTCAACCTCGATATGTAGGTTACATACATCATGACGAGTTCAACGATATCTCATTTTATTTCTACGCCACTGCGTTTAGCAAAAAAACTGAGAAACAAGAAAAATTGATTTCAACACAAATTTTAAACTAAAAACTCCTTCAATTTTCAAGCAATCTAATAAAAACTTCACTCAATTGTAGCCAACAATAAGTCGATTGTTTAACAGTTATTTAACTTGAAAATTGAGTCCACCCATATAGTGAAAACCCGCGTAAATAGCGAAAAATGGCGATTTTTACTGTTTTCTTTCTTATTCTTCGTTGATCTTCCAACCAATTTTCATCAAACTTAACGATTGATTTATAAATGTATTCGTTTTTACATCCCTGGCAGCACACTGACAAATTGAATTTCAAAAACTCCAAAATAATTGTGGTCTGAAGTGGGTCATCATGTTGCCTGTTTTACCCCTTCATTCGATTGAATAAACACAGATTCTTTCTGTTATATCAGTAAGTGCCATAATTCAAAATGTTTTCAATGAAAGTACTTTAAAGTAATTGAAAAAGATAGACTTTGTTATATCTAAACATGATGCTGTTTTTGCTCCATTCTAATTGAACGCTTTTTTGATCGACCAGCTGGCTATTTAAAGGAAAATAAAAAAATACGTAAATATGTTGATATTGGAAGAGAGCTGAGGAAATCGTTGAACGTTTGATATCGACGGGTTAAACATCTCGAAGAGCCAATGTAAAAGTTAAAGGAATCCGAGATCAGAAATTAGAAATGCTGAAATCCAGTAAAATAGTGAAGAGAGTTCTGGTGTACATGATGCTACTTGGAATTGTTAACTCTTTAAGCCTTGCGTTCCTGAATACAGTAACCCTTCTGCTTGAGCTCCTGGGTCAAAATTCGCAAGTAAATAGTATGTAATGTTTCGCGGTATATATACAAATAGTTACAAGTGTTTAGCCACCGTTCAACTGGTGGCTGGGCATTACGTCATTTTTCTCTATCACCGGTAAAGCGGTGGCAGGGCTCAAAGGGTTAAAGGATAATTTCATTTATAAGATTTTACAGTGTGTAACTGAGTATTTATAACATTTTCTACATATCAGTAGTTCTGTGATTTAGTCGTTTTTCTTTTTATTAATTCGTACATTTTAAATATGGATTTTAATTACTAAATTTTAAAAAATCCAACCCAGCAACGATAATAAGATAGAATATCGAATGGAAGATTTTCGGATAGAACTTTCTGAGAGAGAAAACGTTTTGTTGGCGGTTTCTTTTACAATGTTCACGGTTATATTGACTTAAAGCCTGCAGTAATCAGACGAGGCAATTATTTACCAAAATAGCTGTACTTGTAGTCATTTTAACCCTTTTGAGACTTCGGGCGTATATGCTTCTACTTGGAATTGATAAACCTTTGAGCTTTGTGTTCCTGAACACATTTAACCTTTCTGCTTGAGCTCCTGAGTCAAAATTCGCAAATAATTGGTATGCAATATTTCACGGTAGATATAAAAATAGTTACAACCGGTGACTGGGCACTACGTCATTTTTCTCTTCCACACCGGTAAAGCGGTGGTCAGGTCTCAAAGGGTTAAACTTTTTTACCTGTGGTTTATCGTCCGTATATATCCGAAATATCGTTGGATTCACAGCGTTTGTTAAAATAACAAAAAAGTAAGACACTACATTATCTTAAACTGTTTTAAAATCGTTTTTTACCAAACAATCATATTTTGTATAGGTCGCGTTTTTCTTGTAGATTTGTCTGAGGCAAATTTAGTCGACGCAGTGAGCTCTTTGGGATTCATTTGAGTCGTCACTCTATCTTTTACATCGTTAGATTTTGAACAAAACTCTACAATATGAACACGATACATGGTACTGTCTTATCTTGTTAACAGCCAATCACCGCCAATATGAAACCGTACAATAACATATTTCTACTTATATTTTATGCTTCCATGCTAGAAGTAAAACTGAAAACTGTGAGATTATATCAGCGTGGATATTTATGTGAAATGAAAAAAATTATACGGCTCCGGAGTTTCAGTCGCATAATACGTGATCCATCATTAGAGCCTCGAACGGTGTTCAAGAGGCTGACCCTTTATTATTAAATCCTTTTCCTGTCAGACGAGTATGCTCGTCTTGGTTATTATACTCTTAACGTTTCAGCCATTGTACACTCTGACCTTCTTCAGGTGTCGTATTCGGTAAGCCTCTCAATATTTTAATCTGAACCATTTATTCAATCGGAAGTATAGATAGTTCTCGTTCAACTTTTAATGTTTATCTGTCTTTGTGTCTTAAGATATGCTATATCAGGAGCGAGCAGTACAAAAGAATTTTAGTCTTGTCTGCTCCCTTCTTCCGAAAGGGTGAAAATCGACCCTGCCAAGCTCATTTTTATGCAGGATAATGCTCCCTGTCACAAATCAAATTTGATGAAGGAATACTTTCATGAGAAGCAGGTGAGTGTTATGACATGACCGCCCCCAATCTCCTGACTTCAACCCCATAGAAAACTTATGGACCATTCTAAAATACAGTCTCTCGATAAAGCAGTTGAGCAACAAAGAGGACTTGATTGTGAATTTCATATCCGAATGGAATTCAATGCTTGCAGATGAGATTTGCCAGAACCTAATCAAGTCAATGCCAAAAAGGGTTGAAAAGGTTATTCGAAATAAAGGAGGAGCCATAGATTATTAAATATTTCGAACTATATTACCTATTATAAATAAATTATACCTCTATTATTCTTTATTTAAAGCTGTTCGGTTATGTTTCTATTGATTACTAGTTGGAGGAAATAAGTGAGTCACTTTTTTTGCACAGATTGTTTCCCTAAATCTCATTTATATCCAAAATTATAATTATCAGTAGAATACCTGGGTGAGTAGGGTGAGTAAACTTTTTTACTAGGTGGTCGGGAAGAGGTCTTTATATTAGTAAGATTAAAAATTATTCCCTCCCCCCCACCAAAAGAAAATACGCGAAAAAATGTTTAATTAAAAAAAATCAGGTGAGTCACTTTTATCGAAAAGCACTGAATATCGATGTACAAGTATGCATACGAATACACACAAACACACACACACACTAACAGATACAATCAAATACGTATACAAAGAAATCTGTTCACACATCTTAGGGGATATCGGTGTGCAAATTAACATTTAAAACAAATCAATTTCCTGACACTTGTGTTCCGTATCGACCCTGGGTAATTTTTGGCAATTGCTTCTTGTCACCATGACAATGTTTCTCCTCTAATGAACCTTGTGAGCCTCAGCGAACAAGGCATTATGGTCGGTCTTTTTAAATGGTTTCAAAATACTCTCGAATAAATCAAGGAATTCTAGTTGTTCAATTCACTTCATCCGCCCTTAAAATAGAATGCTGTATCCCTTCAGGACGAAGGCGATTATAGCTTAAGATTCATTTTTTTTTTTATTATCCTTGAGTTGTAATCTTGGCTAACGATTGCACCACGGTATATGAAACAAAATGGATTCTAACCGGAAATCAATACGAGAATTACATTGACAAGAGCCGCGATAGAATAGTTGAAACCAGGCTGGAAAGACAAAAAGTCCACCCTAAAAAAGTTAACTGAAATTACCGCATCATGGGCTCTAACAGCAGGACTCCAAAGGCGGATCCAAGTTGTGGAGATGAGATACTTCGAAAAATAACGTTTCCTGGTAAATATCTACCGATGTTAAGCAATATTATTGTTCGCCTAATTCGCTTATTATTTTCTCTTCTATTGAAATCTGTTCAGAAGGATACGTGTCTTTAAAACTCGTTCTGTAATTTATTTAAATGTCAGGTACCCCCAACTTCTAGAGAAGAGAATTGCTCATGTCCTGGAGTCTATAAGAAAAGGTCGCCAAGATAATTTGCATAAGTGTGTCGTCACATCCGGGTGTGCAATCGTAGAACGCCTTATCAGGAGCGTTTTTTTTTCTCTGACGAGACATGTTCTCAGCTTTATGTGGATCACAATCATACTTTTAAATTAAAACAACCTCCCTTAGTTAAACAGGAGGATTCGTTGCTCGGTTTGAATCAAATTTGTTTTTAAAACATATACAAGTCTCAATATATTATTGATAGGTGTGTATTTGTTTTATTCATGTTTCACTTTTTCGTCGGTTGTGCACAAAACTATTTGCATTCATCGATCGAGTTCTGATGGGTGTAGAGCGATAACCGGGTAGCTGATTCTGTTTGTATTTCTCTCTCAAATTTTCGCATTAAACTATTTTAGTTGTTTTTTCCCTTTTGTCTCTTTTAAATATATGTTATGTTTGCTATATTTGCATATTCAATGTCTAAATGCCTGAGGTGAACAATTATTAGAATAATTTTATTCTTTTGGTCGAATATCCTTATCCTGCCTATCATAGGTAGAACTTTTCCCCGCAATGCTTTACCGATGCAATTCTTCATAATATACAATGAACACACAAATAAATAAAAACACACGCATGACGAAATTGTAAAAAATTGGTAAAAATATAAGACGAATGAAGTTTGTGCGATTTTGAAAACTAATTTACTAGCTCCTTTCAGGCTAGAGTTTTATCTTATATTCAATAATAATAACAACAGAATTAACCCCTAGTTTATGGGCGCATGACTGAGTGTTTAGAATGTTCACTTTCTGACCATAAGACCCGGATTCGAATATCACCACGGTTGATTTGTCAGGAAGTAGGCTTCCTGAAGTTATCGATCTGAAGAGGGCGACCCCAGCGTGCAACACCCTTGGAAAGTACCTGAAAGCCATACCACGAGTTGACCTAAGCCTTGTGAGTGAAATTGGGTAGACAAAACCCTTGGATGCCGTCAATAACTGTGTTAGCACAAAGTCACAAGTCATCGTGACCGAGGGTTTGAGTGTGCTGGTCTTTTTCAGACTGCTGATCATACTAGATAACACGCTCTCTCCCAGAAACTGTAACTAAGGTCTGCTCAGCATAGTTGCAGTATAACATTTTTCTCTTTGCTATTTCGACAATTTTATTTCAGCTGATGTGGTTTTCAGATTTCTTGTAATGTACAGTATGGATGAAAAGTTTTGGAGAAACCCTCTGGATTTCAAGGAATCACCAAAAAGATTGCATGCCTTTTTCAAAACTAATTTACTAGCTCATTTCAGGCTTGACAGACTCTCCCTTCTTGAAGAGTTTTATCATATATTCAATAATAATAACGAAATGAACCTATTACTGCATGAGATTTATTGTTTCATCACTTCTAACAATTGTCTTCATTTCCTGCTGGTATTAGAATATTCAATGTTCCATAGCTGAACACAGCCATTTTCATGTACTCAGATATGGGAAATTTCAAGTTTCAAGCAGAAATCAGAAAATTTTTTAGAAGTGTTGAAAGGATATATAAAAAAAAAATAATCCAAGCGAAACTTTCACTTTCACTTGTTTTTAATGAAACATGAATAAAGCAAAGGTTTCTGGCCACAAATATATATCGGTAATGTTTGCATGATGGTAAATATCTAAAGCAAGAAAATGTTATTTTGACATCAAAATAAAAATAAAATAATATTTTATCAATGTGAAAGTTTCCAAAATTTTCTTACAGACTTGCAATATATATATATATATATATATATATATATATATATATATATGCATCAAACTTATTATACAAGCAAATAACTTGAGGGAATATGCCATATGTAAAATAACTTTATTTGCAAATCAAATTGCATCTGAATCTTATTTACATATATTTTAAAGGGAAACGGCATTAATATCATTTGGATTCGTAGTTTCTCCCCTCAGTCTTGGCAATTTGCTTGACTTTTAAGTGAGAAATATTCCCAAAGGTCCTTGCAGTTCTAATGTCATGTGTTCTTCGATCGATAAGAATATTCTTACAGAATTAATTTCAAGTCGAAATCCTCCATTTTAAAACGCCAATGACACCGGAGAGATATGCGTTATCGAGATATTTCAAATGATTTGTTATTCAACATGAACCTCATAAGAATATTAATAAAATATCCGTATAATTACTCAAGTCCAAACTACATTCAGCCGAATTTTTTATCCAAGTTCAATTTGATGAAACGTTTTTATTCTTAGTTTGTTTCTATTTTTATGTTAAACATACAATTATTAACTTCTGAAACATTGAGGCGACTAAAATTTGATCAAGATCTTTTTTCATCGATATGGCCACATTGATCATTAGTGTTCGGTTTCTTTTGGTTTGGTTTGTTTTACGGCATATCAACCTGAATGGGTTATTTAATGCCGACAAGATTTTTATTGCTGGTAATATTTTTTCTTCAAAAATGTATTGCTGGTAATAATTTTTTCTTTAAAAATTCATTGCTGGTAATAATTTTTTCTTTAAAAAATTCATTGCTGGTAATAATTTTTTCTTTAAAAAATTCATTGCTGGTAATAATTTTTTCTTTAAAAGATTCATTGCTGGTAATAATTTTTTCTTCAAAAAATTCATTGCTGGTACTAAAACCTATTTTTACACTTTCATAGTGTTTTGACTCTAGTTTGGGGCTAACTATTTGCCCATAGCTGGAACTCTAACAGCTGCTACCACCCTGGGTCAGGGTGGACATGGGAACACCAGCAATTAAAACCTGATCAGAGGCCTTGCTGTTGGATGTAGTTTATCGTCTTGCCCACGATGCGGATTCAGTTTTATGTTTGTTCTTTCATTACTCTATGGTACTTGACACATGGTTGGTGGCTAAGAAAAGTCTCAAGGAAAACTATATCATAAAAGAAGAAGTTCTATGTCCGTCACACACTCTCTACGTGTGATATTGTATGGGTGTATGCAATATATATGCATATATGCTTCTCCAATTTAATGTACACACAACTAGACCAAAACACACACACACAATTTAATCAGTTTATTATACGACACTGAGTAATCCTTCTGGTAAGTTGAGCAATAAAACATAAAACTGAAGATGAAGACGAAAACAACAAAATAATTTCAAAACCCTAAAAAAAAAAAATCATTTTTGGAAATTATTCGATAATAAAGAAAATTACTTAATTACTTTAAAAGCTTTTTAAAAAAAAACTTTTGTAGATATATTTTTAAGTTTGTTATTGAAGTAAAATATAAATTCGCACATGCAAACCTACCCACCCCAATTAGAATTAAATTGAAATGTACAGTTTTGTCACTAGGCCCAGTGACGTGCAGAGGTTTGGTGATTTCCAGGGCCAACTCCTAAATTGTATGCCCCTAAGACTCAAGAAGCGAGGAGGGCGCTTGCTCTGGACTCACTTATCAAACCACATATCCACATTCACATTAGCTTGTGGGACAGTACGGGGCTTGTAGAACGAAATTAACAGAGACAATTACAAATTTCAAAAACTAAATTTCTTATTTCAATCTCTGGATGCCCACCCGATATGGATACCGGAGACGTCACACCTTCTTCCCACCCACTTCTTAACGTTATTGACTAGGGCTAATTATTTTTTTTTGTATCTGACAACTACGGTGTGACTTGAAAAGAGTATAATCCGGGCTATTGCAGTCATTTTTATAACCCTTCCTGTATTTAAACCGAATAAGCTTTCTAATAAATATGGTATTTTAAAGGAACCGGCTTCGAAGTTTGATCATTTCAGTGTCAGCGAAGGAACAGATACCAAACTGTAGATTGAAAGAATGACATTTTTAATGTATAAACTACTTTACCTTTATCGAATTTGAAGGCGATCTTTTGTGAAATTATGGTTTAAATGTTGGCCGGATATATTAATTTCTATCAGTCGCTTTTCCCAAAAGACAGGCAATCAAAGAGGCAAGAAAAACCGTAAGCAATGGTTACCTTTGTTTTAAATTTTCGGATGTAGGCAGTGTTCGTGGAAATAGGCGTACAGAATACTCACCTGAAATAAAAAAAAGAAACAACATTAAATAATTGTAAGTTGGATAATAAAAATAAAATTAGTTATAAGTTAAAATAAGGGTTATTTTAGCATACATACAATTATTTCCCGTGAATGTATCTGATTAATTAAGAATATAACGTGTAAAATCTTTCGTTTCGATTATTAAAAAGAAAATGCACAAAACTATTTCTGATATTGGAAATTAACTCGCGATATTTTCTTTTTACTTATCACTGTGGTTTTCTAACCGTAGCTTAGATGTGGCACAAGGCCGAAAGTGTGGAGCACCCAGTGAGAACCGAACTCACTACTCAGTTGTAATTTATCTAGCGAGAGAAGTTTGCTAAGCTTTACACCACGCCGAGTTGCCCCTTTTTATTTAATATTGATTGATAGATTGTTTTTTTATGGTTTATCAACCATTTGTGGGTTACTTAAAGCTGAATCACATTTTAGATTCGAAGATTAATCCTATTTTTTGCGAGCGCATTAACATGTTTTTGGATTATATATATTATTTACATTGTTCGGACTGTTGTCCTCATCTTTATTGCCATATTGGCTATAAAGATGAGGACGATTTAAATAATGTAATAATGTAATTACAATACCTCATCTCATTTGAACATCCATACTTCAGAAATTCTGCACGTAATCACACATACAAAAACAAATCGAAATTCTTTTAAAAATATTCGTGGTTGTGAGAGTGTGATAAACTTTACAATATATTATTAGTAAATATAGTTTTATTTACTAACAATATTTCCTAAGAATTATATCATTGAAAATGAATTTTAAAAGATTTAAAAATCTTTATGAATTATTCAATTTAAAATTGTAATTTCTTTTAGCTCTAACCAACGTTTGGCACTTTACCGTTGTCCTTACTCTGTCAGCCATTCACGCAAACTCATTAAGTTACTCACTGTTTCCATTAACGTTCAGCCCTTAAAAAATATTTTATGTTTTAAATCTTCCAAGCCTCCCTCCCTTAAAATGTGTCCTAGAAATTTCAACTCCTGATTTTAAGTATAAGAGATTTTTAAGGCTAACTGTTATTGCCGTTTTCTTTGGAAAAATACTCTTTGCTTATGTGTTCCGTCCATAACTCACGTCATCAGAACTACCTTGATTCGAGGTTCTTCTTCAGCTGTAAGGAAATTGTACAGTATTTATTGTAAATATTGTCTTGATTATGCAACCGTTTAAGTTACATTTTTAATAAAATACGTCTCCACACTGGTGTTAACACAGAAACGTTTGTTATATAGGCTCTACCACATTTGGCCCAAGGTTTTATCCGGATGGTAATAAACAGGCTATGAGTGAAATAGCAGAGTAGACTGGGTTCTCTAGACTTTGGTGGAAATCAGTTTAGTAGAAAGATAATACTGAATTCAAAACCGTAGGGAATAACTGGAAACTCTTTTCCTCAGAAGTCATGGCACTTTACAGATAATAAATAAAAGAAATTTCACGAAGACCAATGTCGTTTCGGAATATGGTATTAAATAGGTTATGACTAACATTGCAAATTGCTATAATGATACTAAACAGGTTCTCACATTGAGTCGGCAGGTATTGCTTCCATTCGATTCAAGTTATAAAAACTCATCATTATACAGTGCTGTTCGATAAAAGTGACTCACCTGTTTTTTTTTTACTAAATGTTCTCTTCTCCGATGAAACGAAAGTTGAGCTAAATTCAAAGGATAAGCGATCTAAAATCCGAAGAAGAAGCTTTGAAAGCTCTTTGAATTTAGCAGTAAGTACTGTCAAGCATCCGTTCAGTATAATGTTCTGGGGATGCTTTTCTTTTCATGGAACTGGTTTCTTAAAACCTATTGAAAAGACCCTCAGGAGCGAGCAGTACAAGATAATTTTAGAGTCTTGTCTGCTCCCTTCTGCTGAAAGGGTGAAAATCAACCCCACCAAGCTCATTTTTATGTAGGATAATGCTCCCTGTGATAAATCAAAATCGATGAAGGAATACTTTGATGAGAAGCAGTTGAGTGTTATGAGATGGCCGCCCCAATCTCCTGACCTCAACCCCATAGAAAACTTATGGAGTATTATAAAGTACAGGCTCTCGAGAAAGAAGTTGAATATTTGATTGTGAATTTCATATCCGAATGGAATTCAATGCTTGGAGATGAGATTTGCCAGAACCTAATCAAGTCAATGCCAAAAAGGGTTGAAACGGTTATTCAAAATAAAGGAGGACCCATAGATTTTTAAATATTTCGAACTATATTACCTATTATAAATAAATTATACCTCTATTATTCTTTATTTAAAACTGTTCGGTTACGTTTCTATTGATTACTTGTTGGAAGAAATAAGGGAATCACTTTTTTTGCACAGATTGTTTCCCTAAATCTCATTTATATCCAAAATTATAAATATCAATAGAATACCTTAAGGTGAGTTAACTTTTTTACTAGGTGGTCGGGAAGGGGTCTTTATATTAGTAAGATTAAAAATTAGTTTGATCCAAAAACAATAGGCGAACAAAATTTTTAATTAAAAAAAATCGGGTGAGTCACTTTTATCGAGGATCACTGTATATGTGAATCAACACAATTGGCTTCGAAACAAAAATTGTTAATGTTTTATCGTTCAAACAACATATTTATTATCACGCGAAGTCAGACAAGTATTCTTGAAGCGTGTGAATGCTATTCGATCCCTTGCTAATTATTTTGCTGAAAGAAACATGCGAAGGTTTCTTGCCAATAATTCTATTTCTTTGGTTTGTTACCGATAACAATTCAACGGAAATCAGGCAAAATGCTGTCTGACATGAAAGTTCGAACGCGGTGTTGCTGAATTCCTTCAACAAGGAAAAAAATGCAGTTTTAATTTTATCACCAATGATTGCTGAACGTCTACGGAGAAGAAATAGTGGATGTGAGCACAGTTAAGCAGTGTTCATTTGTGAACACTGCAATGGCTGGGAGAAATCTTATTTGTCGATGGGAGGTAGATTAAATGATAGCCTTTTTCTGAAAACATCATCATTGCTCTGGAAAAGTGGAAAGTATTTATTTTTACCCAAAAGCCCGATTCGGCCAGCGGTGTTATTATATGGGTTATTTCATATCGAACTCTAAATATTTTGAAAGCAAATTGTATAACTTCAACTACAGATATATTTTGAAAGCAAATTGTATAACTTCAACTACAGATATATTTTGAAAGCAAATTGTATAACTTCAACTACAGATATATTTTGAAAGCAAATTGTATAACTTCAACTACAGATATATTTTGAAAGCAAATTGTATAACTTCAACTACAGATATATTTTGAAAGCAAATTGTCTAACTTCAACTACAGATATATTTTGAAAGCAAATTGTCTAACTTCAACTACAGATATATTTTGAAAGCAAATTGTCTAACTTCAACTACAGATATATTTTGAAAGCAAATTGTCTAACTTCAACTACAGATATATTTTGAAAGCAAATTGTCTAACTTCAACTACAGATATATTTTGAAAGCAAATTGTCTAACTTCAACTACAGATATATTGTACATAATTGTATACTTTATGGGTAAACGTATCTTTTGACGATATATAGTATTATAGTTGGTGTATTGTAGGTGTTTCATGTTTTGGTATAAATTGCCTCATTGTGGAGCGGGGGGTCTCTATCTTCTGCAGAGGTACAGTCAGCGTATTTTACAGCCCTAGCCGGCAGAGTGAAAACATATAAATGGAATTACACTTAGAAATTTTTTCGAATTGCCAACAATTCATTCTCCAGTCGATTTCTGTTTTATTATTCGTTTCCTGAATGTTCAGGTATTTGAATTAAGTCGGTGGAAAAAGTATTATGTCTTTAAGAAAAAGAATAGAGAAAATGCTCCCTACCCATGGGATAAGCATATTGAATCGCCGAAAATGTATGGTGGGCTATTGACCTCAATGATTTAACGATTAGTTAAATCTTTGGGTGGGCTTCATATCTTAAAGTCTTTTTCGTGTTTCAATATTTTAGCAATTACTCCCCTCGGTCAATAAATTATATTGTCTGTTTTGATTCCCGTCGATAATAAAGAAGAAACGAAAAAGACAAAAGGTGGAAAAAAAGCATAAATAATAGTCGCTCTTCGGTGTAGGTAAATTAATTATATATACAGGGTGTCCATAAAATCCGTGTGCACTTTAAAAAAATTATACCTTTATTTGTATTTGCGATAGAAATAATCTGTAAAAATGTTATAAAGTTTAATGTACCTAGTTTTAAGTATAGCTAAAATAACTAATGTGATTTCAGGCATTACTGTAAATCAGTTGGCAAATGTTTTCCGTGAACTGCAAAATCGTATTGCCCTTCGTATTGCTAATGATGGAGGACATGTGGAAACTTAAATGAAATTTCAATAAAACCTTAAAAAATATAGATTTACTTCTTTCTAATCCTTTTTACAAGTTATTTCTATCGCAAATACAAATAAAGTTATAAATTTAAAGTAAAGTGCACACGAACTTCATGGACACCCTGTATATATAAGTGGGTGCTGAAAAGTTCGTAACTAGACCCACCCCATTTCCCAAGTTGCATTTCAATCGCCAGGCATCAGGCTTAATGAAACGCGAAAAAAGGTGGGCCACTCCCATTTAACTACACGGTGGGTAGGTAGAATGGTATGTACATTTCATGACGTCTTTCATCGGTCTTCCGAGAAATGTCCAACATCTCTTGTATATATGTATATTTAACCGTTTGAGCCCTGACCACCGTTTTACCGGTGGTAGAGAAAAATGACGTAATGCCCAGCCACCGTTTTACCGGTGGTAAAGAAAAATGACGTAATGCCCAGCCACCGTTTTACCGGTGGTAAAGAAAAATGACGTAATGCCCAGCCACCGTTTTACCGGTGGTAAAGAAAATTGACGTAATGCCCGGCCACCGGTTGAGCAGCGGTAGAGAAAAATGACGTAATGCCCAGCCACCGGTTGAGCGGTGGTAAAGAAAAATGACGTAATGCCCAGCCACCGGTTGAGCAGTGGTAGAGAAAAATGACTTAATGCCGAGCCACCGGTTGAACGGTGGGTAAACACTTGTAACTATTTTTAGATCTACCGTGAAACATTACATACCAATTATTTGCGAATTTTGACTCAGGAGCTCAAGCAGAAGAGTTAAAATTGTTTAGGAAGGCCGGGCTCAAACTTTGTCAGATATCGAGATATAAATTGAAACACCAACGAGACACAGAGCCCTAGGTTGCTATGATCTTAGTTCATTCGTCTTGGTCAAATAAGTATCAGGTGCATTAACACGATATAGAAAAGATAATTATGTGTGAGGATATTTTGGACGTGTGTAATGTTGTACGAATGTGTATTCTGGACGTGTGTAATTCTGTATGAAGATCTAACCTGTTATAACACGTCAGACTATATGACGTTTCCGTGTAGGATAAAGTTTCGATTCCTATATATATATATATATATATATATATATATATATATATATATATATATATATATATAAGCAGCACCTTAAGATAAATAAAAATTAACATAGTAGTTCCTCTAATAATTTTAAACATATCAAATATCTATACCGTAATCAAATGCATTCTAAATATAAACTGGCGGAAAAGATATTTGTGTATTTAGGCAGCAATCCTTCTTTTAAGCACATTTCATTAAAAACGACTGACAAGGTGATTTTATTTAGTTTTTTATATAATTTCTCGTGCGATCTAATAAAGTTTGTCTTTTCAGAGGATAAATTATATAAAAACTGTCCGAATGTTCTTTTTATCCGAGCGCTTTCGGCTATACATTTAGCCATTTTCAAGGATTATATTTCAACTGTTAGAATTAGAAATAGAAATAGTTTGTTATATGTATGTTTATAAAGTGATTCATTTTTTTGTTTCAAAACACGGTCAAGATATTATGTCCATGTTCAAAGTTAATATTATTTCTATTTCTAATTCTAACAGTTGAAATATAATCCTTGAAAATGGCTAAATGTATAGCCGAAAGCGCTCGGATAAAAAGAACATTCGGACAGTTTTTATATAATTTATCCTCTGAAAAGAAAAACTTTATTAGATCGCACGAGAAATTATATAAAATATATATATATATATATATATATGATAAAATAAAATATAGAACAAGGAGGGAAACAGATCTCAATCTAACATGTTTCACTTTTATTAATCCTTTGAGCCCTGACCACCGCTTTACCGGTGTTAGAGAAAATTATATAAGTTGTTGGCTTTCCACACTACTTCAAATAAAATGTTTGGAAGGAACTCCCCCATCAATATTGGAAAAAGCGACCCAGGCTACTTGACTTGAGAATACTTGAGTACTCTGTCAACAAATGCCAATAAACGGCTAATATTACTATTACCATATATCTAAAAAACACAAATAGAAATTATAGAAAATTGGCTGAATATAATATAGTG
>OZ038476.1:141226506-141239006 GCA_964036315.1 Acanthosepion esculentum
TGACCTGTGTGTTAACTGTACCGTATTTCATATTGTACTTGTGTACAATAAACTTTTCTTCTAGTATCCATCTGGTGTTGTGTTTATTCCCTAACACGGAATATAACATATATATATATATATATATATATATATATATATATATATAAGTGAACGAAGGGTGATTGATTGATTTGAACTTTTTAAAACACTTTATTCTACATTCAACACCATCATTTGATAAGACAACAGAAGTGTTGAAACAAAATGGCTATTTTTGCAGTGATTTTATAACATATTTATGTTATAATTTTCGAATAAATAATTTAGGGTTAGATAAATGAAATAAGATATTAGCAATCGTATACGCGCGTGGGTAAGCAACAAAACTTAAGTCGCACACCAAACGTAGGTATATATATATATATATATATATATATATATATATATATATATATATATATATATATATATATATATATTTGAAATTTATATTTATGAATGAACTGTGCTCAGTATCAGGGACAGAACGTTTTTACATAGAAACAGAGTGGACATAGTAATCAATGCTGCATCGTGACTGTCAGTGTTACACTTCAAGAAATCTTTAGACCGCAATCTATTTATCTGTATTCATCTATGTATGAACGCCGGTTCTCGTACGATCGACGAAGTTAAGAATGTCGATCCTGGTCAGTAGCTAGATGGGTGACCGATTGCGAATGTCATGTGCTGGCAGTTTAGATGTACATGTGGTGTAATGCAAAACGATTCTGAATTGTAAATCGAAGAGTCCAGTTCTAATTCCAGTCGGGTTCATTATATTTCCCGACGGGTAAAATCCCTTGGGGAAAGGATGAATCTACTTTATCCCCCCTCCCAGCTATGAGTTAATTAATAGGACTTGTATCAGTAAATCAAATAAAAATCTATAACTATTTTCTGGCTTTAAATAATTTGAAAATAAGAAACAATTAATGTGTGGGCGAGTCAGTGAGTGTGAGGGAGAGAGAAAGGAAAAAAAGAAAGAAAGAAATAGTCCGTTAAAAGTGAGTTATTTTCTTTTCTTTTCGGATTAAAGCCTTTTTCTAGTTGACAGGCAATTGTTCAATGATAATAAAATGAACTTCGCAACATTGGCTAAACGGGATCTTACGGACGACTCACTTTTGTTGGATTACCGGCCACTGACGATAATCACAGGCGGCAAGATATTGAATTACCGCCCCCTTGACGATAATCAGAAGCGGCGAGATATTGAATTACTACGCCTTGTCGATAATCCCAACAGGTCCATTCTCTTTCGCCTTCGATTTTCGAAGCGACAAAACACGTTTATTCTCGCTCCGATAGATAAGCGGTCACGTAAGTTCGTCAGAGAAGATTGCTTTGAACTCTTCGTAACTACGTTTCTTAATTTAACCTTCTGTTTGAATTCCTTGTTTTTTTTACCCGGACTGACATAAGTCCAGAAAATATTGTTTGCATCATAAATGTACCAGGAGGAATAAAATGAATAACTTTCACTCCGGCAACATTTAAAATAATAATAATAATAATAATAATAATAATAACAATAATAATAATAATAATAATAATAATAATAACAATAATAATAATAATAATAATAATAACAATAATAATAATAATAATGTCATTAAAGACAACAAAAAAAAGTGCCTCCTTATTGATTTGGCAGTCCCTGCAGACTGCAATGTATCTTTGAAGATATTCAAAAAGCTGTCAAAATACAAAGACCATGAAATCGAAATCTCAAAAATGTGGCGCATGGGGACATCAACAATCCCTGTTGTAGTTGGAGCCCTAGGATTGGTTGGAAAAGATTCCAGTAGACTAATTGAAGGGATTACTGGAAGTCCATGCCTCAAAGAGATACAAAACATTGTTCTAACAAGTACAGCCCACACTTTACGAAGGGGTTTATCTATGTAATTTTATTTATTTATTTTTTTTTGCAGTGGAAAGTGTCATGATACCATTTCTAACCATAGGTCCCTCGGCGGGACCAGGAAAGAAATGTGTAAACGCCAGATATCAAAGGAAATAATAATAATAAGAGTAGAAATAAATAATATGACAAAGGATGAAGTAAAAACTAAAATAAAGAAGATACGAAATAATAATTTCCCCGGAAATAAAATCGAAGAATCTACTTGTGACATAATCTGCAGTTATCCAGGTTATTTCACTGAAAATGATTTCAACTACATTAGGGAAGAATTCCTTGAAAACAACAGAGGTGAAATCACTGAAGCTAAAAACCACCTCATCCAAGTACCCAGCAGGGTAACACTCACAGAAATATCAGACAGAGACCAGCTCCCCAAAATTCATATGACAAAGTCCAATAAGCACATTGTGCAAATATACAACACTGCACTGCAAACATTGTTAACGTACAAACCGCTGGGGAATATCACAGAAGTTAACAATGTCATATACGCAACAGCTTTAGCAGCTACTGAGCAGTTTGGGGTCAAGACAATGAAAAGATTAAACAACAGACAAAGAGAGCCAGCTTGGAAGACAAAATTGAGGCGAGGAATAAAGAAAAATCAGATATGAGATATTGATAACAGATGAGAAGAATCCTAAATATCTCAACACGCAAATTCCTGAAGTTCAAGCGGAAATATAAAATTAAATCAATAAATGAAATTCCAGTAATCAAGGAAATCCTAATGTTAGATAAACCTCTACAAGAATGGGAAACTATAACTACATATAGTGTTAGGTAAGCTTTAACGAAATACGATAAATGGAAATCCCCAGAAAATGCCAAGGTGTCCAAGTTTTGACTATCGTCTGTCATCAATCCATAAAACCTTTGCGCAAACTCTATCAAAGCTTATTAATAATCCAAATAAAGTCCCAGAATGGATCATTGAAGGTATTACATATATTCTGCCAAAAACGGGCGAAACAGATAAACGTATAAATTGATCACGTCTGTCCTGATGAACCGTAATTACTCTTTTCTCGAAGCCAGCGAACAGAAGGGATACTAGAGAGGTTCATATGGATGCAAGATCAACTACTGATAAATAATATGATCCTTGAAAATTGCAGGAAAAGATGCAGAAATCACAGCTTGGATAGATTACCATGCCACACTCTGGGATCCTTAAGACTTTGGAAATTTACAAAGTCTCCTCCGTGGTAGTAAATTTCCTTAAACACATCATGAGGACGTGGAAAACCACATTATACCTAAATCACGCAAGAGACACTACCATCTCCAACCGCCTGATTGTTTGTGTGGAGTTTTATGGCATATCAACCACTATGGGTTATTTAATGCCAGATCCAGTATTTACTAGATATATCAAAAACGTATAGTTGGCAACATCATTGTTTCAAAAACGTATAGCTGGCAACATCATTGTTTCAAAAACGTATAGCTGGCAACATCATCGTTTCAAAATGTATAGATGGCAACATCATTGTTTCCCATCACATTTTAGGGGTAAGGTGTTAGTATATTTAGTGTAGGGTTTGGGAGGGAAAGTTAATTGTAAGTTGTAGTTGTTTTGGGATGGGTTAGATGTGATGGGGCATGACATGACCAGCTGATTGATCGGATCGACGGCCTTTTGGTTGGACGTAGTTTATCGTCATACCCAGGACGCGGATGCAGTTTATCGTCATACCCAGGACACGGATGCAGTTTATCGTCATACCCAGGACGCCAACCGCCTGAATATCCGACAAGAAACCTTTCAAGGGGACTCCTTGTCACCCCTTCTGTTTTGTCTGACCGTAATCCCGCTTAGGCATGAACCAAACAATAATCGATATAGATACAAACTAGACAAGAAAGTACTCAATTACCTACTCTACATGGATGATCCAAAACCCTTTGCCAAAGATTGCAACGAGGTGAACGGTCTCCTCGTTACTGTAAAATGTTTTAGTGGCGACATCGGTATGGATTTTGGATTAGATAAATGTGAAAAAGTAACATTTAATAAAGGGAGAATCACAGAAACGCATTATATCTAGATTTTGTCACAAAGATTAGGGAACCGGGACTAGAAGAAGCCTATACGTACCTAGGAATTAGCGAAGGAGAAGGAATACGGTATACACAAATCAAAGAGAAGGTAAGAAAGGAGAACTACAGGTATGTGCATCTGGTACTGAATACTGAACTGAATAAAAAAAAGAATATCAGCCATAAACACCTTGACTGTCTCTCTGGTGCAATACAGTTTCAACATCCTTAACTGGAGCATAGCTGATGTTAAGCTTCTCACTTGCCACCTCATAATGGAAGTTTGATTGTCTGTATGCATCCAGATCCGAAGGAGGCAGAGGATTAGTTCAACTAGAACTATCTTACAAACTACAACAATCGGCCTACAAAGATAACTGGGAACTACAGAAAACTGGATGATGATTTGTGCCAAACATGAAAGATGTAAGAAACTTTATTCAGTGATAAAGGAAGCCAAGAAGTTCAAAATAGAGCTTCATATGGGCGAAGAAATGCAAGTAAAACGTAATACACCGACTGCAGATGCAAAATACGTAAAAAAGAATGCAAAGGCAAAGGCAAACGATCAGATACAGAAATGATAGCAAGATAAACCACTTCATATTCAATACTCAGCTCGTACCAAACAAGCTGGTGAAGTCACACCCCGTACCCATCAGTGGCTACGTAGTGCAGGGCTAAAAGTCGAAGGTTTTATTCTTTCTGTACAGGACCAATGCTTGCTAACTAGAAATTACCAAGCACATATCCTGAAAGACTATGTTAGCCCAAAATGCAGATTTTGTGATAAGTATCTAGAAACAATTGGCCATCTTGTGTCAAGTGGCACCGTACTGGCACCCACTGAATATAAAACCCGGCACGACAGGGCAAGCGAATATCTGCATTGGAAAATATACAACTTTTATGGAAAGGAAACTGCAAGACATTGGTATAAACACCACCCAGGCCCGTTTACGGAGATAGGGCTTGTACTAATGTTATGGGACCTTACAATACACACAGACAAAATAATAAAAGCTAATCGCCCAGACGTCGTGTTTAGAGACCGCAAAGACAAAATGTGTCTTCTATTTGACGTGGCAACCCCTGCAGACTGTAGTGCAACTTTGAAGATCTTCAACAAACTATCAAGATACAAAGACCTTGAAATCGAAATCTCAAAAATGTGGCAAATGAGAACATCAAGAATTTCAGTTGTAGCTGAAACCCTCGGATTGATAGGAAAGGATTCTGATTGACTCATTGAAGAGATTCCAGGTAGCTTATGCCTTAAAGAAATACCAAAAAAATGTTATCACAGGTTTAGCCGAAGAGCTTTATCTATGTAAATTATGCGTGTTTTTTTTCCCCAAACTGATCAGTGGAAAATGTCATGATGCCATTTCTGGCCTTACGTCTCTGGTGTGGACAAGGAATGTAAGGAATATACACCAGAAATCAAAGGAGGAGGAGGAGGAGGAATAATAATAATAATAATAATAATAATAATGATAATAATAATAATTATTATTTTTTATTTTTTTGCAGTGGAAAGTGTCATGATACCATTTCTAACCTTAGGTCCCTGGGCGGGACCCGGAAAGAAATGTGTAAACTGCAGATATCAAAGGGAATAAATAAATAAATAAATAATAATAATAATAATAATAATAATAATAATAATAATAATAATAATAATAATAATAATAATAATGAAAGGAAACTGGAAGGAATTGGTATGAACACAACCTGCAACAATTTTAGGGACTAAACAATCCACATAGACAGAACAATCAAAACTAACCGCCAGACATTTTTATTAGAGACTGCAAACAAAAAAAGGTGCCTCCTTATTGATATGTCAGTCCCTGTGGACTGCAATGTATCTTTGAAGATCTTCAAAAAGCTATCAAAATACAAGGACCTTGAAATCGAAATCACAAAAGTATGGCACATGAGAATATCAACAGTCACTTTTGTAGTTGGAGCCCTCAGATTGATTGAAAAAAGATTCCAATAGACTAATTGAAGGGATTCCTAGAACTCCATGCCTTAAAGAAACACACAAAAAATGTTCTCACGTGTACAGTCCACATCTTATGAAGGGCGTTATCTATGTAAAATAAGTTTGTTTTTTTTAATTAATTTTTAAATTTTTTAATTGCTTAGTGGAAAATGCCATGATGCCATTTCTGACCTTAGGTCTCTGGGCGGGGCCCGGAAAGAAATAATTCCTTATTTTGGGGAGATTGAGGCTACTCAACAATTATCATGAAGATCTTGTTTATACCTTGGTGGACCTCACCTGGGTGTATTCTTAAAAAAATAATGTGTTGTTTTCTTTAAATATGAGTCCTTAACTATATTGGCAGGCGTCTTGCAAGGCCTCATTTGATTGAATCAATTCACTTTCTAACTGATTTCTTCTTGTTACTTATTTTCTTTTACGAGGCACGTCAACTTAAATATTTTTCATTTTGCCGTGTCCGCCCATCTCAAACTTGTTGACCTTTGAATATGCAATTTTATCAAATGTCGAATAGTAATTTTTCATTATATAAGATTCATTGTCTAATGTAGCTGAAATGGAAGTCAGGCAGTGTGATGGTCGGCCAGGTAGTCTTGAGTGTAAGGAGATTGATATTCATTGAGTATAAGAGCAGGATTCGCATTCATTTTCCGACAGAAGCTTTGTTTATCTGTGTCACCTGCTCTGCCGATTGAGCTACAAGAACCGACGCTAACAGCCTATTTATTTCCAAATTCAGTTGTTTGATGAAGGCTGTAGACTGATAGTATGAATGGTTGTGATTAAAAATAAGTCAGATCAAGTGAAAATAAACCGAAATAAATACTATTAAAATAATAATGGTTGACAATTCTTCACCTAAGAAAATTAAGTTAAGACAATGATAGTACTAACAAAATTAATTTGTTAGACCTCTTTGCTATTGTTCTACGACAAGGAAGCCTGAAAATATATCAGTAGGCTTATCCTATATAAGTCTGGTACAGGGCCATAAATGTGTGGGTGTGAAAGAAAATGGTGACGAGAGGGGAGTCAAAATGTGCAGTGCTAGCCGGGAGGCCAGCTGTTTTTTTTCTTCTTCGGTCGCCTCAAGGAAATGGATTGCGTGACTCTTTTTCAGTCGTTACACTGGGCATTTGTGAAACAGACACCAACTCAGCCGCGCCTACTTCGACTTCCTCTTTGTCCGTCTGTCAATTCGTACATCCAGCTCTATCGCACGCAGTTCGCCGAATGACTCCCGTCACCCTCGTACTGCTGGCACCCCGCTTTTTATGCTATTCCAAGACGGCCAAAATTTGCATGTGTGCAAATATCGTCTCGTTTTGAACGAGGTAGGCGGACATAAATTGCGTCTTCAATAGCGGCCATATTTCTTTGTTGTCATCACTTTGCAGGCAAGACACGCTAGTTACGAATTCTGAGGTAAGTCATGTCTTTCGTCACAGTGGGTATAGTTGGTCATCTTAGTTGAAATGCCGAGGCTCGGTAAATAATGCATATTATCAAATAATGATGACAGGTACAGTTCTCACTTGATCATCGAAGGTAAGCGACACAGATACTGGTTTGTAGTTGGAAGGATGATCGCTGAAGAACACCAGGTACCTTAAGCAACTTATGGCCTTGTGACAGACTAATAATTGTTAAAAGCCTCGAACTTAACTAAGTACGACAGGCGTCTCTCGGTTTATAAGAAAAACACAAACAAACACCAACAGCAGTTAACACATTTGATAAAATTGAATGGAAAGGATAACAGCGAGACAAAACATTTGAGCCTTGTCAGGCCGCCGTTGTCGAAAGGTGTGATGAAATGGACACAAGACGAGATAAGGAAAATGGACAGGGAAACAAGGAAGTGATGACAGTGTTCGTAGAGTTACATCAGATAAGTGATGCGCACAGGATTTTCATACTGCAGGACAGAGGGAGAAGGACTTTGAATGGATGTGGCAATTATGTTAGGAGTGAAGAAAAGAGTTTAGGGTTGTATTTAAGGGACAGGGGTCAACAATTCCTGGTCAAACTTATTGGCTTAATAGAAACAAGAGGTTGTAGAGTTCAAGGAGTAGGAGAAGAAGCATACACATCGGTATGGATGAAGAAAGGAAACCTGAAAGAAGAAACAATCTTTAATATGTGCTGCATATGAAAAAGCATTGGAAATAAAAAATACCAAATAATTCATTAACAAAACTGTAGATTATACAGTTAAGAGTGTGCTGAAAAGTAGTGGAGACTGAGTCACAAAACAATGCTGCATGTTCGGTTTGGTTTGTTTTACGGCTTATCAACCCCAATGGGTTATTTAATCCCGACAAGATTTTTATTGCTGGTAATTTTTTCCGAAAAGTATTGCTCGTAATATTTTCTTTCCAAAAATGGATTGCTGAAAATATTTTTTTCAAAAATGTATTGCTGGTAATACTTTTTTCGAAAATATATCGCTGGTAATATTTTCTTCGAAAATATATCGCTGGTAATATTTTTTTTCAAAAAATATTGCTGGTAATTTATTTTCAAAAATGTATTGCTGGTAATTTTTTTCCGAAAAATGTATTACTGGTAATATTTTTTTCGAAAATGTATTGCTGGTAATATTTTTTTCGAAAATGTTTTGCTGGTTATTTTTTTTTTCGAAAATGTATTACTGGTAATATTTTTTTCGAAAATGTATTGCTGGTAATATTTTTTTCGAAAATGTATTGCTGGTAATATTTTTTTCGAAAATGTATTGCTGGTAATATTTTTTTTTCCAAAAGTATTACTGGTAATTTTTTTCTCAAAAATGTATTGCTGGTAATTTTTTTTTCAAAAATGTATTGCTGGTAATATTTTTTTTGAAAAGTATTGCTGGTAAATTTTTTTTTTCAAAAAAGTATTGCTGGAAAAAAATTTCCAGAAACGTATTGCTGGTATTAAAACATATTTTTATACTTTCATAGTGTTTTCACCCCTTTTTTGGGGGTAGTTTATCGTCTTCCCCAGGACGCGGATGTAGTTTATCGTCCGACCCAGGACGGGCTGCATGTTGGTGCAACGAGAATACAAACGGGGGCACGGCATTATAGCACGCACTGCACACTGGATACAACGAGGCAAATACAAACAGGCAAGAATAGAAACGTGATATGAATATAAACCACCTGCAATCGGGGAAAATCTGAGCAGAAAGCAGCACCGAGATTTTAGCGTAAACTGAGCTAATTGAAACCAGAGGGTTGCCCCACAGACGAACTATCGTAAGCCACTCAGAACGGCTCATTGTAGCGAACCACCTTCATTCCCTTTGTATTCCATGGGTGAGATTTAGGTTCCATTCGAACAGCTTCTATCCTCCAACCGCTGCTTTGTGGAACCGACTCCCAAGAGGAGACTTCCACGATCGCTACAATCTCAACCTGTTGAAGTTTAGGGGTAACCGTTGTGGTCACCCAAAAACTGTGACTCTTGCTCTGTAAATCTCCGGATCTTGTACAGGGTGAATATCATTGTAAAACATTCAGGCATCGTTATTGTCCAGGAGGCAGACAAACAGTGTCGGGTCATCGATATCGTGGTACTAGAAGACATAAGTGTAGTTGAGAAAGAAAAGCAGAAGGGAAAAGATTTGAAACAGGTGATCGAAGGATTGTTTAAAGTCGAAGTTGTCTTTATTGTTGTCAGTGGCGTTGGATCTGTGACAGACAAAATCCAAAAATGGCTGGAACTCTTATACAAACAGAGATGCGTCAGAAAAGTCATACTTCTTAGAACAATACGAATTCTGAGAAAAGTTTTGTTGATGTAGAGAAGTGAAGAAATGACAGGTCCCACGGTCATTTATAACCCACGTCTGATCGCTAAATTACGTTACAAGGATTACTTTATAATAATAATAATAATTTTATTCTTGTAAATAATAAATTTTGTTAATCCCAAATGCAGATTCTGTAATGAATATTCACAAATAACTGACCATATTATATCAAGTTTCACAGTATTAGCATCTACCGAATATAAAACTTGGCACGACAAGCTGGTCAATACCTACACCCCCCAAAATTGGTACGAACACAACCCAGACCCGAGTAGAAACATAGAAGCTGTAAAGATTTTATGGAACTTTACAGTACATACACACAGACAGAATAATCAATGCTAACCGCACAGTGATCAAAGATCAAAGTATAAACTTTTTTATTGACATGCCAGTTACCCCAGACTGAAAAGTATCTTTGAAGATAATAAAAATTGATCAAAATACAAAGGTCTTGAAGTGGACATGTCATGGATGTGACACATGAAAACATCAATAATTCCAGTTATGTCTGGGACCCTGGGGTTGATTGGAAAAGTAGTTTCATAGACTCATTGAAGGGATCCCTGGCAGTCCATATCTTGAGAAAATACAAAAACGTATTCTCATGTCAGAACAACTGACACCCTACACAGGACTTTATATAAAATGTCTATGTGTTTGTAGTTGATTTTATTTATTTTTTAACACAAATGTGTAGTGGAAAATTTTGTTTTGTCATTTTTAATCTTTCTAAACTCTCTGGGTGTGACCTGGAATGAAATGAGGACACAACAGAAATCAAAGGAAATAATAATAATGTTAATAATAATAGACACCAAATAAGATTGGGAAATATGAGGATCTGCTGAGGGAGTTGAAGAAGAAATGTACCATGAGTGTTGAAGTAATCCTTGTAGTAATGGGAGCACTTGGAACACCACACAGAAAACTGAAAAGGAGAGAATTGAAAGTGAGATCAGTATTATGGACTTCCAGAAAACTGATGTTGGTTTGTCTGTGAGGATTCTCTAAAACATTCTTGAGTTGTCAGTTGCCTTAAGATTAGAAATTTTCTACGTTAATATGCGCCACAAACATAATATATGTGATAGAAATTAGGAGGATTTGAGATAAGTATAATTAAGTAAACCTCAACAGAATGCAGAAAGCACAGGACGGCCGTTTCGTCCTACACTTGGGACTCATCAGCAGTGCGCATCCACTACCGAGAATTGAAACCCGCACAGTTACGTTATCAGGCAAACATCATACCAAATGTTCCAACGGGCCTCGGTGACGAAGAGGTAGCGAATCAGACTCGATATAGCGCCGCTCGATCACATATTCCGTGGTGGAACTCAACAGAGTTTCTCTTTTACCCATAGGATTGTGCCCCCATGAGTCACAACTACTATCGCCAAGCCGACCCATCCAGAGCATTATAAGCGGGTTCAAGTAAGGATATACAAGTGACAGAAATTCGCCACCTCTTCGTCACTGAGGCAAATTGGAACAGTTGGTATGACGTCTGCCTGATAACGTGACTGTCCGGGTTTCTCGGTAGTGGATGCGCACTGCTGATTAGTCCCAAATATAGTACGAAACGGCCGTCCAGTGCATTCTGTTGAGGTTTCTTCTGAACTCGACGAATTATATATGTGGGCTACAAAAGCAGTGATACAGTAAGTATTATGCTAGTATTCAGTATTAGAATAACAATACCTTTTGTGTGCACGTTTTGTTTTCATTACTGTGTACTTACTTTTGCACCCCTGTAACTGCTGCGATATCCTTATATATATATATATATATATATATATATATATATATATATATATATGTATATGAGAGAGAATATAGCAGCAAAGCAAATACGAAATAACACCAGAAACTCTGAACTGAAAGTTTAGATTGCCAGATGGAAAATACCAGAGAAAAATGTTAGTCATCCTAGTAGTGATCGGGGCACTTTGCTCCCTCCCATTGAAGTTTAAAAATATGTCGAGCAACTTGATGTAAAAGACATTTTGCGAACGCCACAAAAGAAAAAAAACAAACTGGCTTATTGGTTACATAAAACAGACAAACGAAAAGTGCTGCCTGTCTGAGGTCCTTGTTTGGACTTGACAGACAGTACCATTCCTGGTGCGAATGACATCTACTCAACAGCAGTATCAGGATAAAATCATAATAATACTGGATAAATGTTATGAGTTTTTGAATATTATAAATTAATGTCTCTACTGATTAAAAAATGGTTTAGTTTTGTTTGTTTTGTTTTACGGCATATCAACCTCAATGGGTTATTTAATGCCGACAACATTTTATCGCTGGCAATATTTTTGTTTCCAAAAATTTACTGCTGGTAATATTTTATCTTCAAAAACCTATTATTTTTTTTTCCAAAAAATGTATAGCTGGTAATATTTCTTCAAAAATGTATTGTTGGTAATCATTTTTTTTCAAAAGTCTATTGCTACTAATCTTTTTTTTTCAAAAATGTATTACTGGTAATCTTTTTTTTAAAAATGTATTGCTGGTAATAATTTTTTACAAAGTATATCTGGTATTAAAACCTATTTGTACACTTTCATAGTATTTTGACCACAGTTTGGAGTTAACTATTTGCACATAGCTGGGACCCGAACAGGTGCTACCTGTCCGGGTCAGGCTGGACAAGGGAACACCAGTAATTAAGAGGTGTGGTT
>OZ038476.1:141244006-141294006 GCA_964036315.1 Acanthosepion esculentum
CTTGATAACATTTTTTACAGATTATTTCTATCGCAAATACAAATAAAGTTATAAATTTTTAAAGTGCACACGAACTTTATGGGCACCCTATATATATATATATATATATATATATATATATATATATATATTCAAGGATGTATTGTAGGGTAATTATTAGGAAAACTGTTTAAACGTTACTGCTCACTAGTGTGTGCTATTCTCACTAGGTTCCCTTATGCCAAAACTAATCTACGCTATGTAACAACAGCGCATACCCAGGTTTATTAATTCATTTTGTTGTCGCGTGTAGATTTTACACATGTGTCTTATTTGCTTTTGTTTTTTAGCTGCTAGCAGTTTTTTCTCTTCGCATTTTGATGTGCATTCTTTGCCTGCATTATCGATAATACTGAAAACAACACCGCCAGTGCATCGTTAAAGAAGTATATTCACAAGATCAAAAGATTATCGATTAGATCTGCACGTTTCGAATAATGCAAAAACACCAATAAAACAGATATCGATTTGATTTCACAAGTACTTATACCCAAAGGATGTATATATATATATATGTGTTTTTCATATGATATTTTTGTTAAATGACATGAAATCCGAGATTTGAATTACTGTAGCAGTTACTGTCGTCGATTTTCTGCGCCTCCCCATTTGGAAGATTGGAAATATACACTCTTCTCACTCTTAGTTACTTCATCTGATTATGTTTAGTAAATATCTATACAACGAACGATTGAATTCGAACTAATCTCACCACCATGGCAACGGAAAGAAGATATTTTGAGAATTGGTTGCAGTAAAAGCAAAACAACACATGTATGGGTGAACAGTTTTGTAGATAGGAATAGCGTACCGACAAGGAAGTGTTGAAAACTCTGACGAAAGTTAAAAATGATGAAATTTTGGGATGAATACTTTCTTGATCAGCTCGAGAATATGTGTGTGTGTGTGTGTGTGTGTGTGTGTGTGTGTGTGTGTGTGTGTGTGTGTGTGTGTGTGTGTGTATTATAGATTAACTGATTTAAAAATATGGTTCCTTCGTTACACAGGAATTACCATATTTCAAAAACCGAAGCTACAAACTTCAAATTTAATTATATAATTAAATTAAAGGCATTAGTTCTGTTTCATCTTCAAGCGAATTTTGGAATAACTTACCTAAGATAAGTTATTTCAAAATTCGCTTGAAGATGAAACAGAACTAATGCCTTTAATTTAATTATATAATTAAATTTGAAGTTTGTAGCTTCAGTTTTTGAAACATGGTAATTCCTGTGTATAGGAGGAACCATATTTTTAAATCAGTTAATCTATAATATATATAAAACTGACTGTGTGTGTGTGTGTGTGTGTGTGTGTGTGTGTGTGTTCGCGAACTACTCGAGAACCATAAGGTATATTTCCACCAAATTTGAAACATAAATTGTACTCGATATTGGTTATGTCTGGGCCAAAAAAATTAGTCATTTTTCAAAAATCAAGAGCCGATAATCGATAAATATAATGTTTAAATGGGAATTTCCATTAGTTTGGTTGTTTTTAAACTTTCAGATTGAAGTCTAAACCCTAAGGCCGATTTTAATGAAACTTGATAAGTGTATGCAACTTACTGTCACGCTTATTATGCGCTATATTGATTTTCGTTTCTCTCGACACTGGGACCCCCAGGGTGCCTCAAAGGGACCCCCAAAATTTCAAATTGCTTCGATTTTGATGAAATTTTTCATGTTTGTTACGCCCTTACAATGAGATAGAAATCGGTTGTCAGATGTTTAAAAATGCATGAGGGGGCCTCCAGGGTGATCTTATAAACACCTTGATGCCCCAATTGCTTTTCAAGTGTATTTTCTAGCCGTATTTTTTATATATTTATAGTATCTTCTGTGCTTCTCTAAAAAACAACTTTCTCCTGTTATAAATGTTTTCACACTTCATGTCATTATAATTTTTCGCCATATAGATAAGAGGCACTAAAGAAAAATATTCTTTATTTTAACTTAACAGATTGGATGAGGTTCGTGATTCCCAGGCAACGTCGGGTAATGCTGCTAGTTTATAATATTTATGCTCTGTAAATTTATATTGAGCACTGTTTTGTAAAAATAAAAATATCGATAAGAACACCGGATTATTTATCTTACTGTTCTTTTTACTATAATATATATATATATATATATATATATATATATATATATATATATATATATATATATATATATATATATATCGTAAATACTCATGTATAATTCGACTTCATGTATAGTGCTACCCCTTAATTTTTGCATGAATTCTAACCCTTCCAGAAAACAAATAGCTGATTATAGTGCAACTGGTCGCTGAAACTGCATGATTTTTAACCTCTTAAAAATGACCTGTGTATAGTACGACCCCATATTGTTGGTGTAAAATACTGATCAAGAAAACTCACCATATACGGTGTATATCATTTAGAGCTGCTGAGAATTTCTTGGTTTGACCAATTTTACACAATTCTACCAAATGACTAAATATCAGAATTTTAGTTGAAAAGGTTTTCTAGTGGGTCTGAAAACTTTTTCAATAGTCCTAATATTTATTTCTTTTCTTTTAGTAAGGTGACTGGAACTTGAGATCAATGTTATTGCATTGGTTAAGTTTGGCTTCTTTTTATAAGAACATTATAAAATGAAAAGAGGTAAACATTGAGTGATAATATTTTAAAATCAAAATATCAATGTTTCTCGGTCGTGGGTCGGACGAGCCTATCAGAAGTTAACTCAATAAATCACTCATGATCTTCCTATTAGACACTCACCCTATCTTGTAAGAATCAGAAAGACGTAGAAATGAGAATGAAATCGTCAGAGTAAATTTTAATAGATTTAAAAGAAAGCCAGACTATAGGGCGTGTATTTGTACTAAGGATTGAGAGAAAAACAAACAAATTGTATACAAACTAATTCTTGTCACTTATTTGTATCATGAATTACAAGAAATACAAATCTCGTCAAACACACGCACACATATATATGAAATGGACCAAATCCGACAATTATTTTAATATATTTATTCTTTATACGTTATTTTTATAGATACAACTATTTAAGTAAATGTTCTGTTTATAATAAACAGTATTAACAACATTTACCGGCCTGAATGTCTGAGAAACCTCAAAGAAAATATGTGTTCTCCGACAAGAATCAAACCTGTATCTTACATATCATTGCTAGCCAGATGCTTCCTCTGTAGATAAATGGTATACGACGTCAGGCTAAATGGCGGTTACGTGTAGGATACACGTCCGATTTCTGTCAAGGGACATATTTTCTTTAAGATTTCCCGGATATTCAGGACGGTAAATGTTGTTAATACTGTTTATTATAAACAGAACATTGACTTAAGTATTTGTATCTATAAAAATAACGTATAAACAATATATATAAAATTGTGCATTTAGACAACAATCCCTCTTTTATACAAGTTTTATTCAAGGTAATGAGATTAAGATTTTTATTCAATTTTTCTTGTAAAAAAACTGCCCAAATATTTTAGATATCCGAGCGTTTTCGACTTAGAGTGATTACCAAGGGTTATTTTTAACTGAATAAGTAGATTTTTATACTTGTGTATCTATAAAGATCGGAATGTTTTTCCTTTATTTTTTAAACACGATCAGCATGTAGTGACCGTGTTCATAGTTGATATTATTGAGTGTTCTTCTTTGCTCTTTATTATTAATACTCAAATTATTTTTAGCCGTTTTTATTGGATGAAACTTTTATGGTAGTATTTCCCATAAATATGTTGCAGACGCGGTTTGTTAGTTTTCCGTTTGTCTTTAAATAGGTCCTACTTGAACTATTGCTATTATATTTAGTGATTTTATACATACTTAGTATTTGCGTTTCTTGCAGTTTTATTCTCATTTTGTGCATTTTATCGGCTTTTAACACAGTCCATATACGTCTCCGTCTCATTCGGGTCATTCAGGAGAGTCTGTTTTATTGCAATTTGGATACTACCTTGGTTCTCCTCAGTTTCCATAGTTCTACTCTAACTTATCACTGGAAGATAATCTATCCTGCTGTCGGCACTTGGGTATGTTTTGCAGTGTAAAACCGCATTCCTGGATATCTTATTGCTAATTATATAGTCGATTTTTATTTTATGTTTCTTCTCTTGGGTTTCTACATGTTTATATATGTCTTCTTGGGTGTTCTTGAAACCAGGTGTTGGCTACAATCTGAGCATGCGCCATGCAATCTTTCACCAGTTTTTCTCAGAGTACATTAAGAGTCCCTAGTCAGAATTTACTGACTATTTTACCATCTGTTCTTACCTACTTTGGCATTCAGGTTTCCCATGACGATTTTAATTTCTTGCGATTCAATGAACAGCCCAACATGAAATTTACAAATTGGAGATACCAAAATCAAACAAGTACATCAATTAGGAAAGTGTTTTAATAGAGGGCAGAAAGAGCGACACGGAAATCAGAAGGCGCTTTAGGATAGCGAAAGATGCTCTCCAAAAGCTAAGCAGAGTATTAAGAAGATGGAAAATTTCGTTAGATGCTGAGAATATCATGGACTGAACATGTGAGCAACGAGGAAGTTTTAGAGAAAATGGAAACAAAAAAGAACACTGCGTGCCCTCGAAATTTCAAGTTTTTCAAAGTATTAATATAAAACATTTCGTTAGAAAGAAAGGAAACAGTACTGAATTTCCACGTAATATCAGCCCTTCTTTATGGCAGTGAATGCTGAACAATCATGTCACAGATGAAGAAGAGACTTGAAGAAACAGTTATAGGTTTTATATAAGTGTCTACAGAAAACCATGAACCGGACATGTGGGCATAAAATTTAAATTAAGTGTTTTAGGAGAAAGCAGAAAATGTGATATCAAGATTTGAAGGTGCATTGGGATGGCGAAAGATGCCTTTCAAAAAGTAAGCAGAGGATTAAGAAGTACAAGAATATTTTATTAGAAACAAAAACAAGAGTACTTATATAATAAAAGCAATAAAACTTGTATAATATCGGTTCAAAACAAATAATATCGGTTAGAAACAAAAACAAGAGTACTTATATAATAAAATCAAGAGTATTTATATAATAGTACTTATATAATATCGGTTCAAAACAAATAATATCGGTTAGAAACAAAAACAAGAGTACTTATATAATAAAAGCAAGAGTACTTATATAATAGTACTTATATAATATCGGTTCAAAACAAATAATATCGGTTAGAAACAAAAACAAGAGTACTTATATAATAAAAGCAAGAGTACTTATATAATAGTACTTATATAATATCGGTTCAAAACAAATAATATCGGTTAGAAACAAAAACAAGAGTACTTATATAATAAAAGCAAGAGTACTTATATAATAGTACTTATATAATATCGGTTCAAAACAAATAATATCGGTTAGAAACAAAAACAAGAGTACTTATATAATAAAAGCAAGAGTACTTATATAATCGTACTTATATAATATCGGTTCTTCTGTCCTCCTATATGTACAGTGAATGCTGAACCTTCTCATTAATGACCCGAGTCAACAGAATTGTGTATCTACAGAAGGATGCTTAGAATGGCATGGACTGAAGTTTTAGCGAAGATTGAAACAAAAGAGAACCATGAAAAAACATTAAATTTCGTGATCACGCAAAGTATTAAGAAATATATAGAATTCATTAGAAACAAAAAAAAAAACAGTACTGAACTTTTACGTAATATCAGTTTTCCTATATGACAGTGAAAGCTGGACAATCTCGTCACAGATGTAGAAGAGATTTGAAAAAACGGATATACGTTTTATATAGGTTTCTACAGAAGGATGCTTGGAATATCCTGGACCGAACCTGTGAGCAACGGATGAAGTTTTAGAGAAAATGGAAACAAAAAGAACAGTTATACTTAACATCAGGAAGGGATAGTTGA
This sequence comes from Acanthosepion esculentum, assembly GCA_964036315.1. Lineage (NCBI taxonomy): Eukaryota > Metazoa > Mollusca > Cephalopoda > Sepiida > Sepiidae > Acanthosepion > Acanthosepion esculentum. Next base: position 141,249,936 of record OZ038476.1, read on the forward strand.
AGTTTCCTCGTCATGTGCCCAAGAAATTTCTCTTTAGTAAAAAGTATACTTATCTTTGTTTTAAATGACATTTTCTTGTTGCTTAATACTTTGCTTAACTTTCGCTATCCCCGGATTTCAGTGTCGCATTTTCCATCCTCCGTTAAAATACTTGTTATATATTTAAATTTTTGTTCTTCTTTAATTTTGGATTGTTCCTTTTGATAACCACCATATATTTTGTCTTCTTACAATTGATGATTAGTCCTTTCTTCTCTCTTTCCTTTTGCACATTCTGTAGGAGTCATATATCGGTTTAATTGTAATAAATTTTATGAGTCTGATAGTCGGGGCCAGAAATTCGCATTCTACATTTATCAACTCGTGCGAAATCCTGCAATGTGGATGAGAACTACCTTTATAGTTTCACCTCCCAAGTCGATAATATCGCTTACCGAAATCAAACATTTCAATGTTCCGTTCATCTGAGCATGAACGAACGTAAAACAATAATAAAGTCAGACTCTACTTTGTAAACTTCTCGTTTGAGGTGAATAGATCATTGATTAAATGGTCGGGTGTAAACCAACATGATCAGTTCATTTGTATTGAACGAGGAGAAAGAGTTTAGTCACATCTGCTATGAACATTTTAAAATCATTAAAAGTCTGAAGAAAAACATGTGTATAGCATTGCTAAAAAAGTAATTAATCAGAGACATTTTCCGATAGTTTTTACACATATCTCAGAAAGTGCACATATATAATTAGTCCGAAATATGTTTATGCAAAACCCATTAATGAGTAATACAGCTTCAGAGCCCTTTTTTTATATATTTATAGTTATGCAATTTTACTTTAAAAAAGCACACCACGAAGTCTGTGTATATGTATATATTCCTGGCAGTTGTTCAAATGAGCTCTTCTTCTTGGGCTTAGGGCCACATCACAATGAAATACCGGTTCTCGTAAGATTACCGAAGCAATGTAGAGCCTGGCCAGTACCTTGATGTGTGTAGAATTTATAAGATAAAATATAACTTGAAGATATGGTGTATTTATAAGGTTTCTTACATGCTTGACAAAATCCTCAAACCATCTACAGATTTAGCGTTTTTAAAAAAGCGTTGAAAATATTTTCACATACCTTATTTTGTCCACCTCAAAACATTAAATTGCCGTGAAAATTTTAATTCATCTATTTCTCTACTCATCTAAAATAATTGTGTATAACTGACCTGAGCATAACTGAGCAGCATAGTTGATATAACCGTTAAAAAAAAAACAGGTTTGTTATATGCCTTATAAATATCAGCCAGTTACTTGCATTACTTACATTATTCAGAGTGTTATCCTCATCTTCATTGCCGTATTCATAAAGTTTCGGCCGTTGTAGGCTCCGGCCTTCTTCAGGTGATTGGAATTTCGCGACGAACCCTTTATTTCGTCCAACCAGAGTAGATTGTTCTAGTTCCACGTGCCATGCCTCTTACGGATGCCTCAGTTATTTCCTTTCAACTCATCTCTCCAAGCTTTGTTTCAGCACGTCTTTATCCATTGGGCCATGTGTCCTTGAGGGAAATTCCAGTCACCTGAATAGGCCGTACCGTACAAGGGCCGAAACTTTGTGAATATGGCAATGAAAATGAGGATAACAGTCCGGATAATGTAAATAATGCAAGTAATCATAATACCTCATCTCAGAGATATGGAGGCCGAAACGTTGTGAATATGGCAATGAAAATGAGGACAACATTCCGAATAATGTAAATAATGCAAGTAATCATAATATTTTTAAACTCATTCATCATTTTTAGGGGAATTTTTACGGAATTGTTTTTTGGCAAAAAAGTATTAATACTTTGATGCACAACTTATCAAATCCGATCTGCCACGCTTTTAAACCTAACGGCGAAGTAGTTCATCAAACTCTCTATTTTAAGGTTCTAATATTATAATTATGAGTCCTTGTATTAACATAAAAATATCTTCATATCCAACAATCCTTATACGTTTTAATGGTGCTGAGATCTATGATGTTGGTTAACCAAACCAAAACGTTTCTAATTTGCTCTTGGAGAAAAAAAAATCCTTGCGTGACTCTTACAACATTTTTAGGAACATTATTCTGCTGAAAGCTGAACTGTGGACCACCGGTTCGAATACCTCCAGCCACTAAATTCGCATATCTTGGCTTATCCACGTATCCTGCCGTGTCTAGGCTCCTGTTATGGAAGTGAAATGTCATCTGGCCGCCATATGCTATGACATCGTAAATCATGAGCACACCACGGACGCTTAGCCGAAAATACTGGCGCAATTAGGTTGAATTTATTTTCTCTGCATTGCAAAACGGGCTGTATTGAGAAATATGCTATGTGATGTATGGATGTTTTTTTCTTCATTCGTCTACGGACTTATTAATGAATATATATATATATATATATATATATATATATATATATATATTTTTACTTAAAGGTTATTTTGTCTGTGATTTTGTCTTATGAGAAATGATGTGAAGATGGCTGAACGTCTTCTCTATGGGATGGACAATTATCCCATGGTGTTACTCGATTTAGACAATAAGCTTTAATATATATATATATATATATATATATATATATATATATATATATTAAAGCTTATTGTCTAAATCGAGTATATATATATATCTAATCTAATAATTCTGCTTGTCCCTTCTTTACTTAGCATGATCGTTACGCCCTGCCAATACCCCATAAATAATTAACTATTTTGTTTTGACTGCGTGGAAAACCGATAAAAAAACAACCTTAGTTTCAGTGAGTAAATGAAAGAAAGCAGGAAAGATAGAAGAGGCGATGGATTTAATATCTGTTGAAATGGATGTCAAATCTTAATTTTTACTCCCTTACTTTTTAAAGATAAAGACTAAAATTCATATTTATAATTGTTATTTAAACATTTTGTCATTCAGAACAGGTTTTAATTTCTCTGTTAAGCTTTCTTTGCCACTAGTTACTAATTAGCGACAACAGACACCGGACTCACTTCATGTAATCGAAGACCATTGATTTCGAGCGTGGGGTGCACACCACACATTTTGTGATCAAGTAAATGGTGAAGAATAACAAAACAATACGTTGCAGATAAATAGCATATTGAACAGTAAATACAACAGAAGAGTGTTACACGACTTGGGAGTGTGTATCGGTCGACCAGCGTTTAGTCAATCACTGTTCCGATATTTATTACCTCTCTCACAAGAGTATATGTTGCACAAGGCCGAGTTTAACGTGGATCATCCGAGCCCGTAGGCTCGGCCCCCAAATCCCCGTAGAACCCGTATAAACGGATTCGGATCTGTCTACCTCTCCGGACGAAACTCTGCCCTTCGGCGCAGCCTCGTCCGGGTTCCTCTCTGCCAAAAGAAGATAGTTCGACAGGAGCTGCGAACAGCCTCAGTAGAACAGTCCTATCACTGTTAATATTTAACAGACCCTCACGAGGGTGTATGTGGCACAAGGCCGGTTTATTGTGGGTATTCCGAGCCCGGAGTCTCGGCCAAAAATATAACCTATGAACCCGTAATTACGGGTTCAGGGACTGTCTACCTCCCCGGACGAAACTTTGCCCTGCGGCAAAAGTTCGTCCGAGTTCCTCTCCGCCGAGGCGGAGAGTTTGACAGCAATGAACAGTCTAGCACTGTTAATATTTACCAGCTCCCCCACAAGGGTGTATGTGGCACAAGGCCGGTTTATTGTGGTTACTCAGAGTCCGTAGGCTCGGCCAAAAATATTCCCTTTGAACCAGCCTAAACGTGTTCAGGGACTGCCTACCTCCCCGGACGAAACTTTGCCCTGCGGCAAAGCTTCGTCCGAGTTCCTCTCCGCCTAGTCAGAGAGTTTGACAGTAATGAACAGTCCTATCACTGTTCCCCCTGAGGCCTACTTCTAGTAATTTTATAGTAAGTGGAAGAGTCCACTATAACCTCATTAGAGGGAGGACGCCACAACACCACAGTGGCAAATTCTGGTATTGAAGGGATAGAGAAAGAAGTAGTGGTAAGGTATACGCACGAAATCACTGCTAAAGATTTTTAATATATCCAGATATTTAATTTTTTAGCTGTCGGGGTGGGACTTAGAATAAAAAGAAGTTTTGCGAGAATACTTTGGTTTCGGATAATTAAAAATACATTATTGTATAATCAAGCCTACTTAGAGGTACTTTTTATGATAAGATACAACGTAAGATACAACGAAAATTAAAATATTAGCCTGAAAACTCGGGTCGTGTTCTTGAATAGCGCAGTTATATCTAAACTCGTATGGCATTGAGATGTCTAAAATATCAATATACAACCTTTTTTTTCCAGATCAATCAATAAAAATGGTTTCAAGCAAACAAACTATTTAGGACAATCCTCCATCAGACTCTATCGACAGGTGCTACAAAATCCTAAGAGTTTTAACAAATAAAAAACACATTACTTCAAAGCAGCTACAGTAACAAGAATGCAGAGCATATTTAACTGTAAGGGAGAACATCTTTCCATGCTACCTTACACCAAAAGGTTTCGAAGAGGTTTTCTATTAAGGCTAGAAAGAGCTGTAAAAGTGAACACGAGAAGTCAAATTTCCAGAAAAAAAGATTTTAGATAGATTTTATATACACTATTTACATTATTCGGACTATCGTCCGCATCTTTGTTGCTAAAGGACACATGGCACAGTGGATAAAAGCGTTGGTTTAATCCAGTGACAGGACCCAAAGAGTTGTGAGTTCAATACCTGGTTAAGGCAGTGGAGAACTTGGAGAGGGGAATTAACAGGAGATAACTGATAACTGACATCCATTAGACATGCCACGTGGAACTAGAACAGTCTACCCCAGTGAGCGAAATAAAGGGTTCAGTTCGACATTCCATTCACTTGAAGAAGGCCGGAGCGTACAACGGCCGAATCATTATGATAAATATGGCGACAAAGATGAGGACAATAGTCCGGATAATGTAAATAGTGTACATCATATCTCATCCTAGAAATATAGACAGATACTGAGATTTTATGTATTTTAACCTCATGTAAACACAGGGTTTAACAACAGTCGCTCATAGTCGTCTACGAAAATATTGGCTAAAATGGGACCCAAGGGACTTCCCATACCAACACCATCAGTCTGGACATACATTTTATCATTGAAGCTAAATTAGACTCCATCTGTAGCCAGACGCATACACTCCAAAAATAGATTCTCAGGAATACTGGGCGGGCCCAAATTACCCATATAGTGCATATCAGCACAAATGCTAATGGTCTGACTGTGTGGGACGTTAGTGAACAAACTGACGATGTCAAAATTCACCATCAGTTTATTCTCAAACTCAATTTCTAAACTTCTAATGAAGCTTGAAAAAAAGGAAGGAATCTGAAATATTATAAACTGAAAAAATATCTGGAAACAGGCTGGAGCAATTATAATTAATGAATATTTTTTCTGCTGTGATTCAACCGTTAACAAGTTCGTTTCGCAAGGGTAGTGAATTTGATCCTGGTTGTAGTCACCTACTTATTTCGTCTATTTTGATAAGAAACCAAATTTAACAAATAATATCAATTTACCATTACAAGTATCTCAATAAAGAGACACTTGTTATTCATATAAACAAAAGCGAGATTATTTTAAAAGGCTTAGCAAAATTCTCTTCTTCGCGTGCCGCGATCCTTCAGGACGTAGGCGATCATGGCTTTACATAACTTCCTGTTCATAAGCCCTGTTCCGCTATTCATTTACTCAAGCTCATTAAGTATGTCATCTGTAATGTTCCTGTTTGTCTTGCCTTCTGTTCTGTGAGTATCAGATTTTCCAAGCCCTCCTTCCTCATTATATGTCATAGAAACTTCAGTCTCTTGATGTTACGCATTACAGGGTGGGCGAAAAGTTACTGACTCATGAAAAAAATTCATAACTATTTTATTTCTGAATATTCTTCTCTTATTTTTTCAGAGCATTTAGAACTGCCCTTCCGACGTCACCATGAGCAGATATAGCATCGAGGAACGAACCCTTTATTGTACATTGGTACTTTGAGTCCCATGGGTCAATTTCGGAAATGCAGCTTTCTTACCGTCGACATTTCAATACCAGAGCAGCCCCGAGCAAAAACACGATTCGCGGAATAGTTAGCCGTTTTCAGGAGCAGGGTGCAGTTTGTGATCTCCCAAGATCTGGAAGGCCTTGTACGGCAAGAACTGTTGAGAATCAACGAGAATAGAAGCGAAGGCTGGAAGAAAATCCATCTGTTTCAACCAGGAGAAGATCGCAACAAATGCGAGTTTTGCGTTCCTCCTTACAATGTATATTGCCGAAAATCTCGGAAGTATCATTTTATTTACTGCTGAAACTTTGTAAGTATAACTTGAGAATTATAAAAGTTATTAAAGATTTAAAAGGGTCAGTAACTTTTGGGTCAGCCTTTAGTTTCCTTTTTGTTTCTGTTCTCTCCAAAACTTCGTCGTTGCTCATATGTTTAGGACACAACATCCTCAGCATCCTTCTGTAGAACCACATTTCCGATTCCTCAAGTCTCCTCTTCATCTTTCAAGAGATTGTCTAGTACTCACAGCCATACAGGAGGACAGATATCACATAGCACTTTGGTACTCTTTTCCTTGTTTCTAGTCAAACATTCCTATTTCTCAGTATTCTACTTAGCTTTTGGAATGCTCCCTTGGCCATTCTAATACGCCTTCGGATTTCAGTGCCGCTCTTTCCCTCCTCTGTTAGAACACTTCCGTTTACTAATTCACCATTTTCTTTTTTTCGGAGACCGGATTTTATAGAATTCTGTCTGCAATACCTGCTTCTTGACTCCATTAATGCTGTAATTAGTAATTTGTGTTAGCCGAGCTGATCTGGTCACCAGCGCCTGATATATCAGAAAGTAATTGGACAAGCGTCCGCAATTACAGCATAAGTTCTGCGAGACGCGCTGATCGACGCTAACGGTCAACGGTATCAATCAACGTGCAACGATTATAAATGAATCTTTACCGATCATCCACCTGAATAGTTGTCTGACGTGATGATTAGTTCGGACTAAGGTTAAAGGAGAAGGGTTAGGGTTGGGGGCTGGTCGAATAAAGGTGGAGAATAAGAAAGGGAGTCATAGAGAATTAAACTAAGAAATCTTCGGAGATTGTATGCATGTATTAATTTTATGCTTGTTTATATTTATCGACTTAGATATTATAGATATGATAGACTCTCCCCTCGTTGTATTTCTATACTTTTCATTACCTGGGCTTACTTTATGGCTATAGAACCTTTTCTTCCACACCCACTCCGCGTCATCGATATTAGATTGTCACACACGAAATGACGCGTTGTTGTTGATCCGGTCGTCTAACTAAGTAGCCGTCTTAGTATATAAAAAAAGATCTTGACATTTTCCTGACTCTTTTCCTTTGCAGATAATTTTTAATTCAATATACAGTGTGTCTATAAAGTTCGTGTGCATTTAAAAAAAATTATAACTTTATTTGTATTTGCGATAGAAATAATCTGTAAAAAATGTTATAAAGTTTAATGTACCTAGTTTTAAGTATAGCTAAAATAACTAATGTGATTTCAGGCATTACTGTAAATCAGTTGGCAAATGTTTTCCGTGAACTGCAAAATCGTATTACCCTTTGTAATGCTAATGATGGAGGACATGTGGAAACTTAAATAAAATTTCAATAAAACCTTAAAAAATATAGATTTACTTCTTTCTAATGCTTTTTACAAATTATTTCTATCGCAAATACAAATAAAGTTATAAATTTTCTTAAAGTGCACACGAACTTTATGGACACCTTGTATTGCTACTCATAAGTCTAATGAAAATGATTACAATGAAACAATGTCGTGCAATCTTACTGTGTTAGTATAAACTGGGGGAAAATGAAACATTTTTGCAGCGAATTTTCTCATGCGATGACAAATGGACATTCTTTGACAACAGTAAGAGAGAAGGCCTGTGATTAGATGCAAATGTATCGCCAAAACCTTCACTGCATCCTACAAAGTTAATGGTTACAGTATAGTGGTCTTTCAAAGGGGTTATTCATTATTCATTCTTACCTCAAGGGAAAACAATACCAGCAATCTCGTACTGTGGATAAATTGGGTGCATGCACGAAAAATTGTAAAAGAAACATCTTAGATTTGTGAAATAAGGACGGCCCAATCTTGCTGCACGACAACGCATGGCCACACGCTTCTCAATCAACTGTCCAAAAGCTGCATAGCCTGAATTTTGAAATTTTGCCTCATCCTCCATATTTACCTAATATCTCCCCTACTGATTATCACTTTTTGAGCTTTTCATGAGCAACAAAACTTTCTTCAATTGAAGTGTTTATCACATGAAAGGATGAGAACTTCGAAGGACGATGGAGAACAGTCATTCATCAACATGGTGCCTATATCAAGTAAATAAATTAGTTACCTAACATTTCCGAAGCGTTTTATTCAATTCCTATAAAGTGCATCATTTCATGTATGACAAACCAATGTTTTTCTTCATTATTGCTACGAATTGTGGCTCTCTGTATATTTATATGCAGACACTAAGCCTGACTAACGAAAAATATAGACATCCAAAAACACGACATATTATTAGAGGCTTAAAAAATCATTTCGAGTCAGACCCTATTATTAATTGGGAGATTTTGATCGCAGAACAAGTATACAACAGAAAAACCGACAAGATTGCAGGGTATAGACGACCAGAGGATGTTGAACAAAAGGCCTGAGATTATGTCTGTATGTTGGTATATGAATAAATTTGATATAAAAATGTTGGCTAGGGATGATTTATACCATCTATTATTCCTCACCTGCCTTTTACTATATTCATCCTGATAATCTGAAAACATTACAGTTGGAAAAAATAATATTAAGCTCAAGCCCCGAGAGGGCCATCCGCACAGTACCTCTTCTTCATGAGGGGTGTGGTGTGGGGTAATTACCCGGCGCTCGAGGTGTCCCCCAAAGGGAAAGTACTGAGGCGCTTAAGCAATTTTCCAAGTTATTGCCGTTATAGTCACCTTAAACCTCGACAATGTGTCGCATTTGGTAGTGAAGTTGGCGCACTGAAAAATCCTATTCTAACATAATCTGTCCCTCTCCACAGGCTGAAGATTGTGTTCAATGTGACACTTGCGGGAAAAATTAAAATGAATAGGTGGAGTCCGTCTTTGACTGTGTTTGCGATCTAATGTATACATTTTAATCTTAGCACACTGTCTTTATAACGTTTGCAGCATTGACACAAATTTTATTTTTATTGCAATACCTGCATGCAGACACACACACACACACACACACACACACACACACACACACACACACACACACACATATATATATATATTCTTCACAAGTAAAAAAAAAACATTTCGATGAAATTTTCTAATTGTAAATATATATACAATGATTTTGTTCCCAATGTTTCTTTAAAATGTTTTATCCTTTTGAAGAACCGCATTCTGTTGCGTCAAGTCTCCTCTTCATTTTTGAGCAAACCGTCTAGCATTCCCGATTAGACATAAGGATTGATATTACGTACCTTTGAAGCACTATTCTCTTTTTTGGTGCCGTTACCAGGTTATATTTTGTTTTCTACTCTGGCTGAGTTTTATTTACTCGTCTCAATTTCTGTAAATGTTTAGTCTTTTGTCGACGATGCTTCCTATTTTGAATTTCAGATAGAGATCACATTTGTTGGTTTGCATGAAATTGAATTCTTTTGCTTACTATCATCCCCTGACTTTAACACTGATATCAAACGATGTAGGGTAGGGTTACCGAATCCCTTGAAAGTATAATTTATCATCACTGCAAGAATTCAGACCCAACCAAAAGATTCACCTCATACTAAGTTAATAGTTTCTATAGCGATTTCCCAAGCGTAGATTAGATGTGGCACAAAGCCAAATGTTTGTGGCACCCAGTGAGGATCGAACTCACTACTCAGTCGTAATTGTTCTAGCGTGTGTATTATATATATATATATATATATATATATATATATGTGTGTGTGTATTATATATATTATAAATATATATGTATATATGTGTGTATTATATATATTATATGTGTGTATTATATATATATATGTGTATTATATATATATATATATATGTGTGTTGTATTATATATATATGTATGTGTATTATATATATTGTATATATATATATATGTATGGGTATTATATATATAATATATATGTGTGTATTATATATATAATATATATATATATATATGTATGGGTATTATATATATAATATATATGTGTGTATTATATATAATATATATATATATGTGTGTGTATTATATATATAATATATATATATGTCTGTATTATATATATATATATATATATAATTATGTCTGAATTATATATATATATGTCTGTATGATATACATATATATTATATATATGTCTATGATATATATATGTGTGTGTGTATTATATATTTTATATATATATATATATATATATATGTCTGTATTATATATATATGTCTGTATTATATATATATATATATATATATGTCGGTATGATATATATTATATATATATATATATGTCTGCATGATATATATGTTATATATATATATTATATATATATATATATGTGTCTGTATGATATATATGTTATATATATATATTATATATATATTTATGTGTGTGTGTGTATTATATATATATGTGTGTGTATTATATATATTATATATATGCGTGTACTATATATATATGTGTATTATATATTATATATATATATGTGTATTATATATTATATATGTGTATTAAATATTATATATATATGTGTGTTATATATTATATATGTGTATTAAATATTATATATATATATATATGTGTTATATGTTATATATATATATATGTATTATATATTATATATGTATGTGTATTATATATTATATATATATATATGTGTGTGTGTATCATATATATTATATATATATGTGTGTGTATTATATATATATATACGTGTGTATTATATATATATGTGTGTATTATATATATATATGTGTGTATTATAGATATGTGTATTATATATATATATGTGTATATTATATATATATGTGTGTGCATTATATATATATATATGTGTGTATATTATATATATATATCTGTGTGTATTATATTTATATATATATATATGTGTATTATATATATATGTATATTATATATATATATATGTCTGTGTATTATATATATATGTATTATATATATATATGTGTGTATTATATATATATATATGTGTGCATTATATATATATATATATATATATATATATATATGTGTGTGTGTGTGTGTGTGTGTGTGTGTGTGTGTATTGAACGTCATACTCAGGCCTAGGTATGACGATAAACCTCATTCGGCAATATATTTTGAGGAGCGTGGAACTCCCTCTTGCTTTTGTTCCCAAGTTCAACCTGATCCGTGGTGGTAGCACCTGTTAGGGTTTCAGCTATGGGTAAAACTATGAGAGTACACAAATAGATGTTCATAGTAAAATACCAGCAATACATTTTTTGAAAAAAATATTACCAGCAATTCATTTGCCTCTCGACAAAAATTCTCTTTACAAAAAGACGTCAACGAATCCTGATTTACACACGGATTCCTTGCAATGAATACCATTCATACTAGTGCAACGCGCGATGTTGATTTTAAATACACCTGTACTTTTTGACTACAGTAAATGGATATAGTGATTTTCCAAGCGTAGCTTAGATGTGGCACAAAGCCCAAAGAAAGGGCCACCCAGTGAGGATCGATCTCACTACTCGTAATTTTTTTCTAGCGAGCCAATCTTGCTAACCATTACACCACGTTGAGGTTCCCTTATAGTAAATGGATATATAGTTTGGTCAACGGCGTAGCTTGGGCCAGCAGTACGTACGTTAATTTTATATCTCCTGTATGGTTAGATCCCTTTCAAATTAGCTTCAAAATTAGATCTTCAAATGTCGCATGATACGCAAGTATATACGGTACATATTGTATTCATACGAACCTATCCTAAAAATCTCGTCTCATTACACCGTAAAACAAAATAAACCAGTCCAAGCTATACTCATGTCTAACGAACCGTATTACTCAATACCATGGTACAGGAAACTGACACAAAGCACTTTTAACAGGGCTTTAAATACTACTGAAAACATGTTCAAACACATTTCTTTCTCCAGGCGGTAGGAGGCCCTACTTATCTATTGACCTTCATAGAAATGAAAATAAGTCATTGCTGAAGATTAAAAAAAGCATATATATATATATATATATATATATATATATATATGTATATAAAAACGGAATTTATTGAACTCAGGCAGTTCAGTCTAACATGTTTTTTTCCTAATAGACTTTTTTTTTTACTGGGTTAATAAAATTCTTTATCGAATTAAGATTTTTATCTTTTAGATTCACACGCGTTTATAACGTTAATCGATTCACAATTTTTTCGTTTAGAACATCGATTGCCTAGAAGTTTTGGCACTCTCTCGGCTCCAACGAAAAGTTGATTAACTATTCATTTCAAACATTTTGGAGAGATAAATTCTCCAAAAGCGTACACATACATTTACTTATATAGGAATAGGAAATACTGCCTTCTTTTCAACTCTTTGTGATTTGTAAATTGAAAATTATTCAAAATGAAAATTTTATTTTTGAAATTAATTTAAACCTTATTTTAAAGATGCTTTTTTATGTTAATTAAAAACGAATTTTTAAAATACGAGAAAAATCATAAAAATGTCTTCGTTCAGAGACGAACCTGATTAAATATACAGAAAGAAAATTTCGGATTTACAACTAATTTTAGATTTCTTGTCCAGTTCTGTCCAAGAAGTTTGACAAATATCTCTATCGTTTCTGCTCTTTTATAGTCGACGATAAAATAAAAGAATTTCATTTGCAAGTACAGTACCAATAAAATCAATGAGTGGTTGTATAAGAATTTTGCACTCCTTTTATGTATCGTGTCCCGTCAGGATGTAGGTGATTAAGGTTCTCCACATTTCCCTTTCCTTTATATAGCTTTACGCAAAGTTTGTCCCCTTACTAGCGCCCTCCGTTTGTGTTTCTTTGTTTTGTTTCGTTTTTCTGCATATCAACTTCAATGGGTTATTTAATACCGACAATTTTTATTGCTGGTAATATTTTTTCCTTCAAAAATCTATTTCCGGAATTATTTTTTTCAAAAAAATTTATAGCTGATAATTTATATTTTTTTCCCCCCAAAAATGTATTGCCGGTAATGTTTTTTTTTTGTTTTTTTACAAACTGTTTCTGGTATTAAAACCTATTTTTACACTTTCATAGCATTTTGATTCCAGTTTGTTTTTTTTGGGGGGGGGGTAACTATTTGTCCATAACCTGGCTGGACCTGGGAACATCAGCAATTAAGAATTGGTTCCACGCTCCTCAAAACCTCCTGATCAGAGGCCTTGCTGTCGGACGTAGTTTATCATCATACCCAGGACGGTCCCAGTCCTTGTTTTGCCTTCTATTTACATAAGGTTGTTATGTAGGTTACTCAATGTTTCCTTATGTTCCTTTGCCTTGTGAGTGTCAAATTTTGTAAACCCTCTTTCCTTAATATGCATCCAAAAACATTCCAACTGTCTTTTTCTAATTGTAAATATATATATAGATTTTGTTCCCAATGTTTCTTTAAAATGTTTTATCCTTTTGAAGAACCGCATTCTGTTGCGTCAAGTCTCCTCTTCATTTTTGAGCAAACCGTCTAGCATTCCCGATTAGACATAAGGATTGATATTACGTACCTTTGAAGCACTATTCTCTTTTTTGGTGCCGTTACCAGGTTATATTTTGTTTTCTACTCTGGCTGAGTTTTATTTACTCGTCTCAATTTCTGTAAATGTTTAGTCTTTTGTCGACGATGCTTCCTATTTTGAATTTCAGATAGAGATCACATTTGTTGGTTTGCATGAAATTGAATTCTTTTGCTTACTATCATCCCCTGACTTTAACACTGATATCAAACGATGTGGGGTAGGGTTACCAAATCCCTTGAAAGTATAATTTATCGTCACTGCAAGACTTTAGACCCAACCAAAAGATTCACCTCATACTAAGTTAATAGTTTCTATAGCGATTTCCCAAGCGTAGATTAGATGTGGCACAAAGCCAAATGTTTGTGGCACCCAGTGAGGATCGAACTCACTACTTAGTTGTAATTGTTCTAGCGAGACAATCTTGCTAACCATTACATCGCCTCGGGGTGCCCAATCGTTTCTAGGAGGATATTGATGGTCAACTTAATGCCAAGGATACAAAAAGCGATTTTGTTTGAGGAGAATAACACATGTATAAGCAGATCGGGTGTTACGGTGAAATAACGAAGCCAAAAAGGTAAATAAAACTAATTAGTAAAGTAATAAAATCTGATCAGTATCTATTGTTTATTTCTATTTTAAACACATTATCATTATCTTTCTACCTATCTCTCATTCCTTCCCCTTCTATATGTATGTGTTATGGTCCAATATCCTCGCACCACTGTTATGGTTCAAGGTTAGGACCAAGGAAGAACAACACGAACACAAGAGTAAGAATAACAAAGATATATTAAACAGAATAATAATACAAGAAGTTGAAGGTGTTAGTATGACTGTCAGTCTGGTTTAGAGTGAACTACTATTGTCTCGACTCGTTCAACTTCGTTCTAATACGTCTCTCTTGAGAGGCACAGTCTTTATAGTATCAGGAAGAGTTCCTTATGTCATTACAGGTAAGATCCCATAACAGTATGTATCTAAATAAACTGAATTGATTTCAGCCTAAGTAGGAAATAAAGCTGCTATGACACAAGGGCGTTACTGAGTGTGAAAAAAAAACTTTATTAAGAAGCGGGAACAATAACAGAAGAGGAATCAAGAGAAACAGAAGATAATGGTTGAAAATGCTTTGTTTTGTTTTACGTCATGTCAACCTCAGCGGGTTATTTAATGCCGACAAAAGTTTTATTGCTGGTAATGTTTTTTTTCAAAAAATGTATTGCTGATAATATTTTTTTTCAAAATTGTATTGCTGGTAAAAATGTATTGATAGTAATAATTTTTCTTCAAAACTTCATTGCTGGCAATAATTTGATACAAACTATTCTGGTATTAAAACATTTTTACGCCTTCATAGCGCTCCGACCCCAATTTGGAGGTTAACCATTTACCCACAGCTGAGACCCTAACAGGTGCCACTACCACGGGTCAGGACGGACCTGGAACACCAGCAATCAAGAGGCGGTCCGACGCTCCTCAAAACCTCCCGACCAGAGGCACCGCTGTTGGATGTAGTTTATCGTCTCACCCAGGACGCGGATGAAGTTAATCGCCATACTCAGGATTAAAGGATAAAGTTGGCTGGGAAGCAAGTAACCGGAAGTGAGTTGCACAAGTGCGAGAGAAAAAAAAACTTTTAGCATAGAACTTACGGTTCTATCTAGCCATTTCAACTGCAAAATAATGAGGCCTTTTTGCTAATCTATTACTGTGAGTAAATCCATAATGTCTTTCTATCTTAGTAAAGAGATCATCGGGACTATTACTATGAAATATTTATAGCAAAAGGCACAGGAAAACTATAGTATATTATAGCAGTGGGAAAATAACTGACGCCAGAATGTCAGGTCAGGACCAATAGCATTGCAGATTATCTATAAAAGGCAGGATGTGTGTGTGTGTGTGTGTGTGTGTGTGTGTGTGTGTGTGTGTGTGTGTAACGAATGTACGGCCGCAATTTTCTACGGATTTGCACAAAAATTTACATGCACATGCTCTAAGTTAGCAAAAGGCCAAGACCGACTTTGCATTTCCCAACTCCCATCGATAGTGGAAATATTCGATTTTTTCAAGCTTCTACGGTAGTTTTCATGTAGTTTGCGGCCATTTTCTACTGGCCAGAGTGAGAGCGGGCTGCCACGAATAGGCAGGAAGATTCTATTGGCCAGTGTGAGAGCCAACAGCTGACTGACACGAATGTTAACTAGCATGCAAAAAAAATCGATAGCTGAATTCGTCACAAGTGGGAAAAATTTAAATCTGCATGGCACTTTACTCCAATTGGCTCATTCGCTTGCTTAAACTCAACGTTGATTCTGATTCCACAGAACTGGGTTGGGTGTGAAAAAATATTTGTTGTTAACATTCTTTTTTCATTCGGTTTTTCCAGTTACGAGCCCTTTTTTAAAGCTGATCGTTTTGTGTTCATTTTGTTTAGTTCTTTTTTCGTAACAGATTTAATGTTTAGTTATAGAGCTTAGAAAAAATTCGCAGTGTGAGATAGGCAAGAAGTAAGGCATGTAGCAACATCAGCACGGCAAAGGGCACCCCTTTAAAGGCAAGGAAGGGCAAACATAGTGATAGCGATTGCTGTATGTGTCGTACGATTTTTGAATCAAGCACGGGCAACGCCGGGCCATGTTGCTAGTATATATATATATATATATATATATATATATCCTTTTGGTATAAGTACTTGTGAAATCAAATCGATATCTGTTTTATTGGTGTTTTTGCATTATTCGAAACGTGAAGATCTAATCGATAATCTTTTGATCTTGTGAATATATTTCTTTAATGATGCAGCGACGTTGTTGTTTTCAGTATTATCGATAATGCAGGCAAAGAATGCACATCAAAATGCGAAGAGAAAAAACTGCTAGCAACTAAAAAACAAAAGCAAATAAGACGAATGTGTAAAATCTACACGCGACAACAAAATGAATTAATAAAACTTGATAGGCGCTGTTGTTACATAGCGTAGATTAGTTTTGGTATAAGGTCATTCTATGAGGGAACCCAATGTGAATTCCACACACTAATGAACAGTAACGTTTAAACAGTTTTCCATTTACACACACACACACACACACAGTGGAGTAATGGATAGTGTCTCCGATTGAGGAATCTGAGAGCCGAGTTCGAATTCCAGTCGGTTCCATTACATTCCCTTACGAAAGGTATGAATCCTCTTCTTCTCCCTCCAGACAGACTGGGTTCTATAGCCTTAGGTGGCAACCGGTCTAGGAGAAAATAACTCTGAATTCAACACTGTATGTAACCCTGCGTAGCACATACTATGCAGCTAAAGAAAGGATCGTTCTCCTTGTCACGGGAAACAAAGGAAACATTCTCACGTCTGAAGACTTGGTTCTCAATGGCCACACGATAAATACGCTCAACATGAGCGACACATTGTAACAACAGTAGTGGCAGCAGGTACGCAGACCACAGCACAGATTAGAATAATCCAGCGTTTTACAATGTTACAAAAGACAAGGAAATAAAAAAAAACATGATTGTGAGGAAACCTGAGCTGCTATTGAAAAGGTTCTCAGTTTTATGGAGAGAAAGGCAGCATTCAGCTATGACGAGTTAAAAAGTGTTTTCGTTTAAAAAATTTCAAGAACAAAAGCAAAACGAAGTGCGGAAAAAGTTGAGAATGACATTAAAAGAGAAAGAATCATCATGCAACAGCGATTAAAAAAATCCTCGTTACATTAGTTGTTTTGGTTACGTGGCATACTTAATTTAATAAATTTTCATTAACCTTACATTTTTTTATTTCTTTTTCCTCAAAATTAATTCCATTATATTTCACTCGCCATTAGCTTATTTTGTTTATTGTAAAACATTGAAAATAAATTTTAAACCTGATTTCAGTTCTTTTATTTTAATCTAAATATAACCTCTCATATCCGGACTTTGTAACCAATTCCTCATATCCGGAAGGCCTTCCTAGTCTGATTGTCAGGGATTCTACTATATATATATATATATGTATATATATATATATATATATATATATATATATATATATATATATATATATATATATATATAATATGGAGAAAACAACTGAAAATTTTCAAATGAAAAGAAAAAAAAGTATACCAAGAAAGTATACGTGGCTTCTCATTATGCTATATATATATATATATATATATATATATATATATATATATATAGAGAGAGAGAGAGAGAGAGAGAGACAGACAGACAGAGCGAAAGAGATGGTGATTAAAAATGTTAGCATTTGTTTAGTAGTATCTTTCTAGCCGAGGCACTCCAATAAAATATTTGAAGATTTTAATGACCTATGGAACATTCCAAGAATGATTTGTCAGGGAACAGGTGGAAACTTTAAAATCACAATCTTAATCAGGTTTTACTAATAAAAGCAATCCCATAGAATTAAGAGCATTTTTTAATCTTTCACGCGAACCCCTTCGACAAACATTGAATACTTTGGGGACAAAACGCTTGACGAATTGAAAAATGAAAAATAATTGTACCGAAGAGGATCAGGGCCTCTGATGTAGTCGAGAAAATCGGCTCAAAACGACGAAATTAAATTCGTAGAAAAAAATCCGAAACTATCCAGAAAACAGCATTACAAAAAATACTTAAATAAACAAATGCAACTCTGGGAAGAGATAGAGAAAGTGTGGAAGGTTTTAGACTGTTTTTAGCAGTTTTTGTTTCTACTGAAAGTCACAAGATATGTCCGTTATAAAAGAATACTGCTGTTACTGCTGGAGTATGGGAGAGATGTTTTGTAACTTTATCTCTAGTTAGAATCACCAATTATTCCGCTATGAAAATTCAACCATTACAAGACATAATAAGACAGATTCATTCTGTCTGTCTGTCTGTCTCTGAGATATCAGGTGACCTTCATCATATGTTTCAACAAAATAATGATAATGATGATTAGAGTAAAAGAGCAGACAGTGACACTCAAGTGAACAGAAGTAAACAGTCAAAAGTAGGAAGTGAATTTTAAGTGGGAAACATATTCTGCAAAAAGCGAACATATAAGTCTTTTAGTGGCTGCTTATCTAGTGGGGGTACTTAGCGAATATCTGCGTTGGCATAACGAAGTCAGTTTGCAGAACCCCGAGATATGAACTTTCGAAACACTTGTATTTACTAAAAGTATTCATTAACATTGGCAAAGTAATAATCATACGAGGTACCCCAAAACACTACAAACAGGACAATTACAGACAATGATAGAAAAAAAATTGGACCTGGGATCTGAAACGCTTCTAAACTTTAGATGATTTATTGGCCTCATGCTTTCAACTGATGTGGAGTGAAGCGACTACATCGAATCCATAACTGCATCTATTGCAAGAAAACTTGGCTCGCTATATCGTGCCAGAGCATTTTTCTCGTCAGAATACATCCTGCACTTTTACAAATCTACCCTTCATCCGTGCATTGAATAATGCTGCCATTCTGGTCTGCTGCTCCTGTTATTCATCTCGAGGTTCTTGACAAAGAATCTGTAATGTAATAGATCTTGACCTGGCAACTCGACTTCAGTCATTTTCTCACCGATATGGTGTGGCTTCCCTCTGTCTTTTCTACAAATATTTTTATGGCAACTGCTATGACGATCTTTCCCCCCCCCCCAATGTTCAGACTAGATAGATTTAAGCGTGCTGCTAGATTGGCGTTTAGGTCTCACCCTTTTATTGTTGAAATAGATAAATGCAACCGGAACTTCTTCTCCAACAGTTTCTCGCACTTCTTGCCCGTGGAACTTCATTCCGTTTACATGCTTCCTTGATAAGTCTTTTCTCCTAATTTCACTACCTGTAACCCCCTGCATACTAGCCGCTTTCCCGCCTTGCTTGGGGTGAAATGATTAAGAATAATACCCAGTTTAAGATAATAAAATCTTAGAACCTTAATACATTAATGCACACCTTAAAATCCGATATTAATTAAAGGTTCTTCAAATTTCGTTACTTATAGGTCTCTATCTTTAACCCGTTAAGGACAACACTGTCCTCCAAAACCTGACGGTGGACATTCCTGGGTTAAGATGAAAATATTCCCTGTAGGTAAGGAGAGACAAAAGAAAATTATCTGTTATTGTTGGATCGTTAAAATGTAGAATGAAGGAACAATCCGGTAGAAAATATTTCTTTTTATGTGCCGTGTCCCTTCAGAGCGTGGGTGTTTATTTCTTTCCACAACTTTCTCACCTTTGTAGTTCTTAGCAATATTTGCCACTTTAATATCCCCCTGCACTCCCCCTTCTACCGTTCACAAACTCGGGGGAAGGGAGGGAGGTGCAGGTTATTCGAGGTCTTCCTCTTACCTGCTGTATATACTGGGAGTACCAGAAAAAAGTAAAAAAAAAAAAAAAGAGAGACGGACATACGCACACACCCAAAAAGAAGAGAGACGGCGACACACACAAAAAAGAAGAGTCGGAGATAATATAGACACATACACACGCTCATGCAAAAAGAAGGTTGACGGAGATACATACACAAAGAAGAGTGACGGTCACACACACGCACACACACACACAAACACACACACAAAAGAGTGACGGTCTTACACACACACACAAAAGAGTGACGGGGACACACACACAAAAGTATGAAGGTCTTACACACACACACACACACACACACACACACACACACACACACACACAAGAGTGACGGGGACACACACACAAAAGAGTGACGGGGACACACACACAAAAGAGTGACGGTCTTACACACACACACACAAAAGAGTGACGGTCTTACACAGACACACACAAAAGAGGGGACACACACACAAAAGTGTGACGGTCACACACACCCAAAATAGTGATGGTCTCACACACACACCCACAAAAGAGTAACAGACACACACACACCCACAAAAGAGTGACGGGCGCGTGCACACACAGACACACACACACACACATATAAGTGACGGGGACACACAAAAAGAAGAGTGACGGTGGAAAGAAAAAAAGAGACAGAAAATAGATATAGAAGGAGAGAAATAAAGAGAAGCTAGAATAGCGCATAGAAAGTGAGAACAAAGATAGGAGATTGGAAGAAAGAGACAACGAGTGAAATCCCCCACGAGTAGTGGGATATAGGGAAGGTAAACGAAGCGAAAGAGGGAGACGAAAGAGAATGGAAAAGAAAAAAAAAACATTGGCAGAAGTAGGAAGGCCGATGAGATAAACCAGGGAAAACATTTACATGAAAGAAGGAAAAAAAACGCCTGAAATGTGTGTGTGTGTGTGTGTGTGTGTGTGGTTGTGTGTGTGTGGTTGTGTGTGTGTGGTTGTGTGTGTGTGGTTGTGTGTGTGTGTGTAATAAAGAAAATATGAAATAATGAATGCCAGCCGAAGTTATCGTTGCTAAAAATCACTGCAGACATAAAGACCCGGCGCGTATAAAACATACGCTTAGTTAGCAAGAATTCATTCAAACAAATTTTATTAAAATCGACCGACACGTTTTCATTTTAGTTTCTAATGTCACACGCCCGCGTCAAATTCATGTAGAAACTGTCTAAAGTTAATAATATTTCTGCCCAAGTAATTTCGATCATTTCTTGTCATTGTCAAAAACGTTAATGTTATCAATGAAAAGTAGAAGAGTTAATATTGGTATAATCTAGGCCAGGGGGTCGGCAAACTACGGCACGCGTGTAACACGTGACACGCCAAGCAACTTCCAATGGCTCACAGCCACAAATGACATCACAAAGTCCGAACCAATAACTACTACAACGCAAAAAAGATATTTAGCTGTTTCAATTTTAATGTATACTAAAGTATATATACTATATATTACTATATAAAATACTAGCTTAAAAGCCGCCCTATCCGGCGGCATTTAAGCTAGCTCCTGTAGAGGATTCTTGTTTTGTCCATCATCACAATAGCTAGGGAGGATTACATGTGATTGGTATCAATAAACTACAGAAGAATTCAATATTGATCGCTGCATTTAAGTATTAAATTAATTTTTAAGCTTACCTTTTAAAAGTTCCACAATAATACTTCTGAGGCAACTTAATTTAAAGACGATTTGATTATTACATAGATCCTTATTTTCCGTGGAAAAATTATTTATATTTCATGGGTGACAGAACAGCGGACAATTTATAAGATAAAATTAATATAGTGTAAAGATGGGAAAATAGAAATTAGAATTAGTTATACATTCAACATTTGAAGAGTTAGAGAAACATAACAGCTAATTAAGTAAAACCTATATTATGGAATATAATATATTAATATATATTTTTAACTTCGCATAATCTTGCAATCCTGAATCTGGGCTCAACGAAAATCGTTTCCTGCGCCTAATTTTTCTATTTTTTTTTTCAATGTGCTATGTATCATTAAAATCGAACCAGTGGGAGCGGAGGTTTTGCTTAGATACACACTGTACTTTCTAAGATATTGTAGAACAGGTATATTGACCTTGACTTGTATAAAAATACATATGCTGTTGGCACACTGAATGATTTTAAAACCGTAAGTCGACACATAGCTAGCACAAGGTTGCCGACCCCTGATCTATGCGTTTTAAGAACGTTAAGTTAGTAAAGAGAGAAGAAAGGGTTAAACATCAATGCTTATTATTTTAGCTTCATTTCACATTGACGTTCTCTTCTCAATGTATACATGATCCTCCATTTGCAATGTCAGTGTTTCCGGTTTTAAATATTTTTGAACACGTGTTTTAGATTTGTTATTTTCTCTTCCACAGTTACATGCTATTTTGTACATGTAACACTTTCTCTTTAGCAGCTAAACTTTTATGAGATTGCTGCGCAATCTTGCACTGAGTCGGAGTACAGAATAAGATATATTTGCAATGTCAGCAAGTTGAAATTTCAAAAAGACAAATATAAATACAGATAGAACTTTATTTGTTAGAATGATTTGCCCCGTAAATCAATTGAATTCATGTTATTCAAATATAAACCATATAAAATAAATTCTTTCGAAGGCTGCGATCATCAGCCTACGCAGATAAATGTCACTTCATTCAAATCATAATATTTATCTTCCTTGTAGATCATAAAAACAATTGAAAGTAAAGCGTTTTCCTTCATTGCGACCTCATTGCTATTATTTCGTATTGCGGTTTCGTAAAATACAAGATGGCTGCCTATTTTTGGAATTGCTATTTCTATGTACAGGAGACTTTATCGCATATTTTTATTTCGATGTGATAACCTTTCTATTCTTTATATTAATATAATTATCTACAAATTTCTTTTTTTTTAATTCATATTTCCTAAAGTTATATTGTATATCAAATCTTAAAATACGAACATTACGCTTAAATTATCGAGATACAGTGGGACATGCATTTGGTGGAACGTCTAATAGCAAAACAATAATCGAATTGATTGTTTTTGCTACTGGCAAAGGGAAAGAAGGATGCCATGACATTCCCGACTTTAAGCTTTTAGAGCGTGATTCGAACTGCACAAAATAGAAAAGTGTTAATTGCAAATTGTTTCGTATTAAGACTGTCTATTAATTAATAACAGTTTGCAAATTGCATTCCGTTGCATTTGAAATCGTACAAAAAGTAGCTGCTCTGGATATAATAATGTTCCAAGACAATTTCCTCACAAAAGTTATTGATTTCTTTTCAGTATCTGTCTATATTTGCAAAATATAGACAAATATATATTTTTGTTTGTATAAAAATTGCAATATGAGCACTGGTAAAAAATGTTTGCTGAAGACATTAGGTTTATAATACCCAGAAATCCACACACAGTGGATAAAGGCGTTAGTTAGATCCAGAGACAGGACCCAAAGAGTGTGAATTTCAATACCTGGTTAAGGCGGTGGAGAACTTGGAGAGGGGAATTAACAGGAGACAACTGATAACTGACATTCACTAGACATGGCACGTGGAACTAGAACAGTCTAGCCAAGTGAGCGAAATAAAAGGGTTCAGTTCGACATTCCAACCACCTGAAGAAGGCCGGAGCGTACAACGCTCAAAACGTTGCGATAAATCTGGCCACAAAGATGAGGACAATAGTCCGAGTAACGTAAATAGTGATTTCTTTTCATCGTAGCGGAAATAAAAGAAATAAAATCAGACAAGTTTCCGAGGATGGGGGTGGGGGTTGAAAATTTGTATAATGTTTATTATTTTCAGTTCATATTGCTTGCAAAAACGAAATAGAATAACACCAAAAAAACATAGCATGGCAGTCTAATAATTGTAATAAACAGCTGAAATGAACAGAGGCAAGACATATAAGTCAAAAATTAATAACAGGCAGTGTTTCTTTGCCATAACCATCTCGAAAAGACTTGAAGCGGATTACTTTCTGAATCAGAGTTTTCCTATTAAATTTAAAACTAAAAGCTTAAAGTAAATTTTGGCCAAATAACTTGTGACTAGATTAAGCTAAACTCAACAAAATAAAAGAAAACATTCCTTTCTAGAGAATAAAACTGAAAAGCAACCTATCTGATATTGTTCGTCATAATTGAAAAAGAAATATTATTACACACACACAGAATTATTTAATGTTTGTTATATCATGCTACAACACACTTTATTATGCTCATTCAACAGAAGGCCACATCAGATAAGTTGAGTTTAGTAAATATATTTTGTCCTGTAATGAAATCTTGGTCTTAGGATACAGACATGACTTTTGAGATCATTAAGTAATCCTCGACGGACATGTTCATAGGCTTCTTCCTTCCTTCCTAAACAGTTGAGTGTCAGACCTTTCATTGCCAAGGTTTCTAAAATGCATAAGTAAAAATTATCAGTGCACAATTAAAAATTTCACGTACTTGACATAAAATGCATCAGAGAGACTTGAAGTTGATTATGGTTTATTTTTCAGGTGCTTTTTATCGCAACAGCATGGTTCAGAAAAAAAAATTCCCAATGACAGGGGAAAAAAATTTGAGTTTTATAAGAGGTTTATTCATATTTCCAAATATTCTGGCCGTAAGATTCAACTCGAGCAAAATTCGCCTTGGTAAATCATTTGAATTAAAATAAAAGAAATACTAGTCAATCGTTAATCACAAATAGAGTCTCTGTCTTAATCATTTCAAAAAAAGACTGTGTGGTTTTTGAATGCTAAGGTTAGTTTTGAATTCAAAACTAAAAACAAACAAAAAAGTTGTTTGATAAAAACGTGTTTTGGGGCTATGAATCATTTTATGCGTTATTTTCCTGAAACGCATGATAAGCTGTTGGTTGGTTGGTTGTTTTGTTTAATGGCATATCAACCTCAGTGGGTCATTTAATGCCAACAACTTTTTTTTCCTGGTAATATTTTTTTCCTCAAAAATGTATAGCTGGTAATATTATTTAAAAAAATGTATTGCTGGTAATATTTTTTTTCAAAGACGTATTGCTGGCAATAGTTCTTTTCTTTAAAAATTTATTTCTGGTAATAATTTTTTTTACAAAGTATTTCTGGTATTAAAGACTGTTTTTACACTTTCATAATGCTTTTAACATCAGTTTCGGGGTTAACTACTTGTCCATAGGTGGAACCCTAACAGGTGTTACGACCCCGGGTCAGGGTGGACCTGGGAACACCAGCAATTAAGAGGTGGTTCCACGTTCCTCAAAACCTGATCAGAGGCCTTGCTGTTGGACGTAGTTTATCGTCTTACCCTGGACGCAGATGTTGTTTATCGTCTTACCCAGGTCGGATGATAAAGTGTCTTCTTTGTTTACATATATTAACAGTATTCATTGTAATATTATTAAAAATTTTAGATGAAGCATTGTAAACTATATTTAATTTCTGACCAGTATATTTACCTTAGCTCTCAGATCGTTATTTCTTGATCGTTTTTAAGCAGCGTGGATCTAATTACATGGGGGATGAGAGTTCGAGTCTCACTAAAAGTTCATTGTTTATTTTGGATCTGTGCGTATTAATACCGTCAGTTAAATAAAGATTTTTCTTTTTATGTGCCGTGTCCCTTCAGAACGTAGGCGATCATGGCTCTCCATCCCCCCATCCGTTTTTAGCTCTAAACACGTTTTGTCCCTTTGATACTTCCCCCAGGCCACGTTCTGTCATCCATTTGTTCAAGCCCATTAAGTAAGTCACGCGTTGCTTTCTCTTGTCTCTCTTTCTCTCTTTTGAGTATCAGATTCTCCAAGCCCTCTTTTCTCATTACGTGTCCCAGAAATTTCAGCTGCCTCTTCCTGATGTTAAGTATAAGCTTCCTTCTTGTTTGCAGCTTCTCCAAAATCTCATGGTTGCTCACACGCTTGGTCCATGATATATTTAGCATCCTTCTGTAGGACCATACCTCCGTTGCCTCGAGTCTCTTCTTCATCTTTGAGAAGACCATCCAACATTCGCTGCCGTATAAGAGGACAGATGTCACGTAGCAACTCAATAATCTTTTTTTTTGGTTAGCAAATAAATCCTCCTGTCTCGTAAAACTTTATGAGTTACAACTGAATTTAAGATGTAAGAAATACTAGTAATAAATTATTAATTATGAAAATGGATTGTTGTGAATTTTTATATTTTTCCGTTCCAAGTTATACAAATATATCTGTGAAACAGAAGGATGATGAGGATACCATGGACCGAACATGTGAGCAACGACGAAGCTTTAGAGAAAATGGAAACAAAAAGCAAACTTATACTTAACATCAGGAAAAGACAGTTTAAATTTCTAGGTCGCATAATAATGAGAGAAGAGGGCTTGGCAAATCTGATACTCACAGGACAAACTAAAGGTAAAAGAGCCAGCGGAAAACAATGCATAACTTACCCAGTGAGCTTGAGTAAATGGATGACGGAACAGGGTTTAGGAGAGATAACAAAAAGACATAATTTATTAAGAGCTATAGAGGACGGGAAATTGTGGAGAGCCAAATTCGCCAACGTCATGAAGGGACACAGCGCATAGAATAATAAGAAACTGGCGATTTTAGCCTCTAATCTCAGTCTACTTTAAACTGTATCATTCGGGTTTTATTATAATATTTTTATTCCACAGTAGTCGTAGCGATCTATACTACTCTGATTCTATCTATCTATATATGTATATATCTCTCTCGTTCTGTTTGTAGTTAAATGAATTCCTATTAACCACACACTGGGAATCTCTATCTATGAATCAGATCTTTAATCATGAAATTGAAAATAAATCGGCAACAATCTACGCGATGTATTTCTCCAACATCTGATCTATTTTGCACTTTAAATGATTGTAATATTTGGTTAATACATTCTGCTGCTGCTGCTGCCGCCTTCAAACACACAATGCATTTATTGGCTGCGTTAAGAAAATAATGAATTTGCCAACAATCCGATGAGAATGTAAGTCGGTCAGTTGCCTACTTACGCATGCGCACATTGGATTGCTTTCTTGCACTGAAGCAGAACCGAAAAAAAAAATCAAATTATAAATATATATCCTTAAATTAAATTCCCCCCATAATCTTTGTCGATAGGAATGTATAGTTTATATTCGCAATGAAATAAATCACTTTCTTTAAGTACTCAGTCCAAAACCAGAAACAAAGGTTACTCAGTTCCTGCAGGTAACCATTCTGTAAATAGAACTTCATGTTTGCTTGAAATTCAGATAAAATTATGTATGCAGCTCTTCTGGGATATATATATATATATATATATATATATATATATATATATATATATATATATATATATATATATATTAAAAAAATTTACTTGGATATTCGTTGGGAAATATAAATTTAATTCAGAGCGAGATCGATTTCTGTGGACGGATCAATAAATAGATTTAAGTAACTTAGTTAAAAATACTTAATATGAAAGTATTTCTATGGTACTTAAACCTTTCAATTCAATTGAATTTAAGCGCAGAACTAAATTGGTGGCAAGGTCTCATTCCTTTTATGGTTGAAATGGAGAGATGTAACCGTAAGTTCTATGCTAACAGTTTCTTCTCTTCCACGTCTCACTTGTGTACACTCTTTAAATTAAGTAATAGCTGAATGGGAAGTGCTAAAAACACCCCTATTAATACCAAATCTGAAAAAAAGAAGAAAAAAAAGAAAAGAAACAAGCATCTATTTAGACAAAATTATGCTGTGTTCAGTATCTATAGAATTCCGAAACCCAAAATGGCAAGATAAGTATATTAATTAAAATTTGTCTAGTCTGACTCATTAGAAGTACGAATCCACTACCGATAATTGAACACGGACTGTTACGATATGACGCAAGCGTCATACTCACTGGACCAACGGGTCTCGGTTTTTGGTTTGTTTTGCGGCACATCAACCTCAATCGATCATTTAATGCTTGACAACTTTTTTTTCCTGGTAATATTTTTGTTTTGTCAAAAATCTATTTCTGGTAATATTTTTTTCCTCAAAAATGTATAGCTGATAATATTTTTTCAAAAGTGTATAGCTGGTAATATTATTTTTTCAAAAACGTATAGCTGATAATATTTTGTCAAAAACGTATAGCTGGTAATATTTTTTCAAAAACGTATAGCTGATAATATTTTTTCAAAAACGTATAGCTGGTAATATTATTTTTTCAAAAACGTATAGCTGATAATATTTTTTCAAAAACGTATTGCTGGTAATATTATTTTTTCAAGAACGTATTGCTGGTTATAGGTTTTAAAAAAAAAACGTATTGCTGGTAATTGTTTTTTTTCTTCAAAAATTTGTTTCTGGTAATAATTTTTACGAAGTATTTCTGGTATTAAAACCTATTTTTACACTTTTATAATGCTTTTTACCTCAGTTTGGGGGTTAACTATTTAACCATAGCTGGGACCCTAGCAGGTACTACCACCCCCGGTCAGGGTGGACCCTGGAACACCAGCAATTAAGAAGTGGTTCCACACTCCTCAAAATCTCCTGATCAGAGGCCTTGCTGTTGGACGTAGTTTATCGTCTTACCCAGGACGCGGAAGCAGTTTATCGTCATCCCCGGGACGATGTCTAGTCTGAGAAAATACAATAACCAAATAAAACAAATTGATGAATTTTCTTTTATGGACTTTAAAATTCAGCAAGTTTATAAATATTTCAAGGCTTTTTTTCTAAAAGATGGAAAATAAATCATTTTCTAGACTAACTTTATCATTATTAAATGAAGCATTGTCAACCGTTATTAGTTCTTACTAAGATTTCTTTTTACATTATTCGGAATACTGTCCTCATCTTTGTCGCCATATTTATTACAAGGTTTCGGCCGTTGTACGCTCCGGCTTTCTTCAGGTGGTTGGAATGTCGAAGAAGGCCGGAGCGTACAACGGCCGAAACGTTGTGATAAATATGGCGACAAAGATGAGGACAATATACCGAATAATGTAAATAGTGTACATAATACCTCATCTCAGAAATATAGACAGATACTAAGATTTTTTCCTTTTAAATGTTTTTTTCATTAGTAATAATATTATCTTGTTTCTTTTTATATTCGTGATGAAGACATGGTAACGATTACTAATCTTTAGTTTGTATTTCTTTCATCTTAATTTCAATTGCTTTATTTATATTGGTAGTAGTAATAATTTTATTTACTATTTATTTTTTTCTCAATGGGAGTAGATAGGTTCGCCTATCGCCTGGTTCATACACTTCCCCGGTCATTTGAACAGAAATAGAGGTTTGTTCCTTGTTTTCTGTTTAGGATTGGGTTTCCGGTTCCTTTTAAAGTCTACTTCAAATCTATGCTTCTATTTGTTTCTGCCGATGAAATTTTATCTACAATTTATTTATTTTTGTCCTTCATTAGGAGGAAATAGGGTCACCTATTGCCTGGTTCACATCCTCCCCATTTTGTTTTTTGGGGGAACAGGAGTAGAAGTTTATCCATAATTTCTTGTTCAGGATTGGGTTTGTGGTTTTTTCTAAAGTATTTTTCATTCTCTTTCACTCTCAGTATCCCCTTGTGTCTTAGTGGAATTATCGCTCTGCTTGGGTATGAATTGATTAAAGACCAAAAAATAGAAAAACTAGGAAGGAAATCGATCTAAAACTCGAAGTTTCACGTTAACCACGATCCTCAAACAAGCAACTGCTAAAAGACCACATTAAAACAATTCCAAAGAAGAAAAACACCTCAAAGAAACAAAAAGAAAGAAACGAAAAAAACGAAACAAAAAAGAAACGAAAAAAAAAAGAAACGAAACGAAAAAGAAGTGAAAAAGAAACGAAACGAAAAAAAAACGAAAAAGAAACGAAAAAGAAATGAAAAAGAAACGAAACGAAAAAAACGAAAAAGAAACAAAAAACGAACTAAAAGAAGAAACGAAAAAAAAGAAC
Organism: Acanthosepion esculentum; assembly: GCA_964036315.1. Lineage (NCBI taxonomy): Eukaryota > Metazoa > Mollusca > Cephalopoda > Sepiida > Sepiidae > Acanthosepion > Acanthosepion esculentum. The sequence continues at coordinate 141,280,074 of OZ038476.1, forward strand.
CAAAAACAAAAAATAAAGAAACGTGAAAATAGTCGCCCACACGAGTGAAAAGTAAAATAAGCAAAAACCATGGATGGCCCAAATATACGTATGTATAATGGATTCACCTTTAGAATTCAACGTATGAGGGTCCAACAGATGTCAATCGTTACACAACCCGCCCAAATGAGTTGATTATATTAGGAAAGGCTTGTATAAAATCAGTCAAACTCTGAAATATATATATATATATATATATATATATATATATATATATATATATATATATATATGTGTGTGTGTGTGTGTGTGTGTGTACAAGCCTCCCACTACTCTATCGCTATTTCTGTAGTTCAAGATCTTTACAGCCAAGACCTTTCATAGCATATACACAAGGGAGAACCATACTCATTCACTTTATAGTCCATTAATAATTCTTCCTTAGAACCGATACTTTGTGGCAGAGATTCCCGTAAGATGCTTCTCCGATCACTACAAAATTAAATACTTCACGTCTAGGACTTATTTTCCCTATATATCATCATAAACATCACTTACTTCCTTCTTTGACATTTATATAACAAACTCATTCAATAACCTTCTGCCTTGATTGCCTCTTGGGCCTTCTATTAATTGAACAATTAGTAAAATGAGTGCGCCACGAATTCTGCAGTGAGTCCTCCTCAGCTTCAAATTCCGTTTTCATTCCTAGACTGGATGCTATGCAAGGCTAGAGAGACCAGTCTAGCCTACGATTTAACCCATCAATGGGGAAGAAAATGAAGTCATGCCTTTTCCAAGATCATTAGTGCGAAGTGAACTAGACGGGCTCGAAAAGAATTTAAAATCGTTTTCAGCATTCAGTGCCATTCAACACTGAACGGCCGGAAAATGTGCCGTTTGAAATATAGTCAACAAAGAAAAAATAAGTTAGAACAGTAGGAGAGTACTTCATCTGACAACTTTGCTCACGGTAATATTAACCGTTTCCTTGTTAGGAAATATTTTTATATTCATTGGTCGAGTAGCTTGTACTAATGTCAGTTGAAATTTACAAAATTTTTCTCTTAAACAATTATTTAAGAAAATAGGTTTCTCAAGTGCAGGTCTTGTTATCGCTCTTTCCAGTATTGATGAGGAGGTTTCCTTCCTAACTTTTTGTTTGAAGTAGTGTGGAAAATCAACGTCTTGATTATGTCATTATTGTCTCTTCGAGTTACATGTGCTATCCATTTTAGCTGTTGCTGCTGTTGAAAGTCCTCAAGTGATCTTGTGTCTGTTATCTGGTACAGTTAAGAAGATCTTATTAATAACTATTTTTGTATCGAAAAAGCTTGTGGTGTAGAGCTGGAATTTTTAAGTAGGTTCCATTTTCAGACGTTAATCAGAGTCAGTACTATAAAAATTAGGCTTTCTCGATCTGAAACGTCTTGCATTTTTATCTCTTGTCGATTGATTATCGTAGTTTCATTCATTGTAGTTTAATAATGAATACATTTTTTTCGGGATTGCTACCCCACAAAAACATGCTGTTTTTTTAAAATTTTCAGTTTCACCTCAAGACATAGGCGATCTGGGCTCTTCACAACTTCTTGTGCATCCGAAAGTGTCCTGCTATGGTAGACAGAATAAAGGCTTTGACTTTGCAAGGGCATACACTGCAAAAGAACCCCCCCAAATCTTTACAATATTGGTGGTGAGGATTTTGGCATATTCCATACGCATCAGATTTAGCACCTGCAGGTTTTTCATGCGTTCCAATGACTGGAACATTTTCTGTATTACCAGCAATACATTTTTGGAAAAAATATTACCAGCAAACATTTCTGAAGGTTTGTTTTGTTTTTGTTTTACTTTGTTTTACGGCATATCAACCTCACTGGGTCATTTAATGCCGACAACCTTTTTTTCTAGTAATATTTTTGTTTTTTCAAAAATCTATTTTTGTTAATATTTTTTTCCTCAAAAATGTATAACTGGTAATATTATTTTTTCAAAAACGTATAGCTGGTAATATTTTTTCAAAAACGTATTGCTGGTAATAGTTTTCTTCAAAAACATATTGCTGGTAACACTTTTTATTCTTCAGGGATTTATAGCTGGTAATAATTTTTTACGAAGTATTTCTGGTATTTGAACCTATTTTTACACTTTTATAATGCCTTTTACCTCAATTTCTGGGTTAACTATTTGCCCATAGCTGGGACCCTAACAGGTGCTACCACCCCGGGTCAGGGTGGACCTGGGAACACCAGCATTTAAGATGTGGTTCCACGCTTCTCAAAGCCTCCTGATCAGAGGCCTTGCTGTTGGACGTAGTTTATCGTCTTACCCTGGACGCGGATGTAGTTTATCGTCATACCCAGGACGCACATTTCTGAAGGAAAAATATTACATTCAGAAACAAAGATATACAGTCTTTCAAAGATTTTTATCTGGGTAAATCCAGGGATCATTAAATGGCGAATCGAAAATTTACTTTTAATTTAGGATGCAACCGTTGAAAGTGACGGTGAGTATATTTTTGATGAATAATATTTAAATTTAATAAACTTTTCTCTTTATATCATTTCTGGTAAAACGTAATTATTTTGCGAAGAGCCGAATATTTATTTAAACTTTTAATTAAAAATAACAGCCAAGGTGAGTTTATTTATTTCATTTCCATGCGGACTATTGTCCTCATCTTTATTATTTGTTATCCCAACAATTGTGCCCACCGGTTTTCACCATATGTACGCCGTCTTGGGTAAGACGATAAACTACATCCGCCTCCTGGGTAAGAGGATAACTTCCATCCGACAGCAAGGCCTCTGATCGGGAGGTTTTGAGGAGCGCGGAACCACGTCTGAATTGCTAGTTTCCCCGGTTACCCTGACCCGGGGTGGTAGCATCAGTTAGGGTCCCAACTATGGGCAAATAGTTAACTCCCAAATTGGGGTCAAACATTAAGAAAGTGTAAAAATAGGTTTTAATATCAGCAATACACTTCTGGAAAAAATATTACCAACAATACATTTTTGAAGGAAAAAATATTACCAGCAGTAGATTTTTGAAGGAAAAAAATATTACCAGCAATACATTTTTGAAGGAAAAAAATATTACCAGCAGTAGATTTTTGAAGGAAAAAAATATTACCAGCAATACATTTTTCAAAGAAAATAAATTTTACCAGCAATACATTTTTGAAGGAAAAAAATATTACCAGCAGTAGATTTTTGAAGGAAAAAAATATTACCAGCAATACATTTTTCAAAGAAAATAAATTTTACCAGCAATACATTTTTGAAGGAAAAAAATATTACCAGCAGTAGATTTTTGAAGGAAAAAAATATTACCAGCAATACATTTTTCAAAGAAAATAAATTTTACCAGCAATACATTTTTGAAGGAAAAAAATATTACCAGCAATACATTTTTGAAAGAAAAAAAGTATTACCAGCAGTACATTTTTGAAGGAAAAAAAAATAATACCAGAAATACATTTTTGAAGGAAAAAAAATATTACCAGCAGTATATTTTTGAAGAAAAAAGTATTAAAAATTTTGTCGGCATTAAATAACCCATTCGGGTTGATGTGCCGTGAAACAAACCAAACCAAACCAAACCAAACTAAAGCAGATATATGTCGATCCGGATAAGCTACAGGGAATTCCGAAATCTATCATCTTCGGAGGTTGACCGGTTTCGTTCCACTGTCCCTGTCTAGAGATATCTCTCGTTTCCTTAGGCTCAATTATTGTTCGCTTTGAGTCCAAGTACACACTGCATGACTCAGAGATTAAAGTGACAATTATGATATCACCAAATTCACGAACTAACAATGTAATCCACTAGGCTATTGTTCCATGGTACAATTCTCTGTGGAGAACTTGGAGCAACAACAAAGATGAGAAAGATAGCCAGATTGTAAATAGTGTAAATAATGATAACTCTTGTTCCCAGAAATCCAGACAGAAAGTTTGTCATTTCTTTAGCTAACTTTATTTTTTCCCCCACAAAGAGAAAGCAATGAATATGAATATCATCTGCATGTTTTGTGATAGAACGCTTTCAACCATGTTTCTCGTCCTTTTCAAGAATCTTTACGTAGTGGTGTCGCCCATTCTGTATTCAAATGCTTATGACTATTTGGCTGCTATAAATATTTTAAATGTATTTCGAATTGGGAAAGACGACATGTCTACGTAATTCGTATTTTGATTTTTGTAACCAAACTTTTGGAAACAAACTACGCATAGAATTGTGTAAATTATAGTAGGTGAACAGTTTTGATTCCTGTTTGTGATTGTTATAAAAAAGAAAAAAAAGAACTTTGGGTTTGCAATTTGCTTTTATCCAGAAGTTTATGGATGGTTGGCGAATGTGGAATCTTACAAAGTCAATGGCGGGTTTGACAAGATAGAAAATGAAAAAAAAAAAAGATAAAGAAATCATTGAAAGTCAACTCTGAATAATGCCATCAGGAGGAGAGGAAATGAAAAGAAAAAAAAACATCAAAAAAGAATTAAAAACCGAGGAAAATAAGAAGTAATCCTGTGATAAAAATAAATACGAAAAATTACTAATAAAAAAAACTGTCTTTCTCTGTTTGATATCGAATTCTATGTTGATCATCTGTGTAGGGAAAACAGCTGGTTTTTCATTATGATGCATGTCTAATAGCGGCATCTTCACAGGGAAACAAGCGGCAACAGGATGTCCAATACGTACACAAGTTTGCCGATCTCTGTTCGTGTAACACTGTAGGGGATTGATGAATAGATTTTTATATTGAAGTTGCATTAAATTAATCCAGTCCATATGGCGAACTAGTTTCAATTATCAGATCTCAACATTATCAGATCATCGCTTAAAAATAGAGCATTGATCGAGCAGGCAGGAAATCAAAGAGAGATTCTTTTGAGATATACGCCGTTTCAAGAAATTAATCCGAAGATTTTTAAGTAGATATTTGGACGTCTTGACAGCGTTCGCTTGAGACCTAATTTTGCAATCGAGACAACAACAGACTAATCTATATTTTCTTTCATGACGTGGGTTTAATTTCTATTTGAAGACTATAAATAGTTAATTTATTCTCACTATATACATTATTCGGACTATTGTCCTCATGTTTATTACAACGTTCCGGCCGTTGTACGCTCCGGCCTTCTTCAGGTGGTTGGAATGTCGAACTGAACCCTTTATTTCGCTCACTGGGGTAGACTGTTCTAGTTCCACGTGCCCTGTTTAATAGATGTCAGTTATCAGTTATCTCCTGTTAATTCCCCTCTTCAAGTTCTCCACTGGCTTAACCGGGTATTGAACTCACACTCTTTGTCACTGGATCTCACTAAGGCCTTTATCCATTGTGCCATGTGTTCTTGAGGATATCTGTGTATGAATTTCTGGGTATTATAAAACTAGCGTCTTCGGCAACCATTTTTAACAGTGCTCATATTGTAATTTTTTGCTGTTATCATTACATGTTATTACCAGAGCTCATATTGCAATTTTTGTTGTTGTTATCGCCTTTCTCTAGCATTCCTTATTACTGGTTCCCATATTGTGTTCATTTCTAAATAAAGGGTTCAGTTCGAAATTCCAACAACCTGAAGAAGGCCGGAGCGTACAATGGCCGAAATGTTGTAACAAATATGGCGACAAAGATGAGGACAATAGTCCAAATTATGTAAATAATGTACATAATACCTCATCTCAGAAATATAGACAGATATTTATCAAAATTGCTGAAAACCTCCTAAAATCATTTTTACTTTTATTTTATATGCTGCACAAGTTATTGAAAAATCGGGCCCGATTTAAAAACGTTACTTTATCTCTTTTACAGTTTTCTTGGTGGATGTGTACAAATATCATTGATAATTGAACACATTTTTATTTATTTGTTCAAGCCATCAGAAGAATATGCATTAAAATGTAAAGATAACGAAATTAACCTTCAGGTCGGATATAACATTTAACTATGCAACTGCACGCTAGAGAAAAGTGCTTCACAGATCATCTCAAGTGTTTACTTATATTGAAATATACGAAGACAGCGTTATTGCCTTACTGACTTTGCTTATTAAATCGTTTTATCAAGTGTAGAACTCTATTATAAATTATTATATCATGATGTTTCTTTAAGATAGAATATGAAGAACTTAGACTAGTTTCTTCGTATCTAGCTGCATGTCTTCATATCTATACCTCTCCTCATATATGTTTCTCTTTCAAGGTCTTTCTATGCAGCTTCAAATCTGTCTGGGTCTCTCGTCGTTTCAAATCTCACTTTCTCTCTCGTTGTCGTTTCAAATCTCACTTTCTCACTCTCGTAGTTTCAATTCTCTCCCTCGCTCTAGTTTCATATCTCTCTCTCTCTGTAGTTTCATATATATATATATCGCTCTGTGGTTTCATATATATATATATCGCTCTGTGGTTTCATATATATATATATATATATATATATATATATATATATATATATATATATATATATATATCTGTAGTTTCATATCTCACTCTCTCGCTCTAGTTTCATATATCACTCTCTCGCTCTAGTTTCATATCTCACTTTCGCTCTCGCTCGTTTCATATCTCTCTCGCTCTAGTTTCAAATCTCTCTCGCTCTCACTGTAGTTTCATATATATATATATATATATATATATATATATATATATATATATATATTTAAAGACATTTATAATATGTTTAACGTTCTTTTTATAGATACATATTATATACATATTATAAATGTCTTTAAATAAATTGTCGGACTATGTCCAATTCAAATATATATATATATATATATATATATATATATATATATATGTATAGTTTCATATCTCGCTTTCGGTCTCACGCTGTAGTTTTAAATCACTCTCTCGATCTGTGCCAGTTCAAATCTCTCGCGGTCACTCTATGTCGCTGCAAATATGTATTTACCTGTTTTTCTATGTCGTTTCACATCTCTTTCACTCGGTGTGTGTCATTTCAAATCCGTATATCTATGTTTCATTTCAAATCTCTCTCTCTCTCTCTCTCGATCTTTCTGTCTTTCTCCATATCTGTCTCTCGATCTCTATTATCTTCGAAGAAGCGTTTAATATTAATTGAGGCATCAAAGATTTAGTTCAAGAACCCATTCTGCAGTTAAAATAACTACGTATTTCAAAACAGCAGCCGCTGTTCAAGCAATGGTTAATAAATACTAATGCATAGATTCATGACATGGAAGTTCTCGATATTTGAAAGATCAGCATAACACAAATAATTTATTCACACTTTCTCTTCATGTGGTCGTGTACTGGACTTAGTTGGACAGAGCAAATTCTGATCTTTACCACATACACATGTACTGGATAACTGACCATATCTGATGTTGTCTTTGTAAACTAATACGACCCTGAAACTAAATCTCTCAAACTGAAAAATTATTGTTTATTCACCACCGGACTTGGTCAGTTAATAATGGCGTATGACGTGTGATATGTGGTTTGGGGGGCATTTTTCGAACGTGACTCTTGCAAGGATGTGAGATACTATTTCTCTCTCTTATCATCCGTTTGTCTCATGGGGGAACATCCTAAGCACTGCTGGGTCAACGGCTTGTTTATATATCGCGGGCAGCTACTAATATCAGGTGAGGTGTGAATCTGCACCTGATAGCTATGGGTCACCTTCTATGTTAACTTACTGATGCACCTGACTTCTTTGATGCTCTTCAGTGACACCGAGTGCAAAGTAAACTTTAGTCTAACTGAGAGTGAGACCGGTACATGCTGTGGGCACCACATATCAACTCCACTTGTTTCCTGACATTAAATCCAATTAAGAACTCTGGGATTTCAGAGTTGAATCACATACTACACAGGTAAAAGTAATAATCAAGAAAATTTGTCAGATATTCATTTTGTCCTTGATTTGGTCCCAAAAGATATATATATATATATATATATATATATATATATATATATATATATATCATTCTGTACATTAACGAATTTTGTTAATATCTATCAAGCAAATTGTGAGCAAAGTACTGTTCTCGGTAACATCTGCTGCTTTTCCTGGAAGCAAAGTTGATTATTTGTAAATCTTTATCGGAATATATATTTGAAAACTTCCCAGACAAACAATTTTTGTCTGATCTCCAAAGGCACATGCGCAGTACAGGGTGCGGCAGAAGTACTTCCCGCATAGACCTTCCGGAAATAACTCCCACATAATGGTCAGACATTAACTAGATGAAGACACCATTGCCACTAATGTCCTAACGTTTCTGTTCTTTTAGTGTTCTCATCTTTTGCTTTGCTTTTTCTTATATTCCTTCACACTCATTAACCACCTGCGTCTTAGTGGCTTTGTTGTCTTGCTTTGGGTGAAATGATTAAATAAATCCTCCAATATTTCAAAGCTCGGGAGCCACTCAAGACAGAGGATTGCATTCAAAATGGTGATCATAAATGAGGTTTGTAATACGAATTGAAGAGAAGGAGGTAGTAAATGAAGATTATGAGTATAGAGGAAAGATAACGATTGACCCTTGTTTTGAAGAGGTCAAGTTGAAGCAACCACATGGGAGCCTTTTCCGCAAAGTAGGAGTTCTTGGAAATAGAAAATGAAAATTGAGTGAAAAATCTTTTCTTACATTTGAAACACGGGGGAAATTATGGTGATTCGACTCTGTAGAAGGGCCGCAGCGTGTTTAGGTTTTAACTTTAATTCTAATATAAGCCATGAAAATAGAGATAGATTAGCGGCAGGGTTGCAATGTTGTATTATAGGAATGTGTGTGGAAATTAGATCTTTCCAACAACACCGTGTAAACGATTTTGAACTCTGTCTCGGCTGAACGTGAAGACTGAGTAGCTCCAGGCCATTATATATTACACACCCTCACTCGGGATTTGTTTAATTCAAAATTTCAGGCCATTTGAACAGCGCGATACCAATATGTAGTACGGACTTTTGGCCGCTACCTTTTGTGAGCCAGTATGCAAACAGAAACCATGGGACTAAATCTGATCACATATGGAGAGAAAAGGGAGATCACTGCTCTCTGTGGGATCAAGTTGAGATCATTGACAAAGAACACCATTGGGAAATTTGTAAACTTAAGGAATTAGCATATATGCTAGGCCACAAAAATCTCCTGAGCCGACCAAGCATAGAAATGAATAAAATATGGGAACAAGTAATAAGGAGTGCCATAGAAAAGCGATAACAACAACAAAAATTGCAATATGAGCTCTGGTAAAAACATAAAATGAGAACAGTAAAAATTGCAATATGAGCACTGGTAAAAAGGTTACTGATGACATTAGGTTTATAATACCCAGATATTCATACACAGACCTCCTCAAGGACGCATGGCACAGTGGATAAAGGCGTTAGTTAGATCCCGTGATAGGACCCAAAGAGTGTGAGTTCAATACCCGGTTAAGGCAGTGGAGAACTTTCAGAGGGAAAGTAACAGGAGATAACTGATAACTGACATCCATTAAAAATAGCACGTGGAACTAGAACAGTCTACCCCAGTGAGTGAAATAAAGGGTTCAGTTCGACATTGCAACCATGAAGAACGTTGTAATAAATAAGATGAGGACAATAGTCCGAATAAAGTAAATAGTGTAGATGATAGGCATTTCTTTTTCAAGGGTATTTTTTATATGGCCTAACAAATCAGCTTCTATGCAACTATTCACTCGCCTTCCCACACGGGTTGCGTTTATGTGAAGTAACTTTAACTTACACTTCGTCAACTGAGTGAATTTGGTAGCTTATTAGATGTCTGTCGCCTTGTCCAGCGCATCTTATACCCTTGATATGTTTGTCTGCTTTTGCTGATAGCAACACTGACTTGATTTTCAGGTCCATTATGAGTAGGCGACAAGAATGCGAATATGACAAATATGGCGGAGAAAAAGTGAGTTACACCCATAGACAATTCTCATGTATCATAATTCAAATAGGATGGATGTTATAAAAACTAGGTGCGTCTTAATGGGGGCACGTACTACATATACATTTAAAGAGGTTTGCGTTAAGTTCGATAAAGTCTGTTTAAATTTTGTATTTTTCTAAGGAATATTGTCCGTAGGATTAAAATATTATCTTTCTTTCTTATCTATCTATCTATATATATTCATCAGTCTAGAGATGTGCCACACATACACACAATATATATATATATATATATGTGTGTGTGTTGTGTAATATACATAATATATATATATATATATATACACACACACACGCAAGGTGTCCATAAAGTTCGTGTGCACTTTAAAAAATTTATAACTTTATTTGTATTTGCGACAGAAATAATTTGTAAAAAGGATTAGAAAGAAGTAAATCTATATTTTTTAAGGTTTTATTGAAATTTTATTTAAGTTTCCACATGTCCTCCATCATTAGCAATACAAAGGGTAATACGAATTTGTAAACTTAAGGAATTAGCATATATGCTAGGCCACAAAAATCTCCTGAGCCGACCAAGCATAGAAATGAATAAAATATGGGAACAAGTAATAAGGAGTGCCATAAATGCAAAAAAAAAACAAAAAAACACGTAAAAGTCATCGAAAACAATCGTAGTTATAAACAAATGAGAATCCAAAATTTCAAGATTGCGGGTCCAGATACGGCCCAGGATTTTTTTAATTTGCTTACGGAGTCGGCCTGATTCCAAAATGGTATGATATGTTGGGCTTCGGACTCTAGGAGTAACTTTGAAAAAGTGTGACACACTGACATTCGCATATATATATATATATATATATATATATATATATATATATATATATATATATAATATAGAAAAAACAACTGAAAAGTTGCAAATTAAAAAAAATTGAATGTTTTTTTGTGTGAAAGTATTTATTTATATTTTTTATATATATATTTTTGATATTTCAGATCGGCCTCGATCTTTCGTCAGAAATGGCTGTTTTCAGAAGTTGTTTACATTAAGTAGCGTCCGTCGCGAGACGCGGACGTCACGTGATATGGAATGCAACTGTGTTTGAATATTTCTAACGTAAATCTAACTGTAGTAATATTTTAGATGTTGTTTAAAAAAATTTTTTTTAACTATATCTAACAAAAATCTTTTGTTTAACTATTGAAATATTTATAAAGATTTAATTTACCCAAGTCTTTCTTAGGAGAATGCTGCTATTCAAAGTTTTTAAAGTTTAACTGAAACTTACTTGAGGTAAAGACGTTGTGCCAGCAGAATTTTTAAAATGTATATAGAGATTTTTATAAAAATAAATAAAGGTATTCCCTGTAGTTCTCTATTAGGTTTCCCAATAAAAAAAAAACAAATAATATCGTCTTACCTATGTGCGCCTGTCTTACTACCTACCTTCTAAGCAAATTCACTTTCTTCACATCTATTAATATCATGAATAAAAAGCTTACTTGTACATATTCCTAGAAATTCAAATGGGAACTGGTATATTGCACTAACAATATACTCCGCAATTTTTACTTTAAATGTTGACCTTGAGCCATACTCTTAAGTCAAAAATTGTCAAGTTAAGAAAATGTATCTGTCTATATTTCTGAGATGAGGTATTATGTACATTATCTACATTATTCGGACTATTGTCCTCATCTTTGTCGCCATATTTATTACAACGTTTCGGCCGTTGTACGCCCCGGCCTTCTTCATGTGGTTGAATTGTCGAACTGAACCTTTTATTTCGCTCACTGGGATAGACTGTTCTAGTTCCACATGCCATGTTTAATGGATGTCAGTTATCAGTTATCTCCTGTTAATTTCCCTCTGAATGTTCTCCACTGCCTTAACCGGGTATTGAACTTACACTATTTGGGTCCTGTCACAGGATCTAACCAACGCCTTTATACACTGTGCCATGTGTCCTCAAGGACCCAAAGAGTGTGAATTCAATACTCGGTTAAGGCAGTGGAGAACTTTCAGATGGGAAATTAACAGAAGATAACTGACATCCATTAAACATGACACGTGGAACTAGAATAGTCTACCCCAGTGAGCGAAATAAAGGGTTCAGTTCGACATTTCAGCTAACTAACGCCTTTATCCACTATGCCATGTATCCTTGAGGAAAATGTTTTAGAATAATAACGTCTTTTCCCATAGCTTCATTTAAGTTTCAAAGTTGTCAGGTATTATAAAATTTTAAAGCAGTTGTGTAAGCCAACGAACCGTGTGAAACATTACTGTAGTGAATTGTAAAACTTTCCTCACTATGGAGCAATGGTTAATACTACAGCTATTCCAATCTCCACTATGTGTTTCTCACTCAGCTGAAATTACCTTGGCCTTGTGCCACACTAATTTAAACCTTTAATCTAATTTGAGCAAGTACGTTAGAGCGACTACATCGAATCAATGTTTGCATCTACTGCTACGAAAGTTGGATCACTTTTTTTGATCAATTTTCTTTTCTCATCAGAGTCCATCTTGTACATTTACAAATCTATCATTCGTCCATGCATTGAATACTACTGACATATCTGTTCTGTTGCTCCAGCTATTCATCTTGCGGTTCTTGACAAAATCCAAAGAAAGATCTGTAATGTAATCGACCCTGACTTGCCATCACGACTTCAGTCATTTTCTCACCGACGTGACGTGGCTTCCCTCTGTCTTTTCTACAAATATTTTCATGACAACAACTCTGACGAGCATTTCCCCCTGGTGCCCCGACTATAGGAATTTAAGCGTGCTACTAGATTGGCATCTAGGTCCCACCCTTTTACTGTTGAAATAGATATTGAATCCCGTTCATATTTTGTCCTTTCTTCAATCCTTCCAATACCCAGTCTTTTCTCTCACTTTCACTGTCATCCCCAGCGTACCTTTTTCGCATTGTTTAGGGTAAAATGATTATAAAAAAAATCCGTTGACTTTTGGGCGTTCAATAATATATTTGTTTCACATAATACCAGCTGTGTAAGGCGTCCAGTGAAGAAAGTTTATTGACAATTATTTTTGTGCGAGACATTTTAGTCCAAGACACGACTAGGGATTATTCCATAAACTAAAAGCCCGTGTAGATAGTTTGAAAAAAAATCATCAAAAGTTATCTCCCTTCGGTATTCTGTTTTAGGTAAAAATTGACAAGACTTTTTCAATAACTGTTCTTGCTTATATAAGCAGTGATCCATATTGTCGGTCCCTGACAATGACGTGGAGGTCATTTTGATTTTAAATCTCCTGATTTGCTCTTTGATAAAATCCTTTACAAAGTTCTTTTAACTTAGGGAAGGAAAGGTTCTTTTCTTGAAAAGGTTATTTCGCATTTTACATTGAAAGAATTTCAAAAGACCGGCGAGGAGTGTGAACTGGACTATAGGCGTACCTATCTACTCCTAATAACAATAATGCCATGTGGCTCGAAGACGGACGGCGCCATATTACCAGTCTTGTTATAGAGACGGCATATATGACACAGCATGTACCCTAATTATTACGATCGTAAAAGTTCAAGCAGGACAGAGAGCTGTCTCGCCTGTTATGTAACCAGTCACAAGCTTGCTCATGTTAATTCAAGAATAGTATCCCTTCGGCTAAAGAGGCCATGAGAGACCCTGTTTGACATTCCAATGTTATATAAGCAATCAACAAAATATAGAAAGAATAGTGGAGCGTTAAATGGTCGATGCAGTGAATTCAGATAATTTTACCTCCAGCGAACGTGCCTTTAGTACGTAATACACTGGAAAGTGATTGGATGAAAGGCCGCCATATTTCGATTCGCTTATAATTGGTGACAAAAAAATAAATAAATAAAAAGAGAACGGGTATAGTAAAACCATAAGCTGGAGTGAGATAGATTGATACATAAAAGAGAGGAGTTAGGTATTTAGATAGGTAAGGAAACAGTAGCGAGTGAGGACGAAAGAGAAAGTCTGGTTTGGTGGCTATATGTAGGGCAGGTTTCTGTATAATGTCGCACATGCGCATTCTCG
>OZ038476.1:141304006-141306506 GCA_964036315.1 Acanthosepion esculentum
AATATACATACTATATATATAATATAATATACATACTATATATATAATATAATATACATACTATATATTTATATATATACACATACACATATATACATACTCTCTCTCAATATATATATACACACACACATATACATGATATATATATACCTATATACTCACTCACTCACATATATATATATATATATATATATATATATATATATATATATATACATATATATACATATATATATATACATATATATATATATATATATATATATACATACACACACACTATTATTAATACTCGTTTGGTAAAACACCTCAGATAACTCAACTTGTAGATATGTCAAAAAAAAAAAAAAATCGGTAGCCAAGAAAAAAATTCGAAATAAAAAAGAATGAACTAAAAACACCCGGACAGAGCCGAATAAATCCACCCGTGGCTTAAGTCTTTAGTCTAAAGAGAAAAAAAAACAGGTGAGTAGTAAGACTAAAACATAGTGTTCTCAATACGCTATGTAGAGCGGTAATAACTATATATATATATATATATATATATATATATATATATATATATATATATATATATATATATCCACACTATGGGTGTATTAAAGACGACAGACACGCTGCTGTGATTAAACTTTTCATTTATTTTTTCTTGCACTTCTCTTGAGGAAGGTGCTATAGCAGGGTTTGTATCTCCGAGCCCGGGCCCCTTCTCCCATCTTATCTAAGGATATGAGTTTCCTCCACTACCGTCCGGAAAGTTGCAGATGATCAAGTGCCGTTTGAAGAATAAGTTTAGCTGCCTAAGTTTTTGCGACATTTCTTCTTATCTTTACCACACCTTAATTGTTTTTGTTGTCAATGTTTGCGGCGATAAAATTCAACTTGTTCTACCAATTGGGTACATCGAAAGAAACAACTAAATCGAAAAAGCATTAATCCGATCTCATCGATTCATTCATTTCTATTCTATTTTTACCGCAGCAATAAACAACGGATGGATAGGAAATGTTCAATACTTGATCACAATCATACAATCTTATTGAAACGTGTCAATCTAAGACGAGAGATCAGTTTAGTGAAGAACAACAACAGAAACATCTGAAGCCTTCATTTTCTTTTCTAGATAAAACTCTTAACGAACTGAATAGGTTTTTTGTTCATTTTATTTCCCTTTATTGAAAATCATTTGATAAAATACTGCTGGAACTGCTATGCAAACGCTGACATATTTTGGAAGGGTATTAGAATAATCCAGTACATATACAGTCAGCAAACCGCCTGCTCATGGTTGAAAATGATTTTAGTAAATACTAGCAGCTTGGTCCGGCGTTGCCCGTGCTTGATTCAAAAATCATACGACTCATACAGCAATCGCTATCACTTGACTTAAAATATTTCTGCCCTTGCTTGTCTTTAAAGGAGTGCCCTTTGCCGTCCTGATGTTGCTAGATGCCTTACTTCTTGCCTATACCACACTACGAATTTTTTCTAAGCTCTATACTAAACAAATACTTTTTCACACCCAACCCAGTTCTGCGAAATCAGAATCAACGTTGAGTTTAAGCAAGCGAATGAACCAATTGGAGTAAAGTGCTATGCAGATTTAAATTTTCCCACTTGTGACGAATGCAGCTATCGATTTTTTTTTGCATGCTAGCATGCTAGTTAACATTCGTGTCAGTCATCTGTTGACTCTCACACTGGTCAATAGAATCTTCTTGCCTATTCGTGGCAGCCAGCTATAGGCTCTCACTCTGGCCAGTAAAGAATGGCTGCAAACTACATGAAAACTGCCGTAGAAGCATGAAAAAATCGATTATTTCCACTATCGATGGGAGTTGGGAAATGCAAAGTCAGTCTTAGCCTTTTCGCTAACTTGGAGCACGTGCATGTAAATTTTGGTGCAAATCCCTCGAAAATTGCGGCCGTGCATTCGTCACACACACACACACACACACACACACAGCCTTTTATAGATAGAGATACAGAAATAGAAAGAGACGTAAGAAAAGGATGTTTCTTCTCACTGAATATATCAATCCTATACAGTGAAGTAATTCTGAGAGAATTAGGAGTCCTACCAGGATTCATTATTGCTAACCACAATTGTAAGAACATGAGATATGCAGATGACCCAGTGTTGATAGACACGGAAAGAAAACTACAGGAAGCAAAGTGATAAGTCTAAACATCAAGTGCTGGATTATCGGCAAAAGGAAAAGACAAACATGCAAATTACAAAAAGGAGATACTAAAATCAAGCAAGCACTACAATTGACATATCTTGAAGTGTTTTAACAGATGATAGAAAGTGCGACACTGAAATCTGAAAGCGCATTGGGATAGTGAAAGATGCCTTCCAAAAGCTAAGCAGAGTATTAAGAAACAGAAACATTTCGTTAGAAACAAAGAAAAGAGTATCGGGACTGATATGTAATATCGGCCCTCCTTTATGGCAGTGAATGTTGCATAATCACATTAAAGATGAAGAACAGACTTG
>OZ038476.1:141314006-141324006 GCA_964036315.1 Acanthosepion esculentum
ATATTATATATGTATATATATATATTATATATGTATATATATATATATATATATGTATATATATATATATATATATGTATATATATATATATATATATATATATATATATATATATATGTATATATATATATATATATATATATATATATATATATGTATATATATATATATATATATATGTATATATATATATATATATATATATATATTATATATGTATATATATATATATATATATATATATATTATATATGTATATATATATATATATATGTATATATATATATATATATATATATGTATATATATATATATATATATATATGTATATATATATATATATATATATATGTATATATATATATATATATATATATGTATATATATATATATATATATATATATATATATATATATATATATATATATATATGTATATATATATATATATATATGTATATATATATATATATAACACATTAGGAAATGTACAAAGACCGATAATTATTTTAAGAATTTTTAAATTTAAAAATTTTTATTTTATTTTTTTTATATTTATACGTTCTTTTTATAGATACAAATTTGTATCTATAAAAAGAACGTATTAACAAAAAAAAAATGCATTAATATATATATATATATATATATATATATATATATATATATATATATATATATATGTGTGTGTGTGTGTGTGTGTGTGTGTGTGTTTGTGTGTGCGTGTGTTCTGATTCAAATTCCTTATCTGGAGGTAACCAGGTAATTGGCATATCCATTAACTTAACTTCATCAGTATATGGTAAAATTAACTTATAAATACCAAATTAGTGCACAGATACTACAATGATTCTTGGTAGAGTACTTTCGCGCGGTAAGACACTGGTTCTAAACCAAGTGCCGACTCATACGCAGATAAACCAAGCATTTTTGGTGAGTACTATGCATATCTAAAAGGTGATGTATGGGGGGGGCTCTTAATAGAAAACACGTCAACTTTGATGCCGTAGTTAAACTACTCTACATTAGATAGATAGATAGATAGATAGATAGATTGCATAGGGAGAAGTGGATTTATGCCTTACCTAAAGGCATTAGTGTGAAAATCATTTCGATTTGCTCTCAAAAATCGTATCCCAATTAAGATTGTTTTTATTTCGTACTAATGATTTTGGGCAAGGCCTGAATCCACATCTCCCTATGCCTTATCTTAAAAAACATGATCCGACCGTGGCATGATAATAAAGAAATCTATGTTTATGTGAGCATTCGAGCGAATCATTTTCCCATAACTGGCTTACTTGCCCAAACAGTTTCAGCTAAGAGCTAACCTTAATTCGTAAACTTAAGGAATCAGCACATATGCTAGGCCCCAAAAAAAATCTCCTGAGCCGACGAAGCATAGAAATGAATACAATATGTGAACCAATAATAAGGAGTACCAGAGAAAAGTGATAATAACAACAAAAATTGCAATATGAAATCTGGTAGAAAATGATTGCAGATGACATTAGGTTTATAATAACCAGATATTCATACACAGATGTCCTCGAGGAGACATAGCACAGTGGGTAAAGGCGTTAGTTAGATCCAGTGACAGGTCCTAAAGAGTATGAGATCAATACTCGGTTAAGGCAGTGGAGAACTTGGAAAGGGGAATTAACAGATAACTGACAACTGATATCCATTAGACTTGGCACGTTGAACTAGAACTACTCCAGTGAGCGAAATAAAGGGTTCAGTTCGACATTCCAACCACCTGAAGAAGGCTGGAGCGTACAACGGCCGAAACGTTGTAATAAATATGGCGACAAAGATGAGGACAATAGTCCGAATAATGTAAATAGTGTACCTCATCTCAGAAATATAGACAGATACTGAAAGACTGAAACGTTGTAATAAATATGGTGACAAAGATGAGGACAATAGTCCGAATAATGTAAATAGTGTACCTCATCTCAGAAATATAGACAGATACTGAAACGTTGTAATAAATATGGCGACAAAGATGAGGACAATAGTCCGAATAATGTAAATAGTGTACCTCATCTCAGAAATATAGACAGATACTGAAACGTTGTAATAAATATGGCGACAAAGATGAGGACAATAGTCCGAATAATGTAAATAGTGTACATAATACCTCATCTCAGAAATATAGACAGATACTGAAGAGCTAATCTTATTTTTTTTATTCTCAGCAAGTGATTATATATCTATTTATCTATCAACACATTTCAAATAAGCACACAGATATAGCGTAATAAATTTCAAATTATTTCTAGTGACAGATACTGCTGTTCAGTCCATTGTTCCTATTCGGCCCTACATTGAAGTCAGATTGGCACAACCTCATCTTCTTATGTAATCACCATGTTTGGATGTATTATATTCGTTAGTTCCACCAGCTTTTAGGACCCGCCATGCTGGGTACATAGTGGCAAACCACGCCCATTATATTTGTGCTCCTTTGATAAAAAGCAAGTTCCGTTCAAACCCCTTCTTTCTCGGAACTGTTACTTTGTAGAACACGCTCCCGAGAGAATGCTTCCCTGACAACTACAATTTTGGTTACTTTAAGTCCAGGGTCAGCCGATATCTCTCCTATTTGTCCTCATAATACGTTCCTACTTCTCCCTTACAATCTCACCGGGTGTCTCTCTACCTGGAGTGGCTCTTGAGTGTTGTATTGATATTAACCACGCCGAGAAATGTTTTTCCATTTTTGAACTAAGCAAACTGATCTCTAGAAGAGTGGCAGACAATATTCTGATACAAAACATTTTTGTGAAGTTGGTTGGTGGTTTTGTTTTATGGCATATCATCCTCAGTGGGTCATTTCATGCCAACAAAATTTTTGAAATAGATACATAGCGATAGTTTGGTAAAACATGTGTGTACGTATACATATATATTTGAACCATTTTTCAATTACTCAGATTTTTAAGTACAATCCAACTTTTAGGAAATTTACAATCTTGGATGGTTTTATTTTCGTAAAAAGTTTTTTTTTTTAATTTCTCACTTGGTTTGGTTTGTTTTGTTTTACGGCATATCAACCTCAATGGGTCATTTAATGCTGACAACTTTTTTTTCCTGGTAATATTTTGTTTTGTCAAAAATCGATTTCTGGTAATATTTTTTCCTCACAAGTGTATAGCTGGTAATATTATTTTTTCCAAAATATATTACTGGTAATAGATTTTTTTTCTTCAAAAATCTATTTCTGGTAATAATTTTTTTACAAAGTATTTCTGGTATTAAAACCTATTTTTACACTTTCATAATGCTTTTTACCTCTGTTTCAGGGTTAACTATTTGCCCATAGCTAGGACCCTAACAGGTGCTACCACCCCAGGTCTGGGTGAACCTGGGAACACCAGCAATTAAGATGTGGTTGCTCGCTCCTCAAAGCCTCCTGATCAGATGCCTTGCTGTTGGATGTAGTTTATTGTCTTACCCTGGACGCGGACGTAGTTTATCGTCATACCCTGGACGCGGATGTAGTTTATCGTCATACCCAGGAAGGTTTTGTGAAGTCGGACCTCAATTTTAAAATAATAGTCTTAGGCAAAAAAAAAATTAGCAGTATAAAATGATACTCGTCGTCATTCATATTTAAACTTTAAAATTTTTGTGATAATTTAAAAAAAAAAAAAAATGCGTCTACGCGACCTTGTGGGTGATGAATTATTTTCCACTCTATAACCACTTTTCCCAGAGAAGAAAAGTCGCGAGTCTCTCGTGCCTATATCGCGATTTCCATGCCATATGTTTTGATTAGCTACATTCTTCAGTCCCATCACCCTTAACCTTTACAACTGGGACCTGCGATGCCACATCCACAAAAGTGAATCATCCTCATTTCCTTCGTATAATGTATACTATAAAGTTTCATTCAAACAGCTTCTACCCAAGAAACAATGCTTTGTGGAACAAACTACCGGTAGAAATGGTTTCCCAATCACTATAATCTTGACCTCTTTTAATTTAGGTTTCACTGTCATATTTCCTGCATAACCCCAGGAATTTCACTTCTTGCATTTTCTTAAGCTCATATAAACCACACAGTAACCTTGAGTGGCTCTTGAGCCTTGTGTTGGATGTAATTTAAAAAGCCCCCCCTCCACCAAAAAATGGAATATTTAAAGTAACACTAATCATTTAATTATAAACAATATACCATTTTGAAATGTTTTTTTAAACATTTCACCTCAAGCAAGGCGATAAGGCCACTAAAACGCAAGGGGATACTGGGAGTGAAAGAGAATGAGAAAACTTTAGAGGGAACCTGAAACCCAATCCTAAACAGGAAACAAGGGTGAAAACCTCTACTCCTGTTCAATTGGCGGGAAGGTTTGTGAACCAGGATATAAACGAGACTTTCTACATTTATTAAATGTGAGGAAAAAAAAAAAAGATATTAAAACACTTCATCTGCACATGCGCAGTTGAGTTGGGCCCCTTTTTAAAGTGTTTCTCATTTCACCCCCATGCCCCAAACGAACTTACGCTCGTTTAAGCATTACGCCGATGATATCATTTCATTCCCACTCACTAAACCATCTAAAAGACTTGAAATGATTAAGGTAGAATTTATTTCCGCCAGAAATCGTTGTTTAGGTTTAGTTAGCAAACAACCAAGGTTTACAATGCTGATTTTCAGGGCAAACTGAAGGATTGATGTAAAGTTTACCAATCTATCTTTACATCACTTTGCAGCATTCAACACTCTCGTGTAAATATTTATGCCTCGAGATTTGTACGCACAAACGTCCCTAGAATTTTACACGTAATGCAACAGAGCCAAAGTGTTACTGTGTAGCGATATATGCCTGTACGCACGTTCATAAAAGTTTAAATAAATACTAAACTAATTATTTTCGAGGAATACGCCTAGTTTTTGTGCCACTTATATTTGTTCAGAGCAGTATAATGAATTCTTTCCGTAACATACTTAAACGTTTCTATATGGATATACTTACAGTGTCCTTGCTCTGGCATACTTACAGACGCGCAATTGTAATTAAATAAATGTGTAGATATTTACCGAACTTGGGTTGCTCCGGCTTTAAGCCAAATTAGGAGAAATATAGGAAGATTAAATAGTCTAGGTGGAACACAAGGCTTTATTAATGTTTTTAAAACGGACGTATTAAATTGTATATAAGAACATCAGACAACAAGGTGAATCAAAACAATATATATATATATATATATATATATATATAACAAACAATTCTATGATATTTTCTTGTTTTTGTTGGTATTGTTTCCCTTGTATAAGGCGATTTAAGTTATGGTCTTTTATCTCCTTCGTCTGGGGGCTTACGACCACATCACGTTGAAATACCGCTTCCTGTACGATCACCGAAGTTAAGCAACGTCCGTACCTAGATGGGTATAAACTTGGGTGTGCTGGGTGTGTAATGGAAATGTGCTCGGAATTCATCATATTTATGTAGGCGCAAGTGCCCGTGCGAATGGTTTTGATCTATTTCTTCTCCCATGAGCTATGGGTTAATTATTAAGACTTGTATCCTCGAAACTTTTATCTCGAAAAAAGAATTCTTACAATCTAAAAATATTTTCTGGCTTTAAATAACCTTCAAAGGGTTGATAAGCCGTAGAAAGCGAATTAATCCATCAATCAACCTTACCCATGTTTGTTATTTTTTTCATATACACAATGTTAATGTGCTTTGATAGAATTAATAGGAAGATTATATTGCGCCAAATAAAGAAAATTCATCTAATTTGAAAATGACCACTCAAAATCCTGGTCTTTGTTATAATTACGCGACTACAATTATCAAGAAAATCTATTAGATCTATCTAATTCTAATGTATCTATTCATATCTATCTATTTATCTATTCATATCTATCTATTCATATCTATTCATATCTATCTATTTATCTATTCATATCTATCTATTCATATCTATTCATATCTATCTATTTATCTATTCATATCTATCTATTCATATCTATTCATATCTATCTATCTATCTATCTATCCCAGTCTGTTGATTATCTGCCCATCTATCTATTTATCTCAGTTTGTCCTTATCTATCAGTCTATCTCAGTCTTTTCATATCTATCTATCTATCTATCTATCTTGTTTTTTTTTTAAATTTCGGAGACGAAGAAAGATACTAGAGTTCAAAGCAGGGGGCGTGAGCTCATCCCCCATTTGGAATCTTGGCGCAACATGTTCGTCCGACCCGACCTAACAGTACATCGGTGTCCTTGTAAAATCTGTTATATTTATATTTATATTATAACAGAGTCGGACTACACAATGCGTTGTATGTATCTGTTTGTATTTGACGTAATAATATTTTGTGCATGCATACAAATATACATCTGATGATATCACGAAAGAAAAAGGGGACATGAAGCGATCAAGACGCGGCTCTATTGAGAAACACTAAAAATAACATGAACGGAACATGTGAGCAATAAGGAAGCTTTAAAGAAAACTGGGAATACAAGGAAAGTGGTACGAACAATAAAAAACTGACAGGGGGAATTTCTGGGGCACATGATGAGAAAACAAAGCTTGGAGAACTTAACACTCACAATGTATATTAAAGGCAAAAGAAGTAGGGGGGAATCAGAGAATAATACGATTAACGGTGTGTCGGTGAATAGACGGCAAATAAGGTCAAAGAGGCACGGTAACAAAAGACAGGAAGTTGTGGAGAGCACGATCGACCATGACGGATAAAGGAGATAGCATATAATATAAGAGAAGACAAAGATATTTACTTAGATTAACTTACCAGGTACCCAGATATAGATAAAAGTGTTTATCAGTATTTGAAGAGAAAAATATTTATAAGCGTCCTTAACAGTTTTTAGAAAATGATGGCACACAGTGCGAATAGAATTATTGTACAAGCGAATATTTTGTGAGGGTAGCTTCTGACAGTAAGTTTTGTCGTTTTTGCTTTCATCTGCATGTTGGCATACGTATCTAGAAACGTGCACTGAATGCCTACTCATGCACATCTGTAAAGTAGCGACTAGCAGGATAGTTCTATCCTCATTGGGGACTCCTTTAATGCGGTTAAGCTTTGTAAATGTCGGCACAAATGCCCCTTAAAATGTATGTAAACGTAGCGATATTCACATGTTCCAACCTGCAGTCAAACGAAAGAATGGGTTGCGCCAATCGTCACAAGAAGAAAACTAACACTCCTTGAAAATCAGTAACAAAAATTTCGGGTTTTTTTCTTGATAGATAATCAACAGACTGAGATAGATAGATAGATAGATAGATGTGAACAGATATATAGATAAATAGACATGAACAGATAGATAGATAGATATGGATAGATAGATAGATAGATAGATAGATAGATAGACATGAACAGATAGATATATAGATATGGATAGATAGATAGATAGATAGATAGATAGATAGATATGAACAGATAGATAGATAGATAGATAGATATGAACAGATAGATAGATAGATAGATAGATATGAACAGATAGATAGATAGATAGATAGATAGATAGATATGAACAGATAGATAGATAGATAGATAGATAGATAGATAGATATGAACAGACAGATAGATAGATATGAACAGACAGATAGATAGATATGAACATAGATATAAGCAGATAGAAAAATCTCGTAATTCGGTCGGGTCATTTAGCTCGGGTCTGAAAATATATAGATCTTAAAAATATATAAATTAGTTTGAGCGGGGAAAAGTCCACAGATCACCTTAGTTGTGGATCGAACTCAATACCCTCTTAAATCGTTTTTTTCTGGTTAGCTTGCTTAACAGGCAATTTGAAGCGCGTCTCCGAACAAACTAATGATAGATTTAAATTTTGGACTTATTTAGAATTCAGTAGCGATGCTTGCAAAAAGTTTAAGCTAAAATATTTGTTGAACCATAGACATGGATTTAAAATATCTTACTGAGATGCAAGAGAAATAATTTAGACATGTTTTAACTTGTTATTTTTATGAAGCTATGGAATATTCTTTTGTTGATAATCAAAGACTTCGATATTTTTCGTCGACACCATGCACTTACGTGTTTGCAGATGATGCAATAATTGTTGATTGATACGGAAACTGAGTGGAGTATTTTCTGTCTGTTATGCAGTTAATTAAATTGAAGGAAAACGAAGGAAGAGGCACTGGAATCTAGAAAGGCTATGGGGAGTGGCGTCTCACGCACGATAAGAGAAAATAAGGATTGGATGGGAAGGAGGAGGAAGAAACAAGGGAGAAAATTGATTTTGGAAGGTAGTTGGAAAGTCGTGGAACGAGAGAAAGTTAAAATGAAATTAAATAAAAAGCAGACGCGCACACAGACGCATATAAGTACATATAAAATGAGATTGAGACAGAAGGGTAGAAAGAGACTTAGAGAGAGAGGGAGAGAGAGAGAGAGGAAACAAGGAAAGAGAGAGAAGAGGAAACAAGGAAAGAGAGAGAAACGGAAAAAGGAGAGAGAGAAACAGGAAAAAGGAAAGAGAGAGATAGAGAGAGAAGAACAGTGATACGGATAGGGTGGGAAAGAGAATAAAAGCGAGATGGACAGGTAGTCCATATACAGGGGGTGCAAAAGTAAACACTAATGAAAACAAAACGTGCACACAAAAGGTATTGATATTCTAATACAGAATACTAGCATAATATTTACTGTATAACTACTTTTGTAGAAATATATATATATATATAAATGTCTTTAAATAAATTGTCGGGCTATGTCCAATTCTAAAAAAAATATATATATATATATATATGTGTGTGTGTGTGTGTGTGTGTGTGTGTGTGTGTGTAGTAGTAGTAGTAGGGTATTTTGACAGCAATCCCACTCTAATACATGCTTTGTTTCGTTAGAATTGACCAAGGAACTTTTGACTTTTATTGTATTTTTCTTTGATGCGAACAAGAGATTTCTTTTGGGTACTTAGTACATGCAGAAATTTGAAAATGATTGTTCGTTCTGGGAACGCACTTGTTCACATGCAAGAAAAATAAAATAATAAAACTTAGAAGTACCTTATCAGTAGGCTGAAGCACATTCGGTCTCTCTCTCTCTCTCTCTCATATATATATATATATATATATATATATTATATATATATATATATATATATATATATATATATCCGTCCAGTGCTTTCTGCATTCTGTTGAAGATTATTCTGTACTCGATGAATTACTATATATATATATATATATATATATATATATATATATATATATATGTAGAGAGAGAGAGAGAGAGAGATAGATAGATAGATAGATAGATAGATAGACAGATAGATAGACAGACCGATAGATAGATATAGATAGATATGGACAGTCTGAGTATATGTTGTGTATTTGAGCAGCAATCTCTCTTTAATACATTGACTGTATTTGAAAATAAAGAATATATATACTTTCAGTAGATTTTACACCATCTACAATAGAACTTACGCATCATTTATTATAGAAGTATAAGAAAAAAAATAGTCGTTAGGAATAGCTAACATTTTAGCCGAAAGCGCTCGTGAACAACACAATTTTGGACAGAAAAAATATCCAGAAAAGGAGACGCTTGTATGCATACAAGGAAGGTAATAAAAAAAAATCACCTTGCCAGGCTTGTAGAACAATGCATATACGTACAGATTAACACGTAATGAGGAAGGAGAGCTTGGAAAGCATAACACTCACGTGGCTTATTGAGGGCCAGGTATATATAGTGGAAGACCGTGCCTAGAGCATTTACCTGACGAGCTTGTTTGAATTGACGTAGGGGCGGAGGATTTAGCAGAGGGGAAACTGCTTGGAGTCAAATCATATAGAACGTTGTGGAGAGCAATGATCACCTATGTTTCGAAGGGACGCGGAAAAAAGAAGAGAGAAAGAAATGGAACAGCGACATGAACGATATATATATATATATATATATATATAGAATAATGAGAAGCCACGTATACTTTCTTAATATGTATATAATATAGAAAAAACAAC
>OZ038476.1:141329006-141401506 GCA_964036315.1 Acanthosepion esculentum
AATTCTTTATTATTTTTTCCTTTTTCTTTTATTTTCATCTCTCGCTTTTCACAAAAATATATCCTTTTTTTTAGATACTAAATAAACAAGTCTGAATTATGTGGGCGCAGATGTGGTTGTAAAAATGCTACCGAACTGATCTAATTTGTCATTAAATAGTGAATTTAAACCCTCAATGAGTACAGAGTACTCATACTTTTGGCCTTATACCAGACCTAGCCTAAACTTAATAAATAACAAAACCTGAACGATTGAGTCAGTGCAAGGGACCCCCTCCACAAAAATAGAAATTTATTTTTTAATTTTTTTTACAGTAGAGTTCAACCTGTACAAGGCCCGTGGGCCACTCGAGGGAGAGCGTTACGTTAAGGGGGTAGTTTAAATGGATAGCGGGGGAAGATAACGGTTAACTCTACTTGAACAGGTTAAGAATAAGATTGTAGTGATCGGGAAAATTATTATTACTTGGGTGAGTCTTAAGCAATATATCTTCTTTGTAAGAAGTGTACGATTTTTTTAGTATTTTCTTATAGGGTTTTAAGGCGAGTAGCAGGCGAAAGTAATTAAGAAAAAGACAGCTGAACTGGGTCGTGTGGCCTGAGCAATGGCAAAGATCGAAGAAGCCAACAGCTGAAATATTTTGAGAACAGAAAACGAAAAAAAACTTTTGCTAAGAACATACACTTTCATTGATTGATACCCTTACACGTCTCGAATCGCGTACACACTGGCGTGTACACATGCATTTGTGCCACAACATATACTGCTGTCACTTTTTTTAGTCTCTTTACAGTTCCGCTTTCCGCTTCAACTTGCTCGCCCTGTCTTCAGTGGCTTGATACCGAACGAGACTGAAAGTCAATGTGCGTGTGTGCGTGTGTGTGTGTGTCACAATAGCTAACAGAGAGAAGCGAATTTCTGATCCAGTAAAGAAAAGTCCGCTTTTTTTCTCGTTCTGTCTTGTTCTAAGTCTTTGTTTCTGTCAGGTTATCTCCCCATGTTTAATCAGAGCACGATTAGAAAAAAGAAAATGATATATAATTATATAAAGTAATTAAAATTAAGGTGCTTAATTTTGGATTGAAAGGAACAGTTTTTCTGCCCACTGACTTGTTTTTTTTAATGCTTATTATAGTCAGTTATTTTTTTGTTTTAAAACTCAGTTACATTAGTTGCACTTTACTGCATATTGAATATATTTAGACACAAGTACGTCGACCTAATTTTTTATGGTTACTTATATTTAATATATGGAGTCTTCGACGTTGTGTAATGTTTAGTAAGTTTGTGCCGCTCAATCAGTTACGGCTGAGTCATGAGTTTGGTCCTTACTCGATGCTCTTTAATCTTGACCTCATGTCATACCTTACGCATAGTAAACCAATGCTTATATGAAGTTGCGTAATTTATCCTTTCAGTACCACATATCAAATTGTGAGACTTTTGAATAAACTTTAATTGGTGTTACTGCTCAACTTGTGTCTTGCGAAAACGAATTCTTTTCTCTTTTTTTTTAAAAAGAACTCAGCGATTTCATCTGCGTTAAAGACACCTTCAATTGACCACCGCCGAATCTGCAAAATGCGAAGAGGACACAGATTGTAATAATAATAAAAATAATAATGATAATAATAAGACGATGACGATGACGACGAAGGCGTTACTGGTCTTGTAGAAAAACATTATTTACACACAGAGATAACAAATTAAAGCCAAATTTCACAATTATTAGAAAACATACTTCTCTCACACACATGCCACACTCAAAACAAATTTTTAAAACAAACACAAATATATCAGAGTGCTGGCTATTATCG
Organism: Acanthosepion esculentum; assembly: GCA_964036315.1. Classification (NCBI taxonomy): domain Eukaryota; kingdom Metazoa; phylum Mollusca; class Cephalopoda; order Sepiida; family Sepiidae; genus Acanthosepion; species Acanthosepion esculentum. The sequence continues at coordinate 141,330,824 of OZ038476.1, forward strand.
ACGCTTGCCACAAATGCTTACAACTACGTTCGTGCGTTTCCCTTATATAGGCTATAAGAGAAGCCGGACAGCGAGAGAGAGAGAGAGAGAGAGAGAGAGAGAGAGAGAGAGAGAGAGAGAGAGAGAGAGTGTGTGTGTGTGAGTTCACACACGTACGCTAATCCTAGCGGCTACCCGAGAGCACGGCTGACTGTCCTTCCGACCATTAGGCTGCGAAAACGACCTCCTGTGAACACAGAATAAGAATGGACTCCACCATCAGCCAACAAGCAGTCAGTCAGATAAGTATACCATAATTCCCCATTTATAATACGCATTTTTTTTTCTAAAAAATAATAAGCAAAATCATGGGTGTGTATTATGCACAGCTACAAAAAATCTTTAAAAAATTGCCATAAAATAAAATACGAATTATCATAAAACTAAATTAGAATAATATTATTCTATGTTTAAAACCGTTTTTTTTTTAATAAGGGTAGGAAACACTGGCCATAATGAAATTGGAGAGGTACAATTTATAGGGTTTGATTATCAAAAAAGGGGTGCGTGTTATGCATGGGTAGAGGCATTTTCCCACACTTTCAGCACAATTTTAAGTGTGCGTATTGTGGATGAAGGCGTATTATACGTGGGGAATTATCGTAATCGTTTTTTCACGTTCTCATTTCACACCTCGTACACTGTACATTCGAATGTCACACTATACGACTTACCAGATACATTTTCACATCTTGTAAATGAAAATAAATCTTTGATTATTTATCTAAACAAGTGTCCAAGTTTTTTTTTTCTACTACAACCAAAGTCCAGCCTCGAGATGTGGTGACCACACAAACGAACACGACTCTAAAAATGGAAGACGTCTCATTGTCAGTTTCAGACATGTCTACGGAACAACATGAAGGAAGACTAAACATCATCAACTTCCCTACTTTTAATAGAAGAAACACTCGGACCTGGTTCAACCAAGGACAAGATTCATTGCAAATCCGAAAGATAACTTTTTTTTTAAGCATTTCACCCCAAGCAAGATGGGAGTGTCACTAGCCCGCAAGGGGTTACAGAGATTGGGGGCAAGAGTAAAGAGTCGTGGCAGAGGAAAGGATGAAGAGAAGGGCTGGGAATAGATCAAGGCACCTGAAGATGTCGATTGACATTGCCTTTGAATAATTGAAGATTATAGCTATCAGGGAAGCTAGTAAGAGAAAGGGAGTTCTACTGTCCGGAAGTGCGAGACATGAAGCTGTTAGAATAGAAGAGACGGCTACATTTAACAGTTTCGACAGTGAAAGGGTGGGACCGAGATGCCAACCTAGTAGCACGCTTAAATTCATGCAGTTTGGGAACCATCGAAATTAGCTTGTCGGGGCAGTTACCGTGAAAGAATTTGCAGAAAAGACAGAGGAAAGCGACGGCACGTCTGTGAGAAAGTGACTGTATCGAGATGCCAGGTCAGGACCAATCACATTGCATATCCGTCCCTGGTTTTTGTCGAGGACCTTAAGACGAACAGCGAGGGCTCCACACCATATTTGGCAGCAGAATTCCATGCAAGGGCGAATGGTTGATTTATAGATTTGAAGGATGGACTCGGGTGAGAAAAACTTTCTGGTGCGACACATAGAACCAACTTTCTTTGCGGTAGATAAAGCTGTTGATTCAATGTATTTGTTCCATCTCAGGTCAACGGACAGTGTGAGACCAAGCAGGCGCAAAGAGGTGCTCTCGTGGAGCTGAGCATCAGACATTCTAATGGGAGGCAGGGATTCTTTATGAAGTAGAAGCCCTACCAGAGGATATAGCTATAGAGGTTAACGACATCACCAAGCAAATCCAGACCACAAATCCGTACGACATTCTAAAAACAGTCATCCTAAAAAATATCTGAAAATCAAATCAGGCCCAAATACGGGAACTTTTTAGGCGCATAGAGAGATCGGCGACAGATCACCGTCACAGCTACTAAGACATATGAAGAACCTTTTAGGTAGCAACTCTATGGATGAAGACCTACTGCGACGATTGTGGCTAGATAAGCTACACATAGACATGGTAAAAAATTCTCACACAACTGAAGGAAAAATCAGACCTCAACATGTTAGTTGAAACCGCGGATAATAGGCATGATGTCGACATCACACCCGCCAGCAACACGTCAACGATGCCTGAAAAATCAAAGGTGGACTGGTTGGAAGAAATGATTAAAAAAATGACGCCGATTATTAACCAACTCATTCAAAAGAGGCAGCTATCACGACATCAACACAGGCGAGGCAACAGCAGTGGAAGACGGTCCAATAGCAGACATTGGAGTTTAAGCCGTGATCGAAAATACTGTTGATATCAATGACGTCATCGAATTAATGCCAAGAAACATACAACTGTATGTAGATTTCGCACTCCTACAACATAGGCAGCGACAGATTGACTTTATCGTCGAACGTAAGTACCAGATCTTTCAAATGTAATCTTTTCCACATCACGGAAAAAAATTCACTGGCTTAAGATTTCTAGACAACACCGGCGCCGATTTTAGCGTTTTACCAGCAACACAAAAAAGAACACCCCCACAAATTTTCCCTAGTAGCAGCGAACAATACCGTTTGAAATACTTCCTGAGAAAAATCATACTTACCTGGCACAGGTGCTATCACGGCTATGACTAGCTTAGACAAGCTATGATCAGCTAAGACCAGTTTAGACCAGCGGGTGTCCACCTTAAAACCTGACCTTGTGTCACAACCTGACTCAGTTGGGGGTGTCAAGTAAAAACGCCTTACAGAGAAAAATCTCTCACTCTGGATATTGGACGTAGACGTTCACTACCATGGACATTTATAGTGATTTCCCAAGTGTAGCTTAGATGTGGCACAAGGCCGAAAGTAGGGGCACCCAGTGAGGATCGAACTCACTACTCGGTTCAAATTGCTCTAGCGAGACAAGCTGGCTAACCATTACACCGCTTCGAGGTGACCGCACCATGGACATTTATATATGCTGAAGTCAGAGTGCCAATTTTAGCTAACCTATCATACCCCTCTTCGATTTTTTGAACAGGGGTTGTGTTTTATCTATTATTTTCTGTTTTCGATTGGGTTTCCGGTTCCTTTAGGACTGTACTTCTAACGTCTTCGCCTGAAATCTAAAATTTTAGTCGCTAATTAAATCTTGACACGTCTAGAACTAGCAGTCTATTGTTCCCATTATCTTGGCATTTGCCAATAAAACTCCACACAGTAACCCTCTATTTTTCAATTTGGTGAACATTCGTATATATATATATATATATATATATATATATATATATATATATATATATATATATATATATATATATAAAAGTGAACATAGAATGCAATCATCAGTGGTCTGACGATTGCATCTAGCCTGAAACAGACTGTCGCGTCAAAGTGTTGAATTCTATGTTAACTTTTACATTTACACACGCTCTATCTTTGATATTGACCACTTTATCCCATAAATGTAGCACACTTTAAGACTATATTTCTTCATATATATATATATATATATATATATATATATATATATATATATATATATATATATATATATATATATATATATATATATATATATATATATATATATATATATATATATATATATATATATATATATATATATATAGAGGAGGCACGGTGGAGTAATGGATAGAGACTTGGATTGAGGAATCGGAGAGTTCGAATTCAAGTCGAATCCATTACATTCACTTACCTTTGGGAGAAGTGTGAATCCCCTTCTCTCCAGCTATGGGTAAATAGCAGGTCAGACTGGGTTCTATAGCCTTGGATGGCAACTGGTCTAGGGGAAGGACAACTCTGAATTCAAAATCTGTGGAGGGTCGTTTGGGGACCCTGTGGCACGTAGTGCACCAATTTTCTGTATTCAGCCCTTCAAAAAGTGTGGATGCTTCTGCACAAAACCTTCACAACTATAATCAAATCTCGTGTGCTGGCGTCGGGCTGTCAGTTTTCTAGGACCTGATCTGCTTGACCCTCATACTTTTAATTCGACGCGAGTGTCGAGTATATATATATATATATATATATATATATATATATATATATATATATATATATATATATATATATATATATATATAGCCGTAACTAACATTGACTGAGAAGTACCAAATATTAGACCGGTTTTCATTTGTATATATATGCATAGAGGTGGAAGGTACCGGGCGATGTAATCTCATTAGAACAAATCCGTATCCAGGGCTTCACTTATTGGAGGAACCGCTCCCTCACTGACCATGTCGTTAAGAAGTTTAGCCGTACTAATCACGCATAGCCAGTTGGGTTGAGCCTATTTAACATAGATAGAGATCTTGAATTCCAAGTTGTCCTTCTCCTAGACCGTTTGCCATCCGAGGCTATAGTACCCAGTCTGTCGTGTGTTGGGGTAGAGAAGAAGAGATGGATTCATACCTTTCTGGAGAGTATTTACACGCAAGAGAGTGTAACGAACCCGAATGTGATTCGATCTCGACTGTCCGTTTCCTCAATCCGAGCCGATATTCATTGCGCCACCGTGCCTCCACAAGGCACAGAGGACGACAGAGAAAATATTGCTGCTACTTATAAAGGGCTGGAAACAGAATCAGAAAGAAGCCTGTGAATTATTTAAATAAAGTAATATATATTTCTTCACTATTTACATTATTCGGACTATTGTCCTCATCTTTGTCGCCATATTTATTACAACGTTTCGGCCGTTGTACGTTCCGGCCTTCTTCAGGTGGTTGGAATGTTGAACAGAATCCTTTATTTCGCTCACTGGGGTAGACTGTTCTAGTTTCACGTGCCATGTTTAATGGATGTCAATTATCAGTTATCTCCTGTTAATTCCCCTCTCCAAGTTCTCCACTGCCTTAACATGACAGTGGATAAAGGCGTTGGCTAGCTCCAGTGACAGGACCCAAAGAGTGTGAGTTCAATACGCGGTTAATAGTGTGCATAATACCTCATCTTAGAAATATAGACAAATATATATTTCTTGTTTTTATATATTGATTATTTTCGCATTTACTCTATCCCGGGCGCATATATTTATCTTTGTAAATTAATCTGTGGACGTGTGCTAATCGCGAGAACTTGTAATGTTTATCAGGTTTGTCTTCTTAGGTCAGTTAAAACTGAGTAATGATTTCGATACATTGAATATTCCATATTTGTCGTCTTGCGTCACATCTACGCTACGTTTATTAAATTATTATATCAGATTCATTGCCAAAGAATTTTAAGAGATGTGGTGGTTATGTCGGGGGCCGTGAGTAAAAATTCGCCCATATCTTTTTTTACAGGTGGAAGCAAATGATTTAATGTGGGATCAGGCTAGTCCTTGGCGTCGGGCCCAGGGTTTGGTTTGGTTTATTTTATTTTACGGCATACGAGGCTGGCATCCCCCTCCCACCTTTTCACTGTTGAAACTGTTCAATGTAGCCGTCTCTTCTACTCCAATAGCTTCATATCTCGCACCTCTCGCCTGTGGAACCCCATCCTTATTCCTGTTTCCCTGATAGCTATAAACTCCAACTATTCAAATGTAATGTCAATCGACATCTCCAGTTGCCTTGATCTATCCAATATCCTTCTCCACTTCCTTTCCTCTATCACTCCTATCTGAACTCGCTCCAAATTCTCTGTAACCCCTTTATTTCTAGTGGCTTCCCGCTTTGCTTGGGCTGAAATGTATAAAACAAAAAAATATCAAGCTCAATCAGTTATTTAATGCCGACAAGATTTTTAGGATAGATTCGTATGAATAGAATATGTATTCTTTGGTTTAGATTGGTTTGGTTTATTTTGTTTTACGGCATATCAACCTCATTGGGTTATTTAATGCCGACAACATTTTTAGGATAGATTTGTATGAATAGAATATGTATTCTTTGGTTTAGATTGGTTTGGTTTATTTTGTCTTACGGCATATCAACCTCAATGGGTTATTTAATGCCGACAACATTTTTAGGATAGATTCGTATGAATAGAATATGTATTCTTTGGTTTAGATTGGTTTGGTTTATTCTGTTTTACGGCATATCAACCTCAATGGGTTATTTAATGCCGACAACATTTTTAGGATAGATTCGTATGGATAGAATATGTATTCAGAAATAAATTTGTAGAACAGGTTTCATGCATGTATTTTTTATAAAGAGGGTTATTGTCCAGAATCTAATGTATTGCTGGTAATAGTTTTTGTTCAAATATATATTGCTGGTAATTAAAAAATGCGTTGCTGGTATTTTTACTATAAAAATCTATTTGTAGACTTCCATAGTGTTTTGATCATTTTGGGAAGGGGGTTAACTATTTGCACATAGCTGGGACCCTAACATTTGCTACCACTCCGGGTCAGGGTAGACCTGGGAAGAACAGCAATTAAGAGACTCCTCAAAACCTCCAGATTAAAAGCCTTGCCGCCGGATGTAGTTTATCGTCATACCCAGGACGATCCGGCCTAGGGAATATACATATACGTGCGTCACGGAAGAATGAATACATTCATATATTTAGTATATTTCTGAAATGAGATATTATGTATATTATTTACATTATTCGGACTATTGTCCTCATTTTTGTCGCCATATTTATTACAACGTTTCGGCCGATCAGTATCTGTCTATATTTCTGAGATGAGGTATTATGTACATTATTTACATTATTCGGACTATTGTCCTCATCTTTGTCGCCATATTTATTACAACGTTTCGGCCGTTGTACGTTCCGGCCTTCTTCAGGTGGTTGGAATGTTGAACAGAATCCTTTATTTCGCTCACTGGGGTAGACTGTTCTAGTTTCACGTGCCATGTTTAATGGATGTCAATTATCAGTTATCTCCTGTTAATTCCCCTCTCCAAGTTCTCCACTGCCTTAACATGACAGTGGATAAAGGCGTTGGCTAGCTCCAGTGACAGGACCCAAAGAGTGTGAGTTCAATACGCGGTTAATAGTGTGCATAATACCTCATCTTAGAAATATAGACAAATATATATTTCTTGTTTTTATATATTGATTATTTTCGCATTTACTCTATCCCGGGCGCATATATTTATCTTTGTAAATTAATCTGTGGACGTGTGCTAATCGCGAGAACTTGTAATGTTTATCAGGTTTGTCTTCTTAGGTCAGTTAAAACTGAGTAATGATTTCGATACATTGAATATTCCATATTTGTCGTCTTGCGTCACATCTACGCTACGTTTATTAAATTATTATATCAGATTCATTGCCAAAGAATTTTAAGAGATGTGGTGGTTATGTCGGGGGCCGTGAGTAAAAATTCGCCCATATCTTTTTTTACAGGTGGAAGCAAATGATTTAATGTGGGATCAGGCTAGTCCTTGGCGTCGGGCCCAGGGTTTGGTTTGGTTTATTTTATTTTACGGCATACGAGGCTGGCATCCCCCTCCCACCTTTTCACTGTTGAAACTGTTCAATGTAGCCGTCTCTTCTACTCCAATAGCTTCATATCTCGCACCTCTCGCCTGTGGAACCCCATCCTTATTCCTGTTTCCCTGATAGCTATAAACTCCAACTATTCAAATGTAATGTCAATCGACATCTCCAGTTGCCTTGATCTATCCAATATCCTTCTCCACTTCCTTTCCTCTATCACTCCTATCTGAACTCGCTCCAAATTCTCTGTAACCCCTTTATTTCTAGTGGCTTCCCGCTTTGCTTGGGCTGAAATGTATAAAACAAAAAAATATCAAGCTCAATCAGTTATTTAATGCCGACAAGATTTTTAGGATAGATTCGTATGAATAGAATATGTATTCTTTGGTTTAGATTGGTTTGGTTTATTTTGTTTTACGGCATATCAACCTCATTGGGTTATTTAATGCCGACAACATTTTTAGGATAGATTTGTATGAATAGAATATGTATTCTTTGGTTTAGATTGGTTTGGTTTATTTTGTCTTACGGCATATCAACCTCAATGGGTTATTTAATGCCGACAACATTTTTAGGATAGATTCGTATGAATAGAATATGTATTCTTTGGTTTAGATTGGTTTGGTTTATTCTGTTTTACGGCATATCAACCTCAATGGGTTATTTAATGCCGACAACATTTTTAGGATAGATTCGTATGGATAGAATATGTATTCAGAAATAAATTTGTAGAACAGGTTTCATGCATGTATTTTTTATAAAGAGGGTTATTGTCCAGAATCTAATGTATTGCTGGTAATAGTTTTTGTTCAAATATATATTGCTGGTAATTAAAAAATGCGTTGCTGGTATTTTTACTATAAAAATCTATTTGTAGACTTCCATAGTGTTTTGATCATTTTGGGAAGGGGGTTAACTATTTGCACATAGCTGGGACCCTAACATTTGCTACCACTCCGGGTCAGGGTAGACCTGGGAAGAACAGCAATTAAGAGACTCCTCAAAACCTCCAGATTAAAAGCCTTGCCGCCGGATGTAGTTTATCGTCATACCCAGGACGATCCGGCCTAGGGAATATACATATACGTGCGTCACGGAAGAATGAATACATTCATATATTTAGTATATTTCTGAAATGAGATATTATGTATATTATTTACATTATTCGGACTATTGTCCTCATTTTTGTCGCCATATTTATTACAACGTTTCGGCCGATCAGTATCTGTCTATATTTCTGAGATGAGGTATTATGTACATTATTTACATTATTCGGACTATTGTCCTAATCTTTGTCGCTATATTTATCACAACGTTTCCGGCCTTCTTCAGGTGGTTGGAATGTCGACCTGAACCCTATATTTCGCTCACTGGGGTAGACTGTTCTAGTTCCATGTTTAATGGATGTCAGTTATCAGTTATCTCCTGTTAATTCCCCTCACTGATATGATATTGAACTCGCACTCTTTGGGTCCTGTCACTGGATCTAACCAACCCCTTTATCCACTGTGCCATGTGTCCTTGAGTACCATCTGTGTATGCATTTCTGGGTATTATAAACCTAATGTCATCAGCAATGAGTTTTTACCAGAGTTCATATTACAATTTTTTGTTGTTATTAACTATTTTTTCTGGCACTCCTTATTACTGGTTCCTATATTGTATTCATTTCTGTGCTTGGTCGGCTCAGGAGATTTTTGTAGCCTAGCATATCATATATTTAGCTATTTAAATATGACGATCGTAAATATGAACTCAATTTATGAATCTCTATTCATGTTAAAAATATATGTCTATATATATATCGAATAAGCTTAGGCTGTTATTAAAATGGAGATTGGGCAGCGTTAATTTAATGGGTTTAAAAGTTAAACGGATTTGGCCACAGAGGAGCGTTCGGTTGGCAAGGTCGATGTTACTGTTTTTAAACTTCAATCTTCCATGAATCTCTCACGTACATTCATATCTACTCGATGCGTATCCAAATGTAAACAAATGACGTCACACATTATGAAATGGACAAAGTCCAACTATTATTTTAAGACATCGGTTTTAAGACGTCAGTCTATATGACGGTTCCGTAGAGGATACAGGTTCGATTCCTGTCGGAAGACGAATATTTTCTATGAAAATTTCTCGAACATTCAGGCCGGTAAATGTTGTTTAATACTGTTTATTATAAACAGAGCATTTACTTAAATATTTGTATCTATAAAAAGAATGTATAAAATGTCTTCAAAAAATTGTCGGACTTTGTCCATTTCATAATATATATATATATATATATATATATGTGTGTGTGTGTGTGTGTGTGTGTGTGTGTATCATCAAGGTACTCGATATAGGACCCCGTGTTGAGTCTGATGCCTTCACCAACAAATTCGGGAGTTCTTTTCTTATCAGAAGAAACAGATGGAGTTTTCCGATTTGCCGTACGTTCGCAATCACCATTAGACTCATCCAACTCTTTCCGAATCCTCTACACTGTCTTCAGATTGATACCCAAACACTGTGAAATGTTCGTATTGGAGTGTCCGGTGCGAATGCCATCATGCCGTTTCCAAATTTCTGGCGGAGTGAATTGAGTCAAGGTGCTCTTTTTCTCACAGACGGTGTCCAACTGATCCTACCATACTGCGCAGTGGAAAAAAACAAAAGCAAACAACGCGCATGCGTGGAATGAAAAATTTAAAATGGCGACAATTTAACCATTGCATTCTGTTTATAATGACAGCATGTGAAGTTTCATTGCAATCGACTAAATTGCTATACAAATAAATTTATTTGTGACACATTCACCCATTGTTGTATATCAACACTACTACAGGGAGGGCGCTGAGAACAAAACCGAAGACTAAAAGTTTCCTCTTGGCCTCAAATCTATGGAAATGGTATTAAGCTGAGCTGTATCATTAGTGTAAAATCATTACTGTAAATGATTTTCCAAATAAATAATCAGAAATCATCTTGCTTCCCCTACCCGAATATTAACTTCTAAAACACCAGTATGAGTTTTAAAGATGAAAAAAAAACATCTAACGGTTTAATTTCATAAAATAAGCAAAGACAAAAAAAATAAAATTACCCCCCCCCCCAAAAAAAAATTAAAACTGCGTAACAGATCTAAAAATTATTTATTTCATTTAAAAAGTAGATAAAAAAAATAGCATCAAGTATCTTTAAAACTAAACGTCTGACATAGACCCACACGTTTTATTTTGTCGCTCTTTGCCTGGCATATATTCATGTATGCATAGTTGCACACGCATACGCATTGACATACACTGAAAGCGAGATATAAACTAATAAATATATCTCGTCTTTCGTTAAACACACACACACACACACACACATGCGTAGAAACACATACACAGGCACGCAGACATAAATAAAACATATTGGGGGGGAAACAGATTGCTGGACTTTCTGTGACGTATCAGCCATGACCTTCGTACATCCGTCAGCAAAATAGCGGAAGGCACTGCTTAAAGCTTGTGTATAAGAAACAAGAAAGAATGAATTTTATTTGTTGACCTCGAGAGTAATTTAAAAAAAATGTCAACACTCAAAAACTCACGAACTTAAAAGTGTGGCCATGTTACTTGTGTATATTTATAATATATATATAAACATGTGCGTGTGTGTGTGTGTGTATAAAAATATCAGATAAAGTATATCTTAAAAGGACATTATGAACAAAGACAAAAGGAAAAGTTATCTTAGCCGACATATTTCATCCCCTGAGGAACTTTATCAGTTTATATGTAAGAATTTTAATTTGTGACAAGTGTTTATATACAAGAGCAGAAATTATTGGCTTTTCAAAACTTTCCCGAATGAATTACTACTATCCCTAGCTAAAATACATGACCACAAAAATATAAAATAATTAAAAGTAAACGGTTAAACTCATCTGATTCAAAACGTTTAACACATATATCAATTCCAATCGAAAACAATTTAAATGCTAATTTACACACACAAACACACACACACACACACACACACACACACACACACACACACACACACACACACATATATATATATATTATATTATATGTATATATATATATATTATATATTATATATATATATATATATATTATATATTATATGTATATATATATTATGTATATATATATTATGTATATATATATATATTATATATTATATGCATATATATATTATGTATATATATATTATATATTATATGTATATATATATATTATGTATATATATATATATTATGTATATATATATATATAATATATATATATATATGTATATATATATATATATATATATATATATATATTTCTGCTCATGTATATAAATATTTGTCACAAAATAAAATCTTTATATTTACCTTGATAAAGTACCTCAGAAGACGAAACGCGGAGGCTAAGTTAAATTTTACTTTCGTCTTTATTCATATATATATATGTGTGTGCGTGTGTGTGAGTAAAAATTTCTCAGAATTAACCTGTAGAGAAAGACAATAGTTATAGAGGGAAAAAAGACTCGTTTCGTCCAATGTTGAATTTTTCAAGGCAAAAATAAATTCATTTCGTCTTTTGCCTTGAAAAAGTCCCCATTGGGCGAAACTGGTCTGCTAAAACTACAGTTTTATTATTGTCTTTTTTCCCTTTCATATATATATATATATATATATATATATATATATATATATATATATATGTGTGTGTGTGTGTGTGTGTGTAGAAAGTGATGGGTACGTTTTTTAGGGAGTAGTCGAGGCTAAACTTTTCTATGTCCATACTGTGTTATAAATGTAACGAAAGTGCTCTACTCTTTATCAGGAGCTGAATATGAAGAAATATACTCTTAAGGTGTGCTATATTTATGTGATAAAGTGATCAATATCAGAGATAGAGCGTGTGAGGCCACGATTACGTCTAGCATGGAACAGCCTGTCGCCTCTAAGTGTTGACTTCAATGTTCACTTTTATATATATATATATATATATATATATATATATGACAAGGAGAATTTAATTAATTTTTTATTAAGTTTTTCCAACATTCTTATATTTTTCCGTTTGGTGAGAGTAAGGGAAGGTAAAAATTGTTCGTATTGTCTATTGTTTTAAGTGCTTTCGGTCACTTCTTTAGGCACCTTTAAGTGAGTTTTTTCTGGGGGTATTCTTAATTTCTCTTCATGTTTGATTGTATAAGATGTGTTTTTGTGGTGTTTTGAATAGTAGGAACGTTTATTCCGACCTTCGCGTATTGAGCATGACTGGAATTCAAGGGGGGTGTCGTTTTTCTCTTGTTTAAAAAATGCTTTCAACACCCCATTATCACTGCTGAATAAGGTAAGGTTGTTAGTGGGAGCGAAATATTTTAAATACGAGGCCTCTCTCATAGCGAGATGTCTCCGGTAATTTGATTTATATAGAATGTTTGTGTTTTCGACCAGGATTTTCATCTTGTAAATCGTAGGTTTCTAGATATTTTTTACTGCGCGTTGCTCTGATAAATAACATGTAAGGCGTCTACTCAGCGGAAAAAATGTAAAAATGCTGAAAAAACTACATAAAAAATGAATTAAATTTTCATTGTCTCTCATATTTAACGAAAGATTTTTAAAAGAGTGGCTACTGTCCACATATACATTAATATACGTTCATACGCACAGACAGACTCATGAGCGTGAATGCAAACATGCGAATGCGCACATACAAATCGCTAAGTATACGCAGTCAATTTCTGATGCCCCTGACGAGTGGATGGAGTGATTCCCAGAGGTCCGTCTACAAAATTCTGAAGTCGTGATGCTGAAGGTAATATCAATCAGCTAAGTGACAAAACTTTTACTTTTATTAATTCTCTCTTTCTATCTCTCTCTCTCATTTGTATATATATATATATATATATATATATATATATATATATATATATATATATATATATATATACACGAATGTAATGAGAACGAAAAGGATATAAATTCAAACGTTCATGACATCAATTTAAAAGATGGCTCAATATCAAAAGTAGACCAATAGTTATTTATTATGAGTTATTACATACGAACAAACAAGTGATTACAGGGATTACTTGTTTGTTCTCATATAATAACTATATATATATATATATATATATATATATATATATATATATATATATATATATATATATATATATATTATAATAAAGAGAAAGAACAGTAAGATATATAATCCGGTGTTCCTATTAATATTTTTATTTTTACACACACACACACACACACACACACACACACACACACACACACACATACATATATATATATATATATATATATATATATATATATATATATATATATATATCCGCGTGTGCCGGACGTCTGCTCATTTTATTATTATTATTATTATTATAATTATTATTATTATTATTATTATTATTATTATTATAAAAAAATCCAGACACAGTGATCACATTACAAAATTAGTTACAGTTAATTAGACCATCTTATACTATTAAGTTAGTGAATCTTTTTTTGACTTCTCTTTGCCAGAAAATTGAATCAGTCGTTGTTGTTTTTTTCAAAATCATATTAATTACTTTGGAGGTTAAAGAGGTGAAAGTAACTCCGAAAATCATCTGTGAATAAATAATAAAAGACAACCATAGTACCCATAGGAATATTATTTTTATCATGTTCCTGATATTTCCCTTTAATAACTCAACTCTCTCTCTCTCTCTCTCTCTCTCTCTCTCTCTCTCTCTCTCTCTCTCTCTCTCTCTATGTAAATAATTACAATACCTCAGCTCAGAAATATAGACAGATATATCAGTAGATACTAGTCAATTTCTTTACAGATGAACAGAACATGTGAGGAAACAGAAGGATTTTGAGAATGCCATTGATAGGGCATATAAGCAATGAGATTTTTTTAAAAATCGGTATCACCCCATGCAAGGCAGTAAAGCCACTAAGACACAAGGGGTTACAGGGTGTGGAAGAATTAGGAACAGTAACATTAATAATGAGCAGGAAGAAGAAAGAGTAATCAGGAAACAGTAGATAGCAAATTGACATTGCATTTAAATTTTTGCAGATTAAAGTTGGCTGAAAAGCATAGAGACATAAGGGAGTCCCACAAGCGAGAAGTGCGAGAAAGGAAACTGCTAGCATAGAATTTACGGTTACATCTAGCCAGCTCAACTCTCAATTAATATGATCTTAACACCAGTCTAGTTAAATTCATGAAGTCTAGGTACCATAGCGAAGAGTTCATCCGAATAATTACCATGAAAGTATTTATAGAAAAGACACAGAGAGGCAACTTTACGGCGGTGGGAAAGTGACTGAAGCCGAGGCGCCAGATCAGGACCAATAATATTGCTGATTCTTCTTTGGATCTTATCATGGAGCTTCAGGTGAATAGCAGGAGCACCAGACCATAAGTGGCACCAATATTGTAAGCATGGGCGAATGGTAGACTTATAGATATGTAAGATAGATTCTGGAGAAAAACAATTGCCTCGCCTGACACAACGAACCGACCTTCTTAGCATCTAACCTGGGAATATGATTTAAGGAAAGTAGAAACAAAATGGATATTTGTACGTGGAATCAGAATGGAAAGCATGATGAGGAAAATTTACTTGAAGAATTTGACCTTCAAAGAATATGTTGAAGGCCGGAGAGACAGAGGAAACCATCTATTCAGGATCAGAGCGTAGGTTCTGTGAACTTTATAATAAAATGTTTCACACTGCCGTATGATTTTATGTCAAATTATATATATATATATATATATATATATATATATATATATATATATATATATATATATATATATATATATATATATATATATATATATATATATATATATATATATAATGTGTGTGTATTTACTGATAGATATAAATATTGCAAATCTCTGACGGACAATGCCAGATAAAAAGATGCGTCTTCTACCCAGAGTTATTCAACCTTTACAGCGTTGCTATCTTAAGGGGACTGGATAGACTAACAGGATTTATTATTGATGGGCCTAATCGTAACAATATAAGATACGCAAATGACACCGTGTTGTTAGCTGGCTCAGAAAGAAAACTAAAAGAAAAAAACAACTACAAGAAAATATAAGAAGTATAATCATCAGTATGATGAAAAAAGCCCAAGATGTAACACTATTTACATAATTCGGACTATTGTCCTCATCTTTGTCGCCATATTTATTACAACGTTTCATCCGTTATACGCTCCGGTCTTCTTCAGGTCGAACTGAACCCTTTATTTCGCTCACTAGGGTAGACTGTTCTAGTTCCACGTGTCATGTTTAATGGATGTCAGTTATCAGTTATCTCCTGTTAATTTCCTTCTCTATGTTCTCCACATGGCACAGTGGATAATGGCGTTGGTTAGATCCAGTGACAGGACCCAAAGAGTGTGAGTTCAATACCCGGTTAAGGCAGTGGAGAACTTGGAGAGGGGAATTAACAGGGGATAACTGATAACTGACATCCATTAAACATGTCACGTGGAACTAGAAATGTCTACAGTAGCATGCAATGACCAGTGTTATTATCTTTCATTTTTTTGGTGATCCTTCAGGGCATGGGAAATCATGGTTCTCCACAATTTCTTGTCCTCTTGGAGCTCTGAGTTTTTTTTCTCTTCGCCATCTCTCTTAATGTCTGTTCTGCCAGCCATTTATACAAGCTCGTTAGGGTATTCACTGTTTTCCTTTGTCCCTCTTGCCTTTAATAAGTAATGCCAGTGTGAAAAGAAGATAAAATACTGCATCTCCTCCCAAGGAGGAGATGCAATATTTTAAAAGGGGGGTTAAGTACTGTTGATATATCCCTTATTGCGGAGACTCCGCACGTATTGATCTGTATATATAATCTTTTATTACAATCCTTCTATCTTCTTATTCTTTCTGCGGTGTTCCCTCAGGATTTCCGTGATCGTGGCCCTTTACAACTTCCTATTTTTGTAGCAATGTTTGTCTTTTTACAACCCCTCCCATTCCTCATTCTACTACCTAATTACCCACTCTCATTAAGTAGGTTTTTCCATTTGCTCCTCTTTTCTTCAGTATGTCCTATGAGTGCCACATTCTCTAAGCCCTCTTTCCTCATTTTGTGTCCCAGAAATTTCAATTGCCTCTTTCTAATTCTAATTACAAGTGACATTTTCGTTAACATTTTCCTTAAAAAATTCCCTTGTTCTTCTTCTCTCTTATATATATATATATATATATATATATATATATATATATATATATATATATACACACACACGTATATATATATATATATATATATATATATATATATATATATATATCAAAGGAAGAAGTTATAGTAGTTCCAACGAGAGAAAAGTGTGCTAAGAACACACAGGAGTCCACAGGGGACATTAAAAGATAAGCATGCTGATAACCACTCCATCATTTCTCGAACTAATCTTAATTGTTTTATAACCTTTCACGCAGAACTTTTCTCTACCACTTCACTGACACAAAAAAAGAGTATGTCTCATATCGAGAATATTTAACATCGAAAAACATAAAGAAAAAAATTCATTATTTTTAATAATATGTCGAAATCTCCACCCTTTGCCTTATGACGGTCGCGAGACCAGAAACTCGTGTAGCAATATTATGGAAAATAAAGCATAATATTTTTTTTTTAAATTCACATTACAAACGAAAAAGGTTTGCGGTTTCTCTCTTCTTTTTACTATATATATATATATATATATATATATATATATATATATATATATATATATATATATATATATATATATATCCTGTTAAGATGAGAACGAATAGAGTACAATTTCAACGTTTGTAACATTTAATTTAAACGAGAGCTCAATGCAAAATGGAGCAACCTTATTTATTTTAGGATATTACATCGAAAACATGTCAAAATGGCTACACAATTGCAGTCGTGTTTCGATGCGTATCAACGCATCTAATCAGGTGATTCACGAAAAACGACTGCAATTGTGTAGCGATTTTGACATGTTTTCGATTTTATCCTAAAATAAAGTGTATATATATATATATATATATATATATATATATATATATATATATATATATATATATATACTTTATTTTAGGATATATATATATATATATATATATATATATATATATATATATATATATATATATATATGCACTACATACTAAGAACAATCCATCCATCTTCTGTGAGGAACTAGTTCAGTATTTCTTCGTGATATAGGAGAATTGATATTATAATAGTGAGTTCGACACTCTTTCTTTTGTTTCTAACGACGTTTAATATTGACGAAATTGAAACGTATAAGTAAATAATAAATTTACCCATATACCCTGGAAAAATGATAGCTATATTTGAATATGTAAGAATGTTTTTTTAGAAAAGAAGTTTATCAAAATATTTACATGTTAGCATAATTATAAATTCTTGTAGAAACCGTGAGAATTTTTCACTCTTTGATTTTTTTTTGAATCCTAATTACGAATTGAATAATCTCACTGTGAGTTCCACGACTGTAAAATATTCGTATATATTTCCTTACTGCTTTGTTAAATATTGCAGCTTAACAAAATATTAAAATAATAAACATAAATATGAATGCATGTCTTTAAAGAAGTAAGAGGGTACAAATAAACTTTCCTGTTTGTCTATATCTCTGAGATAAGGTATAATGATTACTTGCATCATTTACATTATTCGGACTGTTATCCTTATCTCCATTGACATATTTTCTAAAACGTTTCGGCCGTTGTACTCTCCGGCTTTCTTCAGGTGATTGGAATTTCGAAACGAACGCTTTATTTCGTCCACCGGGGTAGATTGTTTCTGTAGAGTTGAGTTAAAGGGAAATAAATGAGACATCCGGAAGAGACATGGCACGTGGAACTAGAACTATCCCAGTCTATTCATATCTATCTATCTATCTATCTATCTATCTATCTATCTATCTATCTCTGTCTATATCTCTGAGATGAGGTATCATGATTACTTGTCTTATTTACATTATTCGGGCGGTTATCCTCATTTTCATTGCCATATTCACAACGTTTCGGCCGTTGTACGCTCCGGCCTTTATGTCTATGTCTCTCTATATATCTGTCTATATCTCTGAGATGAGGTATCATGAGTACTTGTCTTATTTACATTATTCGGGCGGTTATCCTCATTTTCATTGCCATATTCTCAACGTTTCGGCCGTTGTACGCTCCGGCCTTTATGTCTATGTCTCTCTATATACCCCTGAGATGAGGTATTATGATTACTTGTCTTATTTATATTATTCGGGCCTTTATTTCGTCTACCGGGCTAGATTGTTCTAGTACCGCGTGCCACGCCGGATGTCTGAGTTATTTCCCTTTAACTCAACTCTCCAAGTTTTGGTTTACCACTGCTGTGGCCTGGCATCAAACTCAGAACTCTTTGGATCTAACCAACGTCTTTATCTACCGGGCCATGTGTCCTTGAGGAATAATGTAAATGATGCAAGTAAACTTCCCTTTCTTTATTTATTTCATTGAAACTAATCAACGTCTCTGATATGTCTTTTCCTTCTTTCCTCGCGATCAAAACGGAATCGTTCATTATTTATGAAGTAATGATGGGGCGTAACATATGACATAACTAACTAAAGAACTGATGTAGATCCCTATATATATATATATATATATATATATATATATATATATATATATATGATGTGGACGACAAATAAGGGCTCAGTAAAATAAAGAGGTGCTCAAGTTCTATGGATACGCATGTGTTTCCCGGGGCCTGCAGGTGTTTTTCAAACTTTTAGACATATGGAATATGTGGTTGAGCCATTTTATCCAAGCGTTAAGGATGTTTCCGGAAGTGGAAGACAAGAGCTGTTTTACTGCGTGCGACAAAGCCACAGTGGCAGGGAAGATTATTATTGATAAGAGCAGCATGCTGTCATCTTGATTTAATATTTGCACTCAGTTGATCCCGATGTTCAAGTTGGTTCTCGCTGAAACCTTTGTATAGATGAGAAGTAGGACAGGCGCCAGATCCTTTGGTCTGACGCTTTGTATTCTCAGAACAAATGGGGATATTGCAGCATTTCAGATTGTCTTTTAGACAATCTGAAACGTTGCAGCATATACATATATTTTTAAGAATCTATTTATCTATCTATCTATTTATCTATCTATCTATCTCTGTCTCTTCACTTCTATCTATCTAGTTAGCTCCCAAGCATACTCACTGTCAAAGTTTGTTTATCTATCTATCTATCTATCTATCTATCTATCTATCTATCTATCTATCTATCTATCTATCTATCTCTGTCTCTTCACTTCTATCTATCTAGTTAGCTCCCAAAATATGTTATTAACATATTTCGTCTGAGACGAACAAATGAAAACGACAAAAAAATCTTTATTTCTCCGATTTACACATAAACAAGTTTCTGTTACGGAAAAATCTAATCCGATGCACAAAATAGAAAAACAAGAGGAACAAATCAAGATACGACTAATGAATTGAATAAAACTGTGTAAATATCTGGGAACAATTTTAATAATAGACGAACAATGTGACATCGAAGTCCAAAGGTGCACTGGAAAACGTTTTTCAAAAGCCAAACAACGTATTAAGAAACAGGGAAAAAAACTCAGTGTATCGGTTCTGGTGACATAGCAATTGTGAGTTCAATCCTTGGACTGGCTACATCTGGTGGCACGGTGGAGTAATGGATAACGGCTCGGACTGAGGAATCGTAGAGTCGAGTTCGAATTCCAGTCGAATCCGTTACATTCACTTACGTGCTAACACCCTTGGGAAAGGTGTGAATCCTCTTCTTCTCCCTCCAACTATGGGTAAATAACAGGACAGACTGGGTTCTATAGCCTTGGATGGCAACTGGTCTAGGAAAACCGTTCTTCGGTGGCCCCTTGGTTACTCCTACCTCTGCGTCTGTGGAAATTCTGCGGCAAGTAAGAGCATATTCCTCCCTCCACTGGGATAGCACGCGAGGTGTGGGGACCGCGTGTGAAGTTCAAAACTCCCTTGTTACTCCGTTGGAATCGGGAATGGCTGTCGCTCGTTTCAGCATTGGCGACGGATCGCCGTGCTTGGTCGGCCTTCGTTCCGGCTTAACCGATCCAGGGTGAATGCCGCAACATACAACATGCATACATACATACTGGCTACAGCAGGCTTAAACTCAGTGAAAACAGGGAGACCAGTAACTTGACAGTTTTAAATAAGAACCAAAAAAGTCCTTAAACATGAACAGAGAAAGGATAATCATCTATCACCGTAAATTAAACAAAAAGCCCATTTCGAAATTCATTTAAGGTAACTCGGACCTAAAAACATTTAAAGAAGGCAGGTTAAGAGTAAGTGAATAAAAAATATTGGGGATTCATAGGTGTTTTACAAATAAAACAAAATAAAACATTCTTCTTTTAGCCCTTTAAGTGCTTTCGTTTGTCTAATAAAAGCTACTTTAATCCCGTTTTGACATTTGGTGACCCCGAAGACGTTATAATTTAGCGATAACTATCCTGTTATCCCTATTTGCCCAAGTTATTAGCTTATACCAATTTACCTCCACGGATGTAATTGTCTGCAATATAGATCATAAAGGTCATAAGTAAATCCTACCTACTTTGACCTCAAGTGACCTTAGAGAATAAATTTCACCTCATTCGTCCTACCATTTGTGACATGAAAAAAAAAACACTTTTTGTACTACATAACAAAATCAGCATCTGGACTCATTTTTCTAGTAATTGCTTTTTTTTCCAACAAATAACCTGTTGTATTAATTGATAACCTCCATTGAATCCCCGTGACCTCTGCGGTCAAATTCTTATTTTTATGCCCCCCAAATCACTGAATTTTGGTATTTGAGCTTAAACGTGGCGCAGACGTATAAACAGAAACCTTGAATATAAGTATTTCTTATACTAATATTCATTCAATGCAAGGCTTGAGAGCCACTCATGGTAGACCTTTACTCTAAAATGAATAAGGTGTATGATATAAATTAAATAGCAGGTCGTAGAAGGTGAAGTATATGAATATAAGGAGAGTAGATAACGATTGACCCTTGACTTGGAGAGGTTAAGATTGTAGTGTTCAAAGAAGCATCCACGCCACAGCCTGATCCACAAAGTAGCAGGTCTTTGGAAAAAAGCTGCCTAAGCCTTACATTTTGAATACGGGGGAAATGAGCGTGATTCGACTCCGTTGATATAGTAGTGTGTTCTAGAAGTAAAAGTCTGAACTGGTGGAAAGGAGTTCATCTAAATGGGACTAGAGAAAGATAGGCATGTGACGTCGCGTTTGTGGCAATGAAGATGCAGAATGGTGATTAAGTTACCCAGCACTGCAAGACTGCGTAATTTTGAACTCTATCACGGCTGCAAGAAGAGAGATATTTCCAAGCCCTTTCTACAAATCAAATTAAATAAATTAAAAGTATAACTTCTCTTTTAAAATTATCAGTTTTAAGTTTGACTAGTGAGAATCACGCGTGGATTCAGCTACAGAGAAAGAAAATTAAGCATTAACGAAGTCGAAAGAATTCACCTTGGCACACCTACTACGATGTAGAGAATATTCAAGTGGTAAAATGAAGTTTATGGCCAACAGAATACAAGGTTATTAAAATAATTACCTCATACACTAAGATAAAAAGTTTCGAACGTTTTCAGCAAATTAAATATCAAGAAAGAAAAAGAAATTGTTAAAAACAACGAAAATATTGCTGAATTGTTACACCTGACTTCAAGTGGAACTCATGCATAAGAGCCATCGCTTTAGATGCAGGTAAAATGGTCGGATTCCCGTATCTCTCTAGTAAGTACATGATTCCATGTGCTATCTTTTATCTTTATAAGAGCCATATCAGGTTAGAAATGGAGTACTATTTGCACTGGTGCTGCCGAGACCACACTCTCTTGACTCGACAGATTCCAAAAGCATCTCTGAGTTCTTGTCAGTTACGAATCTTTTTCCAGTCTTTCTCTCATAAGCCGGATTTTCTTTCCATTTTTTTCAAACACTTGCACACATGTTCAGTCCATGGTTTTCTCAGCATTCTTTTGTCGAAATACGTTTCTGTTACCTCAAGTTTCCACTATATCTGTGAGGAAATTGTCCAGCATTCACCGTCATATAGGAGGATTGATATTACATAACAGTTCAGTACTCATTTCTTTGTTTCTAACACAATTTTCTGTTACTTAATAATTTGCCTAGTTTGTGGAAGGCATCTTTCACTAGCCCACTGCACAATAGAAATAGAAGACGAAATTGAGGAAAGAGGGCTTGGAGAATCTGAACTCACAGGACATATTGAAAGCAAGAAAAACAGCGATGAATCTACGTAACGAGATTTTGTAAATGGATGCCAGAATAGGAGAGTAACGAAAAGATAAAACTTACTAATAGCTACAAAAGGTAAAAAGTTGCAGAGAGCCATGGTCGCTCATGTCCTGAAGAGGCACATCATATAGAAGAGAGAGAGAAGGCTATTGACTGATCTTGAGGGATTATTTAACACGTAATCGCATCGTGGCGTTCAATTCTTTATTAAGTCTAGCTTGAACTGTTAATCGGGTATACACGGTTAGAAACAAATACTCAGTAATAATATATTAATCAACCAACGACCGAATGGTGTTAGGAAGTGTTGTGGTAATATTATCAATGTGTGGAAAGGCCTTGCCAGTCGAACATAACCGAAAATCATAAATAAACGTTTTTGTTTTTACATGGTTACGAACCCGACATCGCTGGAAGATAGACAGCTATGAATCGACGCTATAGTTGAAGCATGAACAAACACTGGAAACATTGCCGATTTAAATCTATTTTTATGAAGTGAAAACAAAAAGAGTGAGCCGAAGAAAGAGATGAATAGAAAAGTGAAACATTTAAATGAACAGGCAGATTTATTTTAGTTCCCTTTGAAGTAAAAAGAAAAAATGCCAAAAATAAAATAGAAAGCCTCCATTATCATATTACGACTGACCTCCGTCTCACGCGTAATCAACAACCACCTGTGACAGGATTAGAATCACTGTCGATAAATGACGTTATTACGCGTATAACTTTCTTTTTGAGAGCCATTGTTTCTTGTCTTTACTAATACTATTTTTCTTTGCTGTCCACCAATTAAATAGACTAGCAAATGAGAGTTCAGATTTCGCTTCTCGAATCTTCTTGTCACCAAGGATAAGTTTCAGGTAACTCGTGATTGATTTATGACGTGGCTATGACCATTTGCATTCAACTTCTCTTAACAATCAAATTTTGGTTATTTATTTAATAAGCTTAGCTTAATACAACACATTGCGAAATGGATAGAAATTTAAGTAAGAAGATTGTGCTGTGTCAGTTTTCCAAATGGGAAGGCCCTGCCTGTCTTGAAAATCATCAGTAAAAAAAAAAGGTATGGTAATGGTAATATTTGTAAGGAAATATTTGGCGTTCGTTGAAAGATTAACCAGTACTGTTAGTTTAAATTTATAAAATCATTGTCTTAAAACAGGTTTCTCAAGTCCATTAGCTGTTATCGTTCTTTTTCGGGATTGATGGAGGTTTCCTTCCTAACTTTTTATTTGAAGTAGTGTGGAATATCAGCATGTTGATTATGCTATTATTCTCACTTCGAGATACAAGTGATCAGCTCAAAAACACCTTGTTAGGGACAGAAATCGATCCGGCTAATTGGGCGACGGAAGATGTGGAAAGTACCAATTAGAGAAAAGCAGTCCACAAAAAAATATCCTTAGAAAATACCAGAAGATATAGAAACAACAAAGTGAGTCAAAAGAAAAGCCAGAGGTGTCCATCTCCTGAACTCTCCTACCCTACCATGCGGTGGCTTTGGAAGGTCTCTTCAGATCCAGTATAGGACTCATTTCACACAGACGGAAATATCGATGAGCACCCAATAAAAGAGAAGAAGAGAGCCCAACGAAAAATTAAGAGGTGTCATCACATGAGCCCTCCTACCCTACCATACGGTGGCTTTGGAAGGTCTCTTCACATCCAATATAGGACCCATTTCATACAGAAGGAAATATCAATGAGCACTCCAATACTGTGCAATGAGTTCCGCCAACGATGACAAGTGATATCCATTTTAATTGTTGCTGCTGCTGAAAGTCCTCAAATGATGTCGTTTCTGTTATCTCACACAGCTCTTTGTTTGTAATTGTGTAGCGCCAGTCCATAAGTTTCGAAGAAAACCAGTAGCTTTTATTTAGTATCGGTAAAATAGGTCACTGTCACAGCGATGGTGAAAAGGAGGGTTGAACTCATCTTATATTCTGTTGAATGGGCTTTTGTTGCAAATCATGTATTATTTATTATGTCTATGGCTTAATAACCTGATATACTAAGCCACAGGTTCTTATTATACCAGGTTTCCTTATTAGGTCTCCCATGTCAGTAGTGATTCCGTTACACTTTACTTCGATGATCAGATGAGAACCAGTGCTGTAAACAGTTTTATTAATCATTTCTGTACGGTAAGC
Source organism: Acanthosepion esculentum (assembly GCA_964036315.1). Taxonomy (NCBI): domain Eukaryota; kingdom Metazoa; phylum Mollusca; class Cephalopoda; order Sepiida; family Sepiidae; genus Acanthosepion; species Acanthosepion esculentum. The sequence goes on from OZ038476.1 coordinate 141,355,773, forward strand.
GCCCTTTTAGTTTCGGATCAAATACACTACACTAACGAACTTGTCTGAGAGACAAAATTTCAAACTATTACGCGAGAACCGGCGTTCTTTAGTATTTAGTATGTTCTTTAGTTGAGATCTGTCTGACACATCGCATAATATTGGGTCACTCACCTGATAGAACGATCGCTTCGATTAAATTGGTAATTATCAGCTTGCACCAAAATGACAAGTTGTCATTCAGATTAAAAAATGAAATCACACAAGATGGCCTATATTTGTATCATAATGATTCATTAATATATACTTATGTATTTGTTACTGAAACACAGCAAAACAGTACAAACAAAAAAAGGCACACCATAGCAGCATTCTTGTTAGCGCAACTTCACCAGAGTGGAAAATAAATTATTTTTCTCTCCACCAAGGCAATTAGTTTCCGAGTTTTTAAGTACGTTATGTATTAATTAGAAATAAGTGTCCGTTCGAAAAGAATATCTCCATATTTGTTAATTGTTAATTACAGAGTTGTTTCAATGTGTTTTTTAAAAAAGATTATAAGAATAAGCAGAGTAGAATCTTTTACTTGAATGCATTTTATTCTATCAGCCACAGTGACGTATCAGTGACGTATCAGTGACGATAGCTTAATAATGATAACGTTAATGATAAAGATCGGTGACCATAAGTTTTATCCAATAATTATAATATAAATTCCAAACATAGTCTAAGCAGAATTTAAGTGACTGTAATAATTTTTAGAGTGGAAAGATAATTATTCAGCTAATTTTCGCTTCAACTTCGGGATAATTTTTCTGTCGTTTTGAGCACAAATATTTGATGGAAAAGAACCAAGCGTTGTCGTCGTTATATTTGTTTAAATCATGCTAGAGTGTATTTACGATGTAATTAAAGGAGTAATTATTAGTCAACATACTCGGAATATAAATAATTCATTGGAAAGACTGGCCGATATTTTAGGAGAGTAAGATTCTGAGAAAAGGTTATTTGGTCAATTTTTCAGACTAAAAACCTCTGCCTGGGGCTTATATAACAATCTTTTGATTGTCTATTCTCCAGCATACCGCGAGGAAAATTTCGTTAATGTAAAATATACGATATCTTTATATAAGAAATTTACGATTTTCAGCAGCTGCTTAATTTTTTTCACCACAATTCGTATTCAAATTGCTTAAATTGCTACAAAATTCTTTTATTTGGGGTTTAATAACTTGAAAGGAATTCATTGTTGGCGGGTGCAATCTTAACAACATGAGAAATACAGAAGGTTCGAGAAGGAAAATGCAAGAACTCCTATAGAACGAATTAAAGGAAAGCGATAAGAAAGGACTAAGCACCAATTGTAAGAAGACAGGATTTATGATTGTCAACAAAAAGAAGAGTCTAACATTCTAATTACAAATTGGAGATGCGAAAATGAAGTAAGTAAAAAAGTTTAAATATCACGGAAGTGTTTTAACAGTGGACGGAAAATTTGACACCGAAATCCGGAGACACATTGGGATAACGATGATGATTTCCGAAGGCTGGACAAAGTATTAAGAAACATGAAAATCTTGTTAGGGACACAAAGAAAAGAGTACGTAACAGTAGTACTATAGGCCATCCGATATGGCAGTGAACGACTTGAGGCAACAGAAATGTGGTTCTACACAAGGATGTTGAGAATAACATGGAATGAACATGTGAGTAACGAGGAAGCCTTAGAGCAAAACAGAAACAAAAAGAACTCATACTTAATGTTGAGGATTCGGAGATGAAATCCGATATCAATAAATAACAAACGCCAGGAATAGATAAGGACAATATATGTATTAACGTAATAATACAAACTGGTAATACGGGTTAGTAGATCCAGGAATGCGGGTTAGTAGCAATAATATATATACAGTCTTGGTTTGAAGTATCGCGGTATGACTCCTTACTGAGTCTAGGTGTTCGTGACGGTGACTCTTGTGTTACCCTCCTCTAATACTACTCTGATATTACTCAGCGTACTGACTTCTTGACTGTCTTAACGTCCTGCCGACAGTATTTACTGTCCCACCCCCACGAGGGATAGATGTGGCACAAGGCCGGGTTTAAAGTAGGGTATTACCGAGCCCGTAGGCTCGGTCAAAAAATGCCCGTAGATCCCGTATAAACGGGATCGGGTTGGTCAACCTTCCCGAACGAGACTCTGCCCTTCAACGGAGCCTCGTCCGGTTTACTCTCTGCTCAGAGGCAGAGAGTTCGACCGTCTAGCACTTAACGTCCTACCGACCGTCCGGGTATTCACTGGTAGTAATATATGTATACCTCGGTTGAGTCCATTTGGGTAAAAAGAGGAGACCCCTTAACACCCCCTACTTCTTAAATCCTTTTTAGGGGGAGTTAATATCTTTTCCTTTTTCTTATAGTCGACAATTAGAGGCACTGCAAATTTTCTCTTCCTGCTATGCCTTCCAATTTCTGTGTCTTGTGGTCTTTGAATCTCAAAAACTTCAAAGATCGCCTCCATCGACTCGTCATTTTCTGCCGGTGAGCTTGGCTCTTCAACCCGTCTTTTTTGTATTTGGTCAATATGTTTTCTGTGGGTAAATTTTCCGCCTTTTGTGTATACCACGTTTCCTTGTCTGTTAATTATTGTATTTGGTTCCTCATAAGCCATATTGTTACTGAAATAGACCCACTCTTGTTTGAATGATCTCCCGAGCACTGTAGGTGTATACCGGTTTTTAATTATTTTTTCCTTCGTCCTTTGAATAAATTCATCCTTTTTCGCTTCTTTTATCTCTCGCAAGGTCACAGTTAGTTCCTTTACTGCCTTGTATAACTCTTTACTGTTTTCATCTGTGGTAGCAAATGGCGCGTTTCGCTTCTTTTTACATACTGGTTGGACATTTTCTTTCAATTCAATTCTAGCTGTGAATTTGTTGCATCGTCCCAACCCGCTCGCAAATACCTCGGGGAATTGATTATATAATTCTTCATTAACTTTGTCGCCTCTGATGGTACACCGTCTAACATTTTGCAAAATGAGCTGATAGGTAGGTCCCAAACGTCGAATTTTTGCATCCAGTCTGTCCCCACTAGATTTTCTGTATCTTTCATTACGTATATCTTGAGTTTTGTTTTTTTCCGTGAAATTTAACATTTACGATTATTTCTCCTTCGAATTTTATACGCTTTCCTGTCACCGACTTAGCATTTTTTGTGTATGTAACATGGTTGGTCTGTTAAGCTGTTTCCATGTCTGTAGGTTAATTGTCGTTAGATCGGAACCCGAGTCTAGTTGCAATTTTATCTTTTTATTTAAGATTTCAAGTTCCACATATTTCCTTATGTTGGTATTGTCTTCGTCATGCATTCTAGTAGCTCTTATCCTACTAGTAGCTTTTCTATTCCTACATTGGGATGCCTTGTACCCCATTTTTCCACACACAAGACAGGTTTTATATTTAAAACGGCAATGCTTATTCCAGTGTAGTCCTCCACATAGATAACATGCAGATGGAGGGGGGCTTATATTTGCTTCGATTTTCGTCATAATTTGCCCTATATGTTGTACTTTTTCCCTTATTATAGAATTTGTGTTTTCTTTCCGGGGAGGGTGAAGAACGTAAACTTTTGTTTAACTTACGTATATGAGATACTCCTGACTCGTCAATGTTTTCGAGTCTTTCTTTATACTCAGGCATTTTTGGCAATCTTCTGATAGTTGTTGTAGTGTTAGTCCAGGTTCATTTTGTAGTTTTGAAAGCATTCTTTTGCGCATTTCACTGTCTTTTGCTGAGACTAACCCTTGAACGAAGATGAGACACTTGAAATTGTCCGGTGTTAATTCTGCCAACTTGAAGTCGTCGCAATGTTTATTCACGATTGCGGCAAACGTGGAATAGTCCTCTTTTTCGCCCTTTACCAGGTTAAGGCATTTCCACCTCTTGTGAAAGAGTGACGTTTTTGGACTGAAAAGCTCTGTAAGACATGTAACTGCTTTTTCAAACGTTAATTCGTTCGTCTTTTTTTGTCAAAATGTAATCCACAAATTTTGTGTATTCTTCAGTTCCTAATTTTCTGAGCAACAGACGTAGCTTCTTTGCTTCTGTCCAGTTTTGACAATCGATGTTAAAGATATCTTCGTGGCGTCTAAAATAAAACCCGAAATTTTTATCCTCTTCTAGAGAGTATTTGAAAGTTTCTATCGTATTCCACACTGCGATCTTGGGAAAAAGTCGCCTCTTTTTCGATATTTTGTTGTTTGTTACCCGCTACCTTTAATACTAGTTCCTGGAGTTGCATTTGTCTTTCTTCATTTTGCCTTATTTTCCTTCTGCGTTTGTAGTAATTGCTTTTGCCACATCTCTTCCATTATTTCTTGGAGTTGTAATTGCTGTTCATTTTGGTATTTTACAAGTTCTACTAAAATACTTTTAAAATCCTCCATGATAAGGGTCTTACGAAAAACTTGTCTTTCCGTATTTTAATCCTCGTAAATCGCCCAGTTGATGTGGATACTGGCAAAAACGGCATTTTTTTTCTTTTTGTGTGAGTTCGAATACCTCGTCACTAATTTGTTGTCGACGAGAGAGGATTTTTCTTTCTTCCCGTGTGAGTTCGATATCCTTCGTCGCCAATTTGTTGTGGACAACGAGGGAGTATTTTGTTTTTCCTTCCCGTTTGAGTTCGATATACCTCGTCGCCAATTTGCTGTGGATTCCGAGATGAAATCCGATATCAATAAATAACAAACGCCAGGAATAGATAAGGAAAATAAATGTATTAACGTAATAATACAAACTGGTAATACGGGTTAGTAGATCCAGGAATGCGGGTTAGTAGCAATAATATATATACAGTCTTGGTATTGAAGTATCGCGGTATGACTCTTTACTGAATCTAGGTGCTCGTGACGGTGACTCTTGTGTTACCCTCCTCTGATACAGACTTCTCGGCTGTCTTAGCGTACTACAGACTGTCCGGGTATTCACTGGTAGTAATATATGTATACCTCGGTTGAGTCCATTTGGGTAAAAAGGGGAGGACCCTTAACACTTAACATCAGAAAGATGTTGACATTTATACGACACATAATGAGAAAGGAGGTGATTGGAAATTTTCACACTGGCATTACTTATTAAAGGCAAGAGGGACAAAGGAAAACAGTGAATACCCTAACGAGCTTGTATAAATGGCTGGCAGAACAGACATTAAGAGAGATGGCGAAGAGAAAAAAACTCAGAGCTCCAAGGGGACAAGAAATTGTGGAGAACCATGATTTCTCATGCCCTGAAGGATCACAAAAAAAAATGAAAAAAGAAAGATATTTTAATGTAATTAAACTATTTGAATGAGTAGAATTTATTAAGTACAGTGTAACCCGGATATAAGAGAAACCCGGATATAAGAGAAACCTGATATAAGAGAGATTTTCTCTGGTCCCAAATTAGAGCCTGTGTTAATGTATATATAATAGACCAAACCCGGATATAAGAGAAAACCGGATATAAGAGACTTATTCGCCGGTCCCGACAACTCTCTTATATCCGGGTTACACTGTATATTCTAAGTATTTTAAAAATTTTCTTTTGTTGTTTTTTTTTTATTCGCCTAATCCACGTTGACGTCAGTAGTAGAGTTGCTTAAGATTTTCTCAATATCTTTTTTTTTCTAAATAATTCAGTGATGTACTATTTGAGAGAAGAATCCCCTCTTCAGGACGCATCTTAATTTAAATATCCCATCAATAGCGGTAGACCCCAAATCGGAAGAAGCATTGAAAAAGCATTGACCGTCGTTGCTTGGAAGATTGGCGCAACAAAATTCAGGATTCGTCTGAATATCAAAATCAAAGAAGGATGAACAATTTTAATTTTGGAAATGATTCATTTACTTGAAGGTAATAACGTCCATGATTATTCCTGTTACCTACAGGTTGGGAAGTGAATACACCACAGTGACACTGTTGAACCACCACCTCTATTTTATTTTATATTAAGAAATTTCATCAATACTGATAAACTACAGAATGTTTATATTTTCAATAGAAATTGTTCTTTATTTTCGACTTCTAATGGATGATGCCGTCTGCATAGATGATGGAATTTCAGCAAATATTTCTTGATTTTCCGGGTCGAAAAGCGCCTGTTATTGTCAGACCTGATTAAGACTGTCAAAATAACCCCTTTTCAAAGTATTTCTGGGATGGGAATGAGAACCTGTTTGTGGCATTTTGTGTTGAAATGTAATAAAGGTCATATCGGAAGAATTCAATTGTAGACTTGAAAGACAGAAGCTTTGTGAACCGAAATTTCAATAGTTCTATTCGTATCATTTTCACCTCACACTCAGTATGACTGACAAGAGAAAAAAAGCCTTTTTATCTGTTTCATAAATTATATCTGAGACAAGATCTTTTAGAAGTTGGTTTTCATTAGTTAAAGATTACTAATTTTTAAAGGTCGTCTTCAGATGTACTGAGTTGAAAGAAAAGTTCGTAGCTTTTTTCAGTAGGTGGCGCTTGAATACGTGACTTCGCTTCAGACGTGGCTCAAATTAATGATACTTATGATATATATATATATATATATATATATATATATATATATATATATATATATATATATATATACAGAAGCGGCCAAAATGTTCAGAACGGCATTGTTTTCGTCAGAAAAGTAGGTATAAGTTTTTATCAAAGTTGTTTTATATTCTATAATTTTCACAGACAATAAATACGATATTATTTGTTATTGTCTGAGATTTAAGATTCTGAGGTGTAATTTGAGAGGATAATACAAAAGTTATGGAGGATTTAGTGATTTACTGCAAAACCCAGACCGGTTTCTTTTACTCCGTGTTTTAGTATATTTAACCGTTGTTTACGTGACGGTTCGTTTACTAAACATTAGTAAGAATATCTGCTGTGTACTTTGTTAATATAATGCCACTTATTCCGTTACCAATTCGTCAGCAGATTATTAAGCTTCGAAAGACGGATAATTTAAGAATTGGGTCTATTACAAAGATTGTTAACAAGTCAAAATGTGTTGTTCACGGTATTCTTAAGGTCTACGATGATTGTGGTTCGGGTGAAGCAAGAAAGTTTACAGTTAGGCCAAGAAAAACTACCAAGAGAGAAGATTGTGCTATGGCAAAGTTGGTTAAAAAGGACAGATTTAAAACTGCTGCTGCTGTTTCTCGGGAAATGAGTATTGTACTGAAGAAAACTTTATCTCGAAAAACTGTGTCTCGTCGTTTAGTTGACCATGACCTACAAGCAAAAGCACCTGCAGTGACGCCACTGATCAACTCCAAGAATAAAAAGTGTCGTTTTACCTTTGCAACTCAATAAAAATGGCAAACGGTGCATTTCAGTGATGAATCTAAGTTTATGTTATTTGGCTCAGATGGGAAAAGGTACGTTCGTCGAAAAGTAGGTGAAAAATTGTCGCCAAAATGCCTTAAAACTAGTGTTAAATTCGGTGGAGGAAGTGTCATAGTTTGGGGATGATATCTGGAGATGGTGTGGGCCCTTTGGTGCGATTACATGGAAAGGTAAATGCAGGAGTTTATAAACAATTTGTAAAAGATCATGTCATGCTTGCGCTGAGAAATTCAACTAAGCGACCACCCATATTCATGCAGGACAATGCCCCATGTCACAAAGCTAAGGTGGTCATGAACTTCCTCAAGGCTGAAAAGGTTATTGTTATGGATTGGCCTGCTCAAAGCCCAGATCTCAATCCTATTGAAAATGTGTGGAATATTCTAGGAGAACGTTCGAAAGCCAGAAATCCTAAAACAACCGAGCAATTATGGAATGCCCTTCAGGAAAAATGGAATAAGATCACCCACCAAGAAATTGAAAATTTAATGTCCTCATGCAGTCGAAGATGTCAAAGTGTGATTGAAGCTAAAGGACTTCACACTAAATATTAAATAATTTCAGTATTCTCTGTCATTTTTTATTATTTTGTTATTTTTTCAACCGTTCTGATCATTTTTGCCGCTATGGGTTTTGCAGTAAACTTAGAAAAAACGTAGTATAAACAGCGAAAGCTGGACGTCGCAGAGATATTCCACCTATATTATATAATCATGTCAAGGCATCCGAGAACATATAGATCCATGAATCGCTACAATGTGCTTCACGATTTATCGGAAAGAAAATTAATGGGCCGTACTTCCATTTGCGATTCTTTGCTCGAAAGCAATAATAGAAACCATTTTGTGAAAAGAACGATCATGGGAGATGAAAAATCCATGCTTTATAACAATGTGGAGCGAAAATGATCCTGGGGAAAACTCACAAGTTTTCTAAACCTAGCGAACAAATTACAGTATTCTCACCCGTGGTGATTATCATCACCATCACAAACATACATACATACAGATCATACAACAAGCATCCATTGGCTAATCTCCTCAAAACTAGCTCGCTGATTGGTCAATTCCGACCAATCAGATCGCCTGCACGCGAGGAATAATATTTCCCGCGCACTGAGCTGGGAGCCTATCATGTGAGACACCACTTTATATAAACAAAACACGAGTATGCCTTCTCTCTTTTTTCTCTTTCGTCTCCTTCCTTGCTGTCAAAATGTGACCTTCAAGAACTCTCGTCTTGACCTTGCGGTCAGACGTTAAAGAACATTACCAACATTCACGCAAGTACGAACTCTTAACTCTTCTGAACTCTGCCAACTTTTCCAATTCACATTTCTTAACATGCATCAAGAACTTTATTCTTCTAAAGCTACAGTTTAATAATTAATTCAACTTCGTCAGCTCCGGTACAAATATTTCCCAAATCTATCAAACCTTTAGCTTATATGCATGTACATCAAAACACAAATAAATTTGTTATGTTACGAAGCATTGTTATGTTTGGAAGCATTACTGTGCTATTTTACGTCAAATATAAATTGCATGTGACCGCCAAATTTGATGGTGACCTCCAGCATCTTTGCTTGTCTTTTTCCACGTCATTCCTAATCTAAGTTAAATGAATGTGGTTGAGTCCGCTACATCTGATTGGCAATCCTTCACATTTTCATTGCTGACCCGTCGTTCTTTTCGGATCCCGCTACAACCCTTTCCATAAACGGCACATATATTTTTTTAAAGTTTCTTCAGCGTCTTTCTTTATTTCCGGAGATTATAGAGCATAAAATGGCGAAAATATATATTTGCTTTTTCTCCGTTTTCACTCCCAGCGTAAAAACAATTAAAATTCACAATCTACGTACAAATCGTACTGAGGGTTGTGTTGAAATGTCACCACTCAGAATATATATGTGATAAATTTCAATCGACATTATTTACATTATTCGAACTATTGTCCCCATCTTTGTCGCCATATTTGTTACAACGTTTCGGCAGTTGTACACTCCGACCTTCTTCAGGTGGTTGGAATGTCGAACTGAACCCTTTATTTCGCTCACTGGGGTAGACTGTTCTAGTTCCACGTGCCATATTCAACTGATGTCAGTTATCAGTTAAGAACGCCGGGGTGTACAACGGCCGAAACATTGTAACAAATATGGCGACAAAGATGAGGACAATAGTCCGAATAATGTAAATAATGTACATAATACCTCATCTCAGAAATATAGACAGATACTGAAAGGCCGAAACGTTGTAATAAATATGGCGACAAAGATGAGGACAATAGTCAGAATAATGTAAATAATGTACATAATACCTCATCTCAGAAATATAGACAGATACTGAAGGGCCGAAACGTTGTAATAAATATGGTGACAAAGATGAGGACAATAGTCCGAATAATGTAAATAATGTACATAATACCTCATCTCAGAAATATAGACAGATACCGAAAGGCCGAAACGTTGTAATAAATATGGCGACAAAGATGAGGACAATAATCTGAATAATGTAAATAATGTACATAATACCTCATCTCAGAAATATAGACAGATACTGAATGGCCGAAACGTTGAAATAAATATGGCGACAAAGATGAGGACAATAGTCCGAATAATGTAAATAATGTACATAATACCTCATCTCAGAAATATGGACAGATACCGAAAGGCCGAAACGTTGTAATAAATATGGTGACAAAGATGAGGACAATAGTCAGAATAATGTAAATAATGTACATAATACCTCATCTCAGAAATATAGACAGATACTGAATTTCAATAAAGTTTTAAACGAAATCACGTGCATAAAGGCAACCTATTCGGAAGCATTAAGAACTCTCCACAGTCAAAAACATTATTGCACCATAGCCCTGTCATAAGTTTTGTAGCTGAAATAACTACACATTTTATCGTTACTAATGGTCAGTGTTCGATAATTAGGTAAAAATCAGGAACTTGATGCTAAAAAAAAACAGGAAAATCTTCTACACTTAGAAATTTGCCTTTACATAATCTTCCCTTCTCACTTTCTGCTACGCAAATCTCAATATTTAATAAGCTTAAATTTGAAGGCTATGAAATGTAGATAAAGTCCCTTTCAGGGGTCGGCAACCTACGGCACGCGTGTCACACGTGGCACGTCAAGCTATTTCCAATGACACGAAGTCACAAATGTCAGCACGAAGATCGAACTAAGAACTACTACAACGCAAAGAAGATATTTCTTTCAATTTTAATATATACTAAAGTTTATACACTATATATTACTATGTAAAATATATTGTAGAACAGGTATATTACGTATGCTGTTGGCACACCGAATGATTTTAAAGCCCTAAGTCGGGACATAGTTAGCAAAAGGTGGCCGACCCCTGGTCTTCTAAAAAACAGTTCATTTCTATTAATGTGCTTTACATATTATTGTATATATTACTATGTAAAGTATATTGTTGAACAGGTATATTCTTCTTGACTTGTATAAAAATACGTATGCTGTTGGCAAATTGAATGATTTTAAAATCCTAAGTTGCCACATAATGAGCAAAATTTTGCCGAACCTTACAGCTGATATCGATAGATCCTTTGTTTATTCTGTGGTTTTGATTCTCACCGGGTGTTCTGCATTTTTTGTTCTGTACTAAAGCAAACAAGAGCTGTGCAAGCCCCTGCTGTGTTGCAGTTATATAATATTTGCAATATTTTGTAAAATCCATAAGGCTAATATAAGTTGACCATCACATAATTGTGCTCTGTTTGGTGTCGTTTATTTTGCCGGATCACTGATAGTAACGTTAGTATACACTTAGTTAACTATTTCATGCTTTCTTTAATGTACCCTGTAAATCAGTACATGCTGGTTAATAAGAAAAAAGAAAAATTAAATGAATATCAATTGAAATTTTAATGAAACACGAGTAAAATAAATGTTATATGTAATTCTGTTGACTTATATAGGAAAGTCTACGGATGGGGCTTGCGCATCAAACCACGAAAAGTATTTCTTGGTTAGGCTTGTCTTTTTTGTTTTACGGCATATCAACACCATCAATGGGTTATTTAATGCCGACAAAACTTTTATTGCTGGAAATATTTTTTTCCCTCAAAAATATATTGCTGACAATATATTTTTTTAAAAATGTATTTCTGGTAATATTTTTTCCTTCAAAATGCATTTCTGGTAAGGTTTTTTTTTTCAAAAATGTATTGCTGGTAATAATTTATTGCTCTTAAAAGTTTTTTCCTTCAAAAATTCATTGCTGTTAATAATTTTTTGCAAAATGTATTGCTGGTACTAAAACCTTCGGTTCGAAATTCCAATCACCTGAAGAAGGCCGAAGCGTACAACGGCCGAAACGTTGTGAATATAGCAATCAAAATGAGGATAACAGTCCGAATAATGTAAATAATACAAGTAATCATAATACCTCATCTCAGAGATATAGGCAGATGTCAGCATCTTCATTGACATTATTTTCTCTTCGGGTTAGATGTTCTATCCCCAAGAGAGAAATTGCAAAGAGAATAGATTCTTTCTGGTTTCCCTGCTAATGGACGCGTTGGTGTCTCACTCTAAATCCAGTTGTCTGGTATATTTCATTTGAATCGTAATTATAAGGAAGCTTCCGACTTTCATTGAACAGACAGTGTTAGTTGCGATTGAAATTTATAAAATCTTTCTATAAAAAAAATGGAAAATAGATTTTTCAAGTCCAGAATTGGTTTGGTTTAGTTTGTTTTACGGCATATCAACCACAATGGGTTATTTAATGCCGACAAAATTTTCATTGTTGGTAATATTTTTTTTCCAAAAATCTATTTCTGGTAATATTTTTCTTCAAAAATCAATTTCTGGTAAGAATTTTCCTTCGTTAGTAATATTTGTTTTTCAAAAAATATATTGCTGGTAATATTTGTTTTTAAAAAAATATACTGCTGGTAATATTTGTTTTTCAAAAAAATATACTGCTGATAATATTCGTTTTCAAAAAATATACTGCTGGTAATATTTGTTTTCAAAAAATATACTGCTGGTAATATTTGTTTTTCAAAAATGTATTGCTGGTAAATATTTTTTTTTACAAAGTATTTCTGGTATTGAAACCTATTTTTACACTTTCATATTGTTTTGACCCCAGTTTGGGGTCAACTATTTTGACCGTAGCTGGGACCCCTAACAGGTGCTACCACCCCGGTTCACGGTTGACCTGACAACATCAGCAATTAAGAGGTGGTTCCACGCTACTTAAAACCTCCCGATCAGAGGCCTTGCTATCGGGTGTAGTTAATCGTCTTACCCAGGACGCGGATGTAGTTTATCGCGAAACCCAAGAAGAGTTGTCGGGCGCAGTTTATCGTCGAACCCAGGATGCATTATTTCTTGTATTTATTTGAGTTAAGAACGGAGTTAAACGTTTGTAGGTTATAGAAAATGTACAAAAGTAGATATGTCTTAGCAGTCTTTGTTCAAAAACAGCTGACGAAACAGCGTCAGCAAACAGTAGTTCCATGTCCGTGCAGTGACCTGGGAAATCTGAAATGATTCCCATAGAAATTAGTGCTGGACTACTGATTGGGCCGCATTCGTGACGAGCAACCTGTATTTGTTTTCTTTCTCTTGGACTTCGATTGTGCATTTCAGCGGGTTTGAATTCTCACTCGCAAACTGTAGAGACGCGTTAACTCAAGTAAAATGATTCCATTTCAACCATCTCTTTCGCCGTTAGTGGGATGTTCGTTAACCCCCCCCCCCGAAATAACACTAGCGGTATTGAGATAAAAATAAGAGCGATTCTTAGCACGTTCAATGCCAGTGGACGTTAATTAATGCTTTCGTTACTTTACGTGTTAAAAGAAAAACAAGTAAAGTGAAAATCACTAAAGTTACAAAGAAACATCGAGGTTGATTTTGAGACTGGAAACAATTTTTAACCTTTTAAAAATTATATTTTATAATTTTTATATCAAAGAAAACAGTTGCTAATTGGCTTTAGTGAAATGGTTAGTGAATATCCGATATTTTTTTCGTTTCTTACTGAGCGCACTTAATATCCGTTATTCTTTACGAATATTGGATGGGTTTAACATATATCTGAATAGTAAGAACTTATCCCCATGAGAGATTTTCAAAGATAGTCAAGTCTGGCATGTGGCCATAAAAGTAGAGCAATGAGTTGATAATTAAGCAAAAGAAAAGCAAATGGTCAGAATTTGGAAGATATGTAATTCTAAGCATAGATGATCTTTCTGCTTTCAAAACCAGCATTCAAAATCCCTTCTTGGACCAGGGTCTCAAAATCAGCCCCAGTTGGAAATATTCACATCTCTCAAAATAGAGTGTACCTTGGCGTGAATTAATGGTTAATGCAGCTAATCTGGGCGACCATTACTATTCAGTAGTGAGAAGTGAGTTCGATTCTCACTGGGTGGCGCGTATAAAAAATCGAACTTGTATAACCAAACAATGAATTCGCATGTAAAATTAACTAAACGAAAATCTGTCAAAATAAAGATGACTTAAACTAATACATACGTCTTATGTAACTATCTATTTTTTACGATATACATTTTACATTATTTTTAATCTCACCCTCTCTCACACACACATGCACACTCACACAACCACCCACGCAACATATACACATACGTAAACACACATATATACATTTAGTTAGAAGTAAAATTCTCGCAATTTCTGAATAATTTAAATGGTCTTAAACCGAAAGAATCACTTCATCGTCTTATGTTTACATCTCTTTGACTGCCTTGGATTATATATATATATATATATATATATATATATATATATATATATATATATATATATATATTGTAAAGCACGGGAATCAACTCCCGAAAGAGTATGCTAAAGAGGCATGCCTGTAAGAGAGTACTCAATCCCAAATTAGCAGAACATTATATTATATAATGTATTTCGGTGTGCTCTTGATCGACCATTACAAATGGTTTTGTACGTGACGGTACAGACAATCAAATGGTGTTGTACGTGACGGTACAGACAATCAAATGGTGTTGTACGTGACGGTACAGACAATCAGATGGTGTTGTACGTGACGGTACAGACAATCAAATGGTTTTGTACGTGACGGTACAGACAATCAAATGGTTTTGTACGTGGTGGTGAAGACAATCAAATGGTTTTCTACATGACGGTACAGACAATCAAATGGTTTTGTACGTGGCGGTACAGGCAATCAAATGGCTTTGTACGTGACAGTACAGACAATTGTTAGGTAATTAGAAAGTACGCCGGGGTGTATTATATATAATATTTATACAGGGTATATCAAATATTTTTACAAACTTTCAGGGCGTGTCCCTCACTCCAAAACAAGGACAAATGTCAATACAAATCATGTATCCGCAAATCCTTCGTCTTTGTGCTATTAACTTTCAAAAAAGTTTACGGTTGATGGTGGTGTGCTGCTATGTAGACTAAGTTACATTTGTCATTCGTGTAAATTTGTGGCTAGTCTCTCTTCAACGTTTAACGTGTGTAGTAGTGAGTTAACTGAGAAGTGTCCCATTTAATAATGGCAGGATATTCATATCGTGAGCAGGTAGATATGAATTTTACATACGGCTGCGCGAATGGTAATGGACACGAGGCTGCACGGCTGCATCAGATTGCATTTTTAGACCGAAGGGATCCGTATAATCCAAAGTTTGCTGCTGTTTATCGCCGCGTTCTTGAGATAGGATCCACTGCACTACATAGTATGGATCAACGAACACGGAGATCCGCTCGTACGCCTGATCACAAAGAACACATTTTACAGGCTGTCGGTGACGATTCAAGTATCAGCACATGTCAAGTGTCGTATATCTCATAGTACCGCATGGAGGGTAATTGTAAAGCGGTTCCTGTAGCCGCATCATTTGCAACGTGTACAGGGCCTGTCGCCCTCTGATCACTCACCACGGGGGAACTTTTACCGATGAAATTAGAAAACAGCCTAAAAAGCAGTTCGTAATCTGTTAAAGATTAACACCCACGAGTCAGACACTCTACTGAATCTAACTATATCGCCAATACCACCAGCAGCTGTTCCGTAATTCTTCAGTCTTCGATATCAAAGGCTGGCAGAGAATATTCTGGAAAAAACATGGCCGCCTTTATACACGATTGGTTAACCCTTCTATTGGTGAACTATAAAATGAGTCAGCTCATTTTGGCTGGCTCACTAGTACACCAAGGTACCCAAAAACTCCAACTGTCTCATTTTTAAACAAGACTGTAAATTGCAATAGCACAAATTGCTGATCCATTGTTTCTTCAGCTTTGTTTACGGATGAGGCAACATTCGAAAGAGATTGAGATTTACACAACCAATATTTCCTGCTCGGATCTGAATCAGCATGATAAATTACAGACTAGACACCACCGACAATTTTCGATCAAGGTGTGGGCTGGAATTGTAGGTGATTGTCTGTGAGGTCCATATGTTCTCCCAGCACGACTTATAGGAGCTGACTACAAGGGTATCATTTCGAACACACATCCAGACCTGAAATTTAAAAATAGAAAACCAGCCTAAAATGAGCGGGGACAAAATCCATCTGAGGATTGCTTCGTAGCGTGAAACTAGTAGTAACTGTGATATTTGTGTTACTTTGATTGTCTTTGATTATATATATATATATATATATATATATATATATATATATATATATATATATATATGTATGTATGTGTGTGTGTGTGTGTGTGTGTGTGTGTGTGTGTGTGTGTGTAATTAAACGTTATTTTAGTGGACAATCGAATTTGAGTAGAAGCTCCGGAACGTCTACTCAAATACGAGCATCCACTAAAATAATATTTAAATAAAAAAGTCTGCTGGATTAAAAAAATATTCCATTACATTTATTTGCAAATATATATATATATATATATATATATATGTGTGTGTGTGTGTGTGTGTGTGTGTGCGTGTGTGTGTGAGTGTGAGGGTGTGTGTAGGGGGCGTACGATGATTACATCTAGCCATTCTGCATATCCAGGGAATTTGAATTTCACTCAAAAACAAATCAGCGAGAACTATGCTGTTCATGTACAAAGAGAAATCTTCCCCTGATGTGGGGGGGTTACTGATCTGGGAATGAGACAACCTTAATGTTGACAGTGCTCTTGCCCAGCTTTCATGATTCGTGCAAGGTGTTTTGCTAAAATAGCGCATTATCAATGTTAGACATTGCTGGCTGCGATTTTTGGCTTTTCTCAAAACTCGCCTTTGAAAGAGAACAGATTTCAAATCAAGATAAAAGTTGAACGCAGCAAGACAGATAATGGTGATCTAGAAGAAGGACTTTGAAGAGTTTTTTTTAAAAAAAATGTCTCTGTGTATCTGTGAGAGTGAGAGAGACAGAGAAAGGGAGATTGATTCTTGTCAAGATTGTCAATTGATGCAATAACCTTTGTTGTTACGGCCTGAATACTTACGGTAGTTATCTTAATGTGCTTTGTCCAAATGTTATTCGAGTAGTATAATGGTTAGAATCTGTCAATTCAGCTCGCGTTCGTCACATTCACTTCTGCTCTAATACACGTGGGAAATATATGAACCCATCTCTCCACCCCAACCTATGGTTTAAATAATAGGATAGAAATGGGATCTTCAGTTATGGCTAGCAACCAGACAAGAAGGACAACGCTGAATTTAAAACCGGTTGGGCATAGGACAATAAAGAAATCTAAACAGAAATGCTCTTGGTTTTTTGATTAATATATATATATATATATATATATATATATATATATATATATATATATATATATATATATATATATATATATGTATGTATGTATGAAGAGGATACAAACCTTTCCCAAGGGTATTAACACGTAAGTGAATGCTATGGATTCGACTGGAATTCGAACACGGCCCTCCGATTCCTCAACCCAGCCGCTATCCATTACTCCACCGTGCCTCTTCTCCCTCCAGCTATGGGTAAATAGCAAGACATATATATATATATATATATATATATATATATATATATATATATATATATATATATATATATATATATATATATATATATATATATATATATATATATATATATATATATATATATATATGACTGCATCAAGGATGCGCTGAAGAAATGCAACATTCATTTTGAGCACTAGGAAGAATGTGCATCTGATCGCGCAAAGTTTGCCAAGATAAAATCACCAGATAATGAAGAAAAAGTATACATATGAGTAACTGAAGGACCCTGGAAACAAAGAAATTATGCACACAAAACATCTTTCACAAATAGTAAATATGCGGACAGCCCAATGCTTTCTAAGTATATCTGGGAAATTAAAAACGAAACGCACATCACACCAAAAATATCTTGGAAAATAAGGAAAAGATCATCACCAATAAAAAACTTGCAAATTTTGCTTGGAGGAAAAAATAGCTATCATTACCTTCCCAGACCAAGATAAATTATTAAATAAAAGATCCGAGCTCATCTCAAAATGCAGACATGAAAACAAATTTTTACTACATTACTTAAAAATCGAAAACTGAAAAAATAAAATAAAATAAATAAATAAATAACAATTAAATAAGTAAAATAAATTAATCCAAACAAATTACCAAATGACACCCGTTAGAATACACGAAATACACGAAATAGAATTAAAAAAATCAATGAACTCAAATAAATAAAGTAAATAATAAACAAATTAACAAACCATTATGATCAAAATATTAGTTAGACTACAAAAATCAAACCAAAAATCGGCCGAAAAACATAGGTATACTTGTTATATAATGATAAAAAATACTACGTTACTTAAAAATCAAAAACCAATAAGAGTAAATAAAAATATACAGTATAACAAATAAATAGTAAAAAAAAGAAAAATAAATTGATCTAAAGTCGTCCAAATAAATAAATAAACTAACACGCCGAACGTAATAATAAATTAACCGTTAAAAAAAAACAAATAAGGATAATCAATCCAAATAGATACATGAAGTAATAAAGAAATTAAAAACTGCTCCCGCCAAAATAATAGTTAGGATAAATTACAACAATCAACTCCAAAATTGAATAAATAGCTTTAATTATCTTCCCAAACCAAAACAAAACTATTAAATAAGCGATATAAGCAAATTTTTACTGCGTTAATAAAAACACCGATTAAAATAAAAAAAAAATATATAAGATAAGAAATAAAAAAAATATATATGATAAGAAATAAAAATAAAAAATAAAAATAAATAATGACAAGCAAAATAATTTAACAAAACAAATAAATAAATATATAAATAAACAAACCAATAAACGACTTCCGGTAAAATAACCGCCAAAATAGACTACCCACGATGCACCACTGACCCGTATATATAAATAGCCGAGAAAAAATAACAGCACTCGTGGCCTGACGATTGCGTCTAGCATGAAACAGACTGTTGCCTCTAAGTGTTGACTTTTATATTTACACACGCTCTATCTCTGATATTGAGCACTATCCCATAAATATAACACACCATAAGACTATATTTCTTCATGTATATATATATATATATATATATATATATATATATATTAGTAGAGAGAGAAATAAGTAAAGAAAGAAAGAGACATAAATACATTTAAGCATCTAAAGATATTCAATCTTAAAGAAAATTATAGTCGTTAGTTAAAATGACATTATCATTATTACGTTTTTTTCTGTTTTTGTGAACTTAATTGTGGACGTTTTATTATTCGCTGAAATACTTCTCATTTATTCCCTTTTTTCTTTACTTTCCAAGCTGAAAAATAGAAAAGAAAATACATAATAAGTAAATAATGAGGTTTTAATGGCGGAAGCGATGTTTTCATTGGACACTTACCAATGACGTCATTTGATTGAAATAATATATAATCAATTATTCCAAGACATCATTCAATCAATCTGTTCATCAATCGAACGGAAAAGCGAGAAATGTCACACAGGGTCTGAATTAAAATACAAGTAAAATCATTACAAGAAACATAAATCATTGCGAATGTATTCATGCTGAAGATATATATAATGCCGGGTGATTTTATGTTATTAAATGTTTAATTTTCTTTAGGGCATCGAGTGAGGATCGAACTCATAACTCAGTTGTAATTATCCCTCCCAGACTAACTTGATTAGCCATTATTTCCTGTCGATTAACTTAGAGTGAAGATCACTGATTTTTGGTAGTCAGAAGTTGATGCGGAGGCGATAGTGAAAGATGCCTTCCAAGAATTAAGAAACTGGAAAATTTCGTTAGAAACCAAGAAAAGTATGCTAGACTGTTTTTTTTTTAATCATTTCACCCCAAGGAAGGCAATAAAGCCACTAGGATGCAAGAGGTTACTGAGTGTTAGAGAATATGAGAAAATCTATTATTAAGGAGAGGGGACAATGAAAGAATAAGAATTAAGAAGATAGAAGATAACAATTGATATTGTATTCAATTTTTTGAGCATCAAAGCTGACTAGGAAATAAGGAACAGGAAGAGAGTTCAACAAGCGAGAAGTGCGGGAGAAGAAACTGTTAGCATAGAACTTGCGCGCTTACTACGTTTAAGCTGATAAAGTATGCGTTTAAATTCATAAAGTCTAGGTTCCAAAGAGGAAAGTTCATCAGAACAATTACCATGAAAGTATTCAGAGAAAAGACACAGCGAAGCTACTTTACGACAGTAGGAATGGGAATGAAGCTGAGATTCCAGGTCAGGACTAATAACCTTGCAGATTATTCTTTGGATTTTATCAAAAAATTGTAAATATATATCAAGAATCTAGCACGACACAGTGAACAAACTTTCTTAGATGCAGACTTAGCAATTGAATCAATATACACTTTCCACTTCCTGTCAGCTGAAAACGTTAGTCCGAGAAGACACAATTTGTCACTCTCCTCGAGTTTAGCATCAGCCATGCTGATAGAAGTTAAAAAGTGTTCTCTCAGATGAGTAAAAGAGAGCAGTTTCGTTTTTGAGATGTTAAAATTAAAAGTCATTGCTTGCCCCATTTAACGACAGATTGTAGGTCTTTTTTTTTTTTAGATCTGCCATAAGACAGTTATGTAATATTGGTCCAACTATATGGCAACGAATGATGGGAAATATTGATAAAGACGAAAAAGAAACTTAAGTCAATAGAAATGTAGTTCTCCAAAAGGAGGCTGAAAATAATATAGACTGAACATGTGAGCAACAGCAAAGTTTTAGTGAAAACGGAAACAAAAGGACACTTCTACTTAACATCAGAAAGAGAAAAATTGAAATTTCTAGGGTCCATAAAGAGGAAAGAGGGTTTGGAAAATTTGATACTCGCAGGATATATTGAAAACAAGAGAGACAGATAAAAATGATGAATAACGTATCTAATTTTAGCAAAATGTGTAAAAATTAAATAAGTTGTCTGTGCTTTTTTTTTCGCATCCCTACTACCTAAAATCTTCAATCATTTAAATTCATTCTTCCCGAAACCTGTTCTTTTATTGTTCTTACAAAAGTCTTATTGTTTTATTTTATCCCCACCACCCCCTTGCACGCTAGAGGTATTATCGCCTTGTTTGAAGGATGGTAATTATTTATTTGTTCTACAAAAAATACTTGGAAATTTCCCTTATATTATCTCCGAATGAATTTGGCTAATATTAAATACAGAAACAGCATTGCTCTCTCTCTCTCATTATTTCTGATAATTGAAAGATACCGGCAACTTCCCCTCAGTTAACTGCAATATTAAAACAAGGGCAAAATCTTATAACGGTAAAAGGAATAAATGTAACTGATGTTTCGTTGAGAAAATGATTATCTTGAAACACTTAAATAAACCGAGATTATTAAACAAGAGAAATGAAATGATGGTTATATGTAGGCATAAAATAAATATCTACTTAAACACGTAAATCCAGATGAAAATGGTGAATAACATATCTAACTACCTTGTATCTTATATATAAAATGTTTTATATATGTGTATTTTTCATCAGTCAAAGAGAATGTATTTCAGTCGTTTTCACTAATTAGCTAATGAGACAATTTATTTTTTAAATAATGTTTTTATTGCTTGTTTTTAATGTCATGTCTCTTTAGGAATGTACAATGTCTGAGTGAGACAAGACATCACCGGCCCGAATAGCTCTCATTTATGTCTGCCTATCGGTCCATGTGGCAAGGGCAGACTACTCATCTGGCTCCGTTGCCGGTGTATCCTTTAGGACAGTTCCCCATGCAAGAGAGTACCTTCTGTCTTACTTTTCAAGGATGTGTAGCTCTATACGGATTCCTTTTCGTTATCATCTGGGAATTGGCATGAGATCTTGCAAAAGATGGTTGTTTTTTCCACGGTTTTGAATTTAGAGTTTTCCTTCTCTTTGACTGAATGTGGTAAAACGCCAAAAAGCCTCATCTATCCTGATGTTTTGCCCCTAGATTTGCGGAGATGGATTCATGCCTTTCTGAGGCTATGTTTGCGCAAGTGAACGCAACCGATTAAGCCAGATTTTGAACTCGCCTCTTCAATGTCAATTTACATCCCGATAACCATTACGTTACTTAACGCTATGCAATATTTTTCAAAGTGTAACTTTTGCTATGAATCTATTTTTCGAATTTACTTAACTTATTTGACTCTACTTGGATGTACGGATGGCGTAATGAAATAACAGTTCAAAGTTTGAAATCGGAGAGTCGAGTTCGAATTCCAACCGTTTTCGTTTCATTCACTTACATGCAAATAACACAGGGAAAGGCATAAATCGATCTCTTCTCTCCCCACCAGTTAGGGATTAAATAGTCTTGTAACAGGGAAAAATCATTATCATTCTAAAAAAAGTTAGTTCCATATTTATTCGCAGAAAAAAAAGAGAATTATTCTTAAAATAACAAAATGTTTCGGTTTTAAATAAACCACAAAGGGTTGATAAGCCGTAAAAATAAAATGCATCGATCAATATCACTTAAATTAATTTTTTCAACAATTTTTCCATCTTAACTTTGATCCATTCCATTCCATTATTGTGAGATATTTTTCGCTTCGAGGTTTGTGTGTGAGGGGGTAACTAAAGTTTTCCTCTGTTGTTTCAATAAAATCTGGAATATTTCGCATGTTTCACCGGTTTATTTTAAATGAACAAAGTTAATAACAGAAAATATATTGATATTCGATTAATTGGCAGAGTATAATTTTGTTTCTCTTTTTACTAATCATCACCAGAAAATTGTAAAAAAGATTTGACTGTTTGCATCTTGATATGCGTATAAATAATAATATGAGCCCGCTCTCAAAGTGGTTAGAATTTCCGCTTTCCAGCCATGAAACCCGGTTCGAATCATACCATTGTTGATTTGTCAGCAAGTTGATTTCTTGTTCTTATCGACCTGATTTTGCTTCCAGCGTACAGCAACATTGGGAAGTGTCTGGAGACCATACCACGGGTTTCTCCAAAGACACCATAATAAGACACGGCCTTCGACGAGCAGCAACAGACTCCCACGCCAAATTCTTTATCGTGCACTCAGCACTGACCAAAGGTTACACAACTTTCCTGTACATCGCTATATGGATCAACTGAAACAAGCTTATGAGAGAAACTAGCAACAAATTGTTCACTCGTCAAACTCCTATGACAGTCCATATTTGTTTAAAAACAAGTAAAAACTTAGAAACATTGAAGACAGGCAGAGGCTCGCGAAATCATTTCCAGCGATTAGGGGTAACCCGTGTGGATGAATGTCCGATTCAATGATTGGTCTTGCTAGAAATCGAAAGTATAGACATGGGAATTGTGAAGGGTGGAATAAAATATTCGGAAACGCGGAATAACCGACCAATGAGATTACCGATATATCGAGATAAATAAGTGTGTATGTCAGTGTGTCACACGTTTTCAACTTTACCCCCAGAGGTCGTAGCCCAACATATTATACCATTTTGGAATCAGGCCGACTCCGTGAGCAAATTAAAAACATTCCGACCCCGATCCAGACCTGCAATCCTGAAATTGGATTCCCAAGTTTTGAATACTGAGATTGTCTTCGGCAATTTTTTACGTGATTCTAATTTTTGTGTACATGTAACAATTTTTATGACTTGGAAATAAATTTGGGAATAATTGAAACTAATTTCAAAATCCAGCAAAAGTCACCCATGTAATAAAAATAATTGTTTGTATGGAAAGTAAGGACCTACGTACATCAAATTGTCTATAAATTAAGTGGTGGCAGAAGAATTATCGTTGACCTTTTAAAAGGTGAGCTCAAATATTAATGCAATGCTTAAATGCAGCGATCAATTTTGAGTTCTTCTGTAGTCTATTGTTGCCTATCGCATACAGCAGCATTATGCCTCACAAAAAGAAATCTTCGTCAACAGAGGATCAGTTTGCATTCAAAAGAGCCAATGCATAAGCGAGGAAAAGAAAGTCCCGTGCAAGTGAAAACCCAGATCAAACGGCAGCCAAGAGAGATTTCAATGCTGAGAATATGCAAAGACTTAGGGAGTCGCAAACTCCTGAACAAGCCAAATCTAGCGCCTTCCGCAGAAGCTAGATAAATGCCGCCCAGTAGGACGGATATTAAGCCAGTCTAATATATAAAACTCAGATGTGTCCACTCGGCTATTAAGCCAGTCTAATATATAAAACTCAGATGTGTCCACACGAAACCCAACTTTTAACTAAATATTTATTCTGTTTGTTTTCATGTTAACCAGCGTGTGTTGTGGGTATATATGTTACGCATACCGATGAGAATAAATAAACGTAGTGTTATAATGTTCTTTATCCGTATGTCCTCTCAATTGCAATATGGCAAAAGTCCAGGATTAATGAGTACATAAGAATAGATGAAAAACATTGCTTAACTCCCTTGATACTACAATTCGGGGAGGCAATAGATGCAAGTTTAAACCTTCCTCTCTTTTTCGGAAATGTACTGTTTGAAATAATGGTAATATTACCCTTTTCCTTATAAGGAAACGTTTGCCATTCATTTACCAAACAGCCATTGTTACTAGAGTTACGCATTTTTCACTCCCTAGGCATCGTGCTGGGATCATAGTGTAATACCTGTTCTAATCTCTAATAGTAACTACATTGACCAAACAGTCAGTGACGCTTTGGGCTGAAATTTATAAAAACTTTCTCTTAAAACAATTTGGTTTTTCCAGTATTGACGGGAGTTTCCTTCCTTGCCTTTTGTTTGAGGTAGTGTGGAACGTCATCATTTTGTTTATGTGATTATTTTCTCTTCGAGTTGCATTTTTAGCTGTTGCTGCAGTTGGTAGTCCTCAAATGATGTGCATTCTGTTATCTGGTACGGTTATTTCTTTTTTGATTCTGTAGCGCCAGCAAAAGAGGCTGGAGGAAGGATTGTCCTTGCTGAAGCCCACACGATTTATTTGCACGATGATATTTTTAATCATCGATATGACCCCCCCGTTGCCGAAACCGGGAACTGAGCATAACCATATTAAACGCGACTAAAATTGCGGGTTTATTAGTGTTATTTACCAGTATGTATCATATGTTGTTTAATTTACCAGTTCATGATTAACGGAATGTACTAATTGACATTTTCATAAATGAATTAAAAAACAAATAAACACCCGGGTTATATAAGTTGCAGAGGTCCGTATCTAGATATTACAAGCTGTTCTGTTGCTGATGGGAAAAATTTCAGCTTTAAAAATAAATTAAAAAAAACAAATAAGTATTTTGTTATTCCTTCCCAATCTGGTCTTTTGTAATCTTTATAAATAAGCAATTATTTTGTTGTCGCTTCGTGTTGTAAAATAAGGCAACGGCGTGCTGAGGTTGGGTGGAGGAGGACACTTAACATATTGTTCTCTTTATAATTAAAGAGAAACAGGTAGAGAAGGGGATGAGACGATTGAACATAAAATAAAACCGAATAATTACTCGTGAGGCCTGAAACTACAGTACGGCGGGCTGTACACAATTTTCGGAACAAAATGCACCAAGGGAACGAATCTCTGACACCGAATCTCTGACACTATCAATTCAAGTATCACCATATACCAACAGTGACTTCTGGAGTTCCCGTCTTTTTTTTGACATGCGACAGTTGACAAAGACCCGGATTATATAAGTTGCAGAGGTCCGTATGTGGATATTGCAAGCTGTTCTGTTGCTAACGGGAAAAACGCGGATGCGACATATCCGCATGCGGCTCAGGGCCTCTTTTGTGACTGTATTGACAGTCGTTCACCACACTTTGTGATTAATTCAAATAAAGTTATATTCTATCCTGAATATGGCAACGACCCACGTATCTTGATCAAAGTTTCAGAGTTAACACAATAAAGCAATGGATAAATGGAAATAAGCAAGATTAAATATCTTAAAAGCATATTGTAAAAATTCAACAACTATATTGTAATTCTGCTTGTTTTTTCGTTGCTTTTTTTAGTTAGCACTTATGTTATACTCTACCATTTTCCCCGGTAAATAATGGGCTATCCAGTTTTGATTGTGAGGAAACACGGAAGAAAATGCTCTATCAGAGATGCTGTTAGTTTTAGTGAAAAAAGAAAGAAAGAAAAGAAAGATAGAGAAAGCGATAACACTCTCATATCTTTAGCGTCTGCTTCAGTGAAATAGAAAACCTTGTAAGTTTTTAATCTTTTCCTTTGTACCCTCTCACTTTCTTTACATAATGAACTGAAGGAGAATTTCTACAGATATTTTATTGTCGTAAAATTCGCCAATTGCTTATTCAATCATTAACTTAAGAATTAAGTTTCACCAGAAAATTCAAATGAGAAATCGTGAATTTTTCACCGACATTTCCAGTAAATTATAATATTGCAAAAAATCAGCTAACAATATTTTGCCGCACATGCAGACCACTTAAAACACACACACACACAGCAGCTGAATGGCAAAGCAAAGGAAAGTGACTTGGCCCGGACAATGTCGGGTGTCGTTGTTAGTCAAAGAATGAAATTAAAACCTCGCTTTCAAATACGCATGTTGCTTCATCTTCAAGAACATTTTTGAGAACTCTTATTTACTTTTAGAGTGAAACCCAACGGAAACTTGACATGAGGCAAAGTGAATCTTGTGAACAATTTGTAGACACAGTAAAGAAGGAAGCACTTAAAAAGGGTTGAGTTAACTGGAATAAAAATAAATTGAAAGTAAAATGAAAGAGAAAAATAGGAACTCCTCAAGAAACTCCTACACCATAACCACGAAAAACAACCGAAAATAAGAAAGTCTTCATCAACGCAATTTAAAACATAATGTTAATTTTATCATCTATTTATCAATCAACTTGCTACAAGGAATATTATTATTCACAAGTTCTTTTCAGTATCCTGTAATCTCAATGGAGGCTTTCATCAAACATATAAGTAAAGAATCTTTCATTTTAATGGATACATATATGACACATCATATACTGAAATTAATATATAGAGATTCATTTGAAATCACTTTACTATTGGGATTCATTTGAAATCATTTTACTATAGAATTGATTTGTAATTATTTTACTATAGCGATTCATTTGAAATTATTTTACTATAGAATTCATTTGAAATTATTTTACGATAGCGATTCATTTGAAATTATTTTACTATAGCGATTCATTTGATATCATTTTACTATATAGATTCATTTGAAATTATTTTACTATGGCGATTCATTTGAAATTATTTTACTATAGATATTCATTTGAAATCATTTTACTAGAGAATTCATTTGAAATTATTTTACGATAGCGATTCATTTGAAATTATTTTACTATAGCGATTCATTTGATATCATTTTACTATATAGATTCATTTGAAATTATTTTACTATGGCGATTCATTTGAAATTATTTTACTATAGATATTCATTTGAAATCATTTTACTAGAGAATTCATTTGAAATTATTTTACGATAGCGATTCATTTGAAATTATTTTACTATAGCCATTCATTTGATATCATTTTACTATATAGATTCATTTGAAATTATTTTACTATGGCGATTCATTTGAAATTATTTTACTATATAGATTCATTTGAAATTATTTTACTAGAGAATTCATTTGAAATTATTTTACGATAGCGATTCATTTGAAATTATTTTACTATAGCGATTCATTTGATATCATTTTACTATATAGATTCATTTGAAATTATTTTACTATGACGATTCATTTGAAATTATTTTACTATAGCGATTCATTTGAAATCATTTTACTATAGCGATTCATTTGAAATTATTTTACTATAGCGATTCATTTGAAATTATTTTACTACAGCGATTCTTTTGAAATTATTTTACTATAGATTTCATTTGAAATCATTTTACTATAGAATTCATTTGAAATTATTTTACTATAGAATTCATTTGAAATTATTTTACTATAGAATTCATTTGAAATCATTTTACTATAGCGATTCATTTGAAATTATTTTACTATAGCGATTCATTTGAATTTATTTTACTATAAATTTTCATTTGAAATCCTTTTATTGTAGATTTTCATTTGAAATTATTTTACTATAGGGAAGAATTTGAAATCATTTTACAATAGAGATTCATTTGAAATTATTTTACTATAGGGTTTAATTTAAATTTATTTTACTATAGTATTTCATTTGAAATTCTTTTACGATAGTATTTAATTTTCAATTATTTCACTATAGTAATTAATTTCCAATTATTTAACTATAGTAATTTAAATTATTTTACTATAGTAATTAATTTGAAATTATTTTACTATAGGTTTAATTTGTAGTCATTTTACCACAGGAATTAATATTCATGTATTTTACTATAGTAATTTATTTGAAATTAATTTACTATAGTAACAATTTTGAAAGTATTTTATTATAGAAATTCATTTGAATTTATTTAAAAATACAAATTCATTTGAAATTAGTTTACTATAGGAATTAATTTCAAATTATTTAACTGTAAATTTGTTCATACCGTGAAAATGACGGTTTAATTATTATAGACCTTACCATCATTAGATGGTTTCTCTATGGGAATATTTTTCCAACTATTATTGTTTTATTCAGATGACTACTTTTCCAGCAAGTACACCGTTGTTATAACAAAAGCGTTGCCATCTGGCGGCGTCAGTTCAGATGAGATAACTCCAGTACAGTGACAATTAAAGCCATTTTGTGTATTATATATAAATAGTAATGTCAGGCAAATTACTTTAATACGATTGGTATAACACTTGGTATGACTGGTAGGTTTGATGAAGCACATCCATGAAATGTTCTTTATATATATATTCATTTATGTTCTAATATTGGCAGCTATATGAGGTTGGCTAGTAATATTTCCGTCTGGACTAAGCCCTCAAATCTGAACAAGTGACCCCAACGTATTTTTGAAGTGATGTTTGGGCAAAAAGAGAAAATTTCACTAATAAAATGGCAACTTTTAAAAGTATAAAATTAATTACATTGGAAATAATTTTACTAAAGGATTTGACTAGAAATTATTTTACTACAATATTTCATGGGATACAAAGGATCTGCGGTCCATATAACATCAGGACAACCTTCAAAAGCTTGACGACACTTCGCAGATCTCTCCCGAGTAA
The DNA here is from genome assembly GCA_964036315.1 of Acanthosepion esculentum. Taxonomy (NCBI): domain Eukaryota; kingdom Metazoa; phylum Mollusca; class Cephalopoda; order Sepiida; family Sepiidae; genus Acanthosepion; species Acanthosepion esculentum. Next base: position 141,384,719 of record OZ038476.1, read on the forward strand.
GACCCCCCCATAGAGGAGAACATGACTAAAGACTGTGTGTACGCTATCCCGTGCAGCTGCGGAAAGAAATATAAAGGGGAGACAGGCCGCCCCCTTAAGGTAAGGCTTCAAGAACATCAGAAAGCTGTAATACGAGGGGAAGTGGAAAAATCAGGCGTGGCTGACAACATATGGAGAGAGAAGGGAGATCACCGCCCTCTGTGGGATCAGGTTGAGATCATAGACAAGGAACATCATTGGAAAATTCGTAAAATTAAGGAATCAGCACATATGCTAGGCCACAAAAATCTCCTGAGCCGACCAAACATAGAAATGAACACAATATGGGAACCAATAATAAGGAGTGCCAGAGAGAAGCGATAATAACAACACAAAATTGCAATATGAGCTCTGGTAAAAAATATATATTTGATAACAGCAAAAAATTGCAATATGAGCACAGGTAAAAAAGATTGCTGAAGACATTAGGTTTATAATACCCAGAAATTCATATGCAAATGTCCTCAAGTACACATGGCACAGTGGATAAAGACGTTAGTTAGTGATAGGACCAAAAGTGTGTGAGTTCAATACCCGGTTAAGGCAGTGGAGAATTTGGAAAGGGCGATTAACAGGAGATAACTGAAATCCATTAAACATGGCATGTGGAACTAGAACAGTCTACCCCAGGAAAATATTTGACTGTAGTACCTAACTGATCAGTCAGTTATGTTCCATACGTAATACACGCTTAGGCGATCATGTTTCTTTCGATACATGACGGACGAGGCAGATTTTCTTTTCGCAGTAGGTTGCCAATTCTTTCTGCGATAGACCAGTCTCCATCCAAGGCTATAGAACCCGGTTTGTCCTGCTATTTACCCATAGCTTGTGAAGAGGAGGATTCATGCCTTTACCATACGCAAGTGAATGTAATGGATTCGACTGGATTTCCCGATTCCTCAATCCGAGCCGCTATCCAATAATCCTTCATGACTTTTTATGTTATGTTATGTTATGTTTGACTGGAAATTGTTTTAGGATAGCATTTGATTTGAAATTATTTTATTATAGTATTGAAAAATGTTTTACAATATAATTTGACTGGAAATTATTTTACTATTGATTTGACTGGAAATTATTTTAGTACAGAATGCACTCGTTTTTATTTTGTTGCAGAAATACATTGAATATCATATTAATATTTAAACTACGTGGAATTTAATGTAATTCTAGATTCTTTATGTAAATATTGATGTAATAGATTCGATTTATTAAGTAGATAATTAAAACAAATCTCTTTGCAATGATTTACCAGCAACCGTTGACTTTATACGGAGAGAAATTAAAAAAGAAATCATTGGTGTATTAGCGCTGGTTCTCTTTGAACTTGGACGATATCATTCGACTTCTCGTATTGCTGTCTGCTGATATTACCTCTTGTTTTTTCCCCACTCGCTTTCTCTTTAACCCTTTTTTGACATGAATAAACTAAATAATTCTAACAAATTAAAGATAAAACTCCGAAGTTTGCAATGTTTTTTTTAACCTGAAACATGTTTATAATATTTGAGATCTGTAAATGTGTGCGAAATTAAAATGAAAATGATTATCAGTAGTCAAGAATTAATGCAAACGATTTTGATTTTGATTGTAGAGTTGCGGATGCCCTAACGGTAAAATCACTCTAAACGGAATCAGCATGCTGAAAAACCAAGTCTTCACTTATTCCGTTCACTTTTGAATTAATGTTTACGGGAAATGCATAAAACCATCTCTTTACATTATTTACATTATTCGGACTATTGTCCTCATTTTTGTCGCCATATTTATTACAACGTTTCGGCCGTTGTACGCTCCGGCCTTCTTCAGGTGTTTGGAATGTCGAACTGAACCCTTTATTTCGCTCACTGGGGTAGACTGTTCTAGTTCCACGTGCCGTGTTTAATGGATGTCAGTTATCAGTTATCTCCTGTTAATTTTCCCTCTGAAAGTTCTCCACTGCCTTAACCGGGTATTGAACTCACACTCTTTGGGTCCTGTCACTGGATCTAACCAACGCCTTTATCCACTGTGTCCTTGAGGTTAAGGCTCCTTAATAATCATTTTCTAATAATTTTTCACACTCAGTACCCCCCACCCCTTGAATCTCAGGGGCTTTATTGTCTTGTTTGGAGTGAAATGATTTAAATGATTATTTTGCGTCGATCTTCTGTCTTCTTAATTCCTGTTCATTTGTTCTCTCTCCTTAATAATATTTTTCTTATAATCTTTCACACTTAATGAAGCCCCCTTGCATCTCAGGGGCTTTATTGTCTTGTTTGGAGTGAAATGATTTAAAAGGTAACAACTAAAGTTAACAAAGACATATCATAATCTACAGCAGTGTACGCGACACTATATTTATTCCTATCTTCACCACGCCACGAACGGTAACTCGTCTTCCACGTCATCATCGATTTATTGGTATTCGCACATCTACGTCCCTTCTTTACATATTCCAGTAACCTACTTGCGTGTTTACGAACGAATCGCCGCTTTGGAGGCGGGACTGTAAATGTATTTTTCGATTTCAGAACCGAAGGACATTTATCTATTTTTGTCTTTTACCCAAATTATCTGGCGTGAAGTTTCTTAGGCACCGTGGGAGGATCTTCACTTCCTCTTTCAATGCTCGCGTTTTAATTTTTTAGGAAAAAAAAAAAAAAATAAATAAATAAAGGCCAAAAAGAAACAAAACGAAAGAAGACCGACTCTGCTGTGCAAAAACATTATACAGAATGTGTACAAGATGCATGGTATACACACGGCTCTTTATAACAGAATCGTGTAAGCCAGTGCTTCTCAAACTTTTTCAGCCCCAGGATCATTTTTTTTCTTCAGAGAATTCAAATGGGCCACTCCTACTTTTACTTTTAGGCTGTTCAATTTTCACACTAAAATCATCAATGAAAAGACAAAGTAATCTATTTACATTTTAAAATATATTTTTAGTAAACAAGGGTAAACACAAGGTATCAAAATCAATTTTGATGATGTCATTTTGTCTTAGTCCATTCAGCTAGTGACTACCTTGATCTTGGTGTTTCTGCCACAAGATATCACAATCAGTTTTGCTGATGTCATTCATTCTTAGTCTGATAGTTCCATTGGTGATGAATAAAATGTTATATTACATATAGTATATATAACATTCTCTCTCTCTCTCTCTCTCTCTCTCTCTCTCTCTCTATATATATATATATATATATATATATATATATATATGCATAAATTCCCAAGACAATAGAATCCATGTAGAACTCAATGTCCAGAACAGAGTAAGAATCGTGATTACGATTCCAATGTAATAAATTATAACCAGGGAATATTAGTGTTTGAGCCTTTTATATATATATATATATATATATATATATATATATATATATATATAGTGTGTGTGTGTGTATACGATGACAAATAAAATGAATACAGCACTGCCTAATCCCTACGTACATTTCGAATTTATAAATATAATGGACATGTGTGTAATTAATCAAAATATTATATTTTTTAATTGAATAATTTAGATACATTTTTGTGAAATGGCTAACATTTTTTAAGGCTTCAAATTCTCTGTGAGCCACTAGAAATGCTATGTGGACCACCTGGAACACGTAGAGAAACACTGGTGTACGTGACCACCTCTACACGAGGGAATATTTAACACAGATTTCATTTAATACGCCCCTGACATATAATGGGGATAGATGCAAATATTTCTCAATCTCTTTTTGCACTTCTCTATTGAAACACTGCAGTCATCAAGGACTGGCTCTGAACGACCTACCTATTAGAATAGTACAAAAAGTTGGATAATAAAAGTATAATAATGTCATCTAAGAACGAACATATAACAAAACTAGTATTTAATGATAGTATTTAATGATGATATTAACTATTTTTGCCAAGGTAAAAAATGTGATTTGGTACAGCACATCAATTGGCATGTGGCAATATACCCTATAGATTTAATGTCTTCCTGGAAAGAATAATGTCGGATGTCCTTGAAAACCATATCGGCACAGTCAGCGTTGAAGAGCAAACCTCTTTGATGAAAGCAATGGCCTGATTGGAAGTGGAGACGAACTGGCCAACCTGGTAAGGTATCTGGACGAAACAGTATCCAAATATAGCATGAAAATCAACGCTGTAAAAACAAAGCAGATGAGAAACAGTGGTGAACCCATGAGGACACCAATTCCAATCAGTAGTCAGCAACTGGAGACAGTGAAATAATTCAAATACGTTAGCGTAATCATTAACCAAGATAGATTTAAGTCAGATGTCAAGGTAATTGAGACTGGTGCATGTACTCGTCTTGTCGGTTCTCCTGTATTCTTGCGAGTCAGGGACACAATGGCCGACCCAAATTGCAGGCCAGGGATAATTCAGAAGCATGCTTGGTATTTCCTACATCGACCACGTCACGAATGAAAAGGTGCACAGAAGAGAGTCATCAGAAAAATGTCTATAAAGACGTAAGGACCACCAGACAAGGAAAAAAAAAGAGAAGTAGCTGAAGTGGTATTGCTATATAACCAGATCGCGTGGTCTCTATAACGAACGCTAGAAGTATGAAGAAGAGGGCGTCAGAAAAAGTGATTGTCAGACGATGTTGTCGAATGTAATGGCGCTGACAAATGACCGACTCAAGTGGAAAGCTCTTGTTGAGTAAGCCGTCATGCAACGTTCCTACAATCCTGGTGTATTATGGGAAAAGGTCAAGAAGACATAACATTTATTCAGATATCTTATACTATCCGTATGACGTATTACTAAAATTTTGTCATCACTTCCTGCAAGTGATTATATAAAGGAACAGACGGACTTGATAAAAATGAAGGCATCTTGCATATTTGACGATTTATTATCTTCGAACCACTTGCCAATGTATCAGGTACAATTCTAGAATTTAAAAAATAACTATAACAATATATCTAAAAATTACGTTTAATACAGGTCTCTACTAGATTTCTATGCAAATCATGCGATAATTGTCCATGATTCCAGTTTTAAGTACCAGTTATATGGTTTCTGTATTCTGAAGATCAAGAATTGGTTTTGTTAAAATAATGTAACGAATGAAATTTAAAAATCTCGAATATTTTAGCAGTTCTAACAGAACTGTGATATGTGTTAGATTGATGCAAAAGTTTCCAACGTTTTCTTTAAAATGCATATTTTAGGATTTTTTTTATAGATTCGCTGCATTGCAACATCAAATTATTTTCTGAGAATTTCGTCTGGAGAATAGACGGTTTATGCAGAAAAAAACCAAAAAAAACCCCAAAACTTCCCATCACAGCTACGATAGCCAAACGCCTTCACAGAATAACAATCTCACACATAAATAATTTATCTTCAGTCTTTGATTAGTTTTTGGCACGAAATAGCGCTTAGCTGATTAACCGGTTTAAATTTGAAGCAATCTGAAATATCTTCCCCATAAATTTTACTGCAATAATTGAAAGTTTCAAAACTGTAATTTCGATCAGTATAAAGGTTAAATATAACAAGGTTTTCTGACCATCACCACGATTCCCAAAGTGGGCGGTACCGATAGCAAGATCTTGGGGGCCGTTAAGTGGGCATTTAGAAAAAGGGTGTGTTAAGAGGCGAGAGGGTGGCATTATAACCAAGTATTTTTATTTGGATGTCTATAGGATGAAACCCAATTTAAACTTAAGGAAAACGTCGACTTTACAAAGAATAAAACCAGCAAAACAAATCGAAGATTGTTATTTCTTATTTAAATGAAATGTCCGAACGTTTGTGTGTATTTTACTGACGGGGCCAATACTTATGGTTTGTTGTTGCGGCGATATAGCCACGGATGTTCGTCTGGCCACATCTTACCTAATAGCATCTAAGGAAAAACTGAAATAGATATTTATCTTTACAGAGATTTAGACACGAAACATTAAGAGATGAGTTGAACAGAAATTGCTTGTTGAATGCTGTCAAAAGTCATAACATCATTTCCCTGTTGATTTTGGTAGAAACACAATCGACATATATATTTGTACTTGTGTGTTTGTATATATATATATATATATATATATATATATATATATATATGTTTAAAGATATTTTTGAAGCTACAAAATTTTATCACAGAAATAAAAGTGCGAAGCTTGATATTACCAAACATATTAAAAACGGGCGAAGCGAAACCGGTTGCTTCGCCCGTTTTTAATATGTCTGGTAATATCAAGCTTCACACTTTTATTTCTGTGATATATATATATATATATATATATATATATATATATATATATATATATATATATATATATATATATATAATATAAAATAGCCCAAACACTAATATAATAATTTTTATATTATATTCTTACTCTGTCCTGGACATTGAGTTCTACCTGGATTCTATCCTATTGGGAATTTATATATATATATATATATATATATATATATATATATATATATATATATTGACCACTAATATTATCTATCTATCTATCTATCAATCTATATATATATATATATATATATATATATATATGCATATATGCATATATATATATATATATATATATATATATATATATATATATACAAGTGGTTAGGACGTTCACTTTCTTACAATGACACCCAGGTTAGAATCTGACTATGGTTGATTTGTCAGGAGGGAGACTTCCTGATGTTATCAGTCTGGAGGGGGCGGACCCAGCGTGCGGCACCTTTGGGTAATGTATGTAAACCATACCACGGTTTGACCCAGAGACTGTGCTAGCACGAAGTCACAGGTCACCGTGAGCATGCTGGCCTTGTTCAGATTGTTGATCACGTTAAATAACACGCTCTCTCCCAGAAACTGTAACTAAGATCTGCTCAGCTTAGTTGCAGCATAAACCATAGGCGGGCTGTGTGGATGCTGAACAAACACAACAGCGACATGGCGTGCGTCTGTAAACTCCTCCATAGCCCCAGTAGACACATTTGTAATGTTGAAACCTAATTGTAATTGTGTAGCGATTTTTAACGTTTTTGTTTTAATATCCTAAAATGAATAATTATATATATATATATATATATATATATATATATATATATATATATATATATATATTTCTGATACAGCTGCACCACTGTGGTGAGATGCCAACCTTCAGAGCTATCACGACTCGTGATCGTCGGATATATAAACTCCAGATTAAACTGGACAGAATTGCGACTGACATTGACAAGAATTCTATCCCGGATTTCTAGTCAGAACTCTTTCACCCACATTCTAAGGACAATCACATGTCCCCGGGAAGCTGTATTTGACTTCGCTCTCCGACAGCCAGCTGGAACTGGATAGGTCACTAATATTACAAGAAACTACAAAAGTAATTAGCAAAAATAGAATTTCCGTTTTGCATTCAATGCTTCATGAACTCCTACTGTGCTACTGAAAGCAGGCAAAATTTCATCAAGAGCCCAAAGAGACAATTATAACAGCCCTTTAGAAAAACAAATGAGAAACAGTGGGCTGTTCAATCTACATAGCTTTAAGTACTTTCACGTGTGGGCAGAATCCTCATGGGAACAGACAGTTGCTACATACTCCATTCCTGAGAAAGCGTGTGGCTTTCATCAAAGCATAACTGACATGGTGTTTTCCAGTAAAAGTGTCGCGAAAAAATCACTGATTTTGATAAATTGGCAAATGCTTTTAAATTGATACATGCTTCTTATACTAAAGGCAATCCTCCACTCACATAATTCTACATACACATAATTCTACATGCACTCACATAATTCTGCATACACTCACATAATTCTACATACACGGAGTTCAAACTACCCACATTAAGTTTGAGCCGCCATTTTTGTACAGTAGGGCTTGCCATTTAGGACTAGCATACGTATTCTGTAACAGTATATTTGCGATCAGAAAGAAAGAGATTACATTTCTGTGAGACATAATGAGGAGTGTAGGTCTAGAGAATCTAATATACACAGGACCTGTTAAAGCCAAGAGAATCAAGAGTAGCAACAATTAACCTATTTTACGAATCTGTGTGAAAGAGTAGCAGAAAAAGGGCAAGGGAAGATAGTATTTAAAAGTTTCCTAGATTACCAAATGACATGAAGAGCCTTCTTCACAGTGACTTTATTGATATATCACCACTAGTTAGTTAGCCGTTGACACATCAAGAGTTCTCTTTCACTTCAGATCATGACAGTTAAAATTCATAGGCCACATAATGAGAAAAGAGGTCTTGGAAAATTTGATACTCACAGGACAGATTGAAGGCAAGGGGAACAGAGGAAAACAACGCATAACCTACCTAGCGGGTTTGAGTAAATGGGTGGCGGTACAAGGTTTAGGAGATATAACAAAAAGACAATATTTATTAAGAGCTCCAAGGGTCAGGAAAGTTTGGAGAGCCATGATCGTTAACGTCCTAAAGGGACAAGGTACATAGAAGAAGAAGAAGTGAACTCGATCCTGTCCTTATCTAGCGCAAGAATTCAGAGGAGAGGCAGATTAGCATCAGTTTTCAAGATCCTTCGGAAAGACACTTGTGTGACAGGTGAGAGAGCAACATAAGCCACTGGATCAAATTAAGTGTTTTGCTTGATAAACCCGGTATGTTATCTCATAATGTAATTATTAGAAAACCTTTCTAGCAAGACACCAAAGTTATGACAGATAATTTAAATCGTGAGAATTGACCCGAAAGAATTAAAGTATAATAATAAAAACAGAGTTTTAGAAAATTCTATTAAAATTCTAAAAGCCATTAATGTCCATCGTCTCCAGAATGAGTCGGCGGACATTAATGTTTAGAGGTAGAAACCTACAATGATTATTGGATTTTTATTTTTATTTTTTTTATAATTAATACCGATTTTTATTTTAACTTTTTATAATTAATACCGAATTTTTCAGTGGTTAAAATAAAAATATTGCATAAATCGCAATCGTCTTTCATGTTTTCTTTGTATTAAATAAAAAGAAGAGAAAATGACCTTGTTTTGAACCGATTAGAAAATTTTTATCAAAGAAATCCACTTTTGATTAAAAACAAAATAATGCCTTTTGGGCAGTATCTTTATGAATAAAATCTGGCGCTATGCTAAACTTTTAAAAAAAAACTTGACTATCTGAAAGAATTGTCCATTTACACATTGTTTAAATCAGTTGAAGTGACTACACTTTCTGACTTGAGAACTATCAGTGAACCTAAAGGCGCAAATTTGTAAAGGATTTCATACATTTACAACTCAATCGTTACATTACTCTTCAAAACCCCTACTTTGAATGAATGTTAAAAACACAAAGCAGAGAATAGATGAATGCTAAAACTAGAACTTCAGTTGCTAATCTAAGAAATTATATCCTTATGTACAGATTATATTATTACATACTAGTGTACCCGTGCCGTCAAAAATGACGCCGGTTAGAAAGTTTTAATAGTGAGATTCAATGAAACAAATGTCTTGAAACACTGTATTTAGATTCAGTAAAGCGTATTTAAAGAATTCCTAACTAACATAGAGGTCAATGAACCATTTAATTAATCTGTTCCCTTTATATTTTTAGACGTTCAATGGTGTCTATGATCATTGATTACTCCTGCTATTATATAAATCCCTTTATCAATATCAATATCGTTTCATGTTAAAAATTTTATGTGTTTCATATAACATTTCAATGGATATAACTCGGAAGAAAAAATAACAACACGAGGACAAAGATGGTGACGACAAAGTCTATTTCAAGAACAAGTTGAAGCAAGAGACCACTTAACAGACAAAGGTATCTGAGTGCCTCACATTAAAGGTTTGAACTAATAAGACTGCAATATAAAAAACGTAGGCGTAAAAGAACTGATTAATTAAACGGTTAATTTTGCTCGAGAACAAATTTTGTCTAAATGCAGATAAATAGTTTATTTGTATGGATTACTAGCAGCATGACCCGGCGTTGCAGGTGCTTGATTCAAAAATCGTACGACTCATACAGCAATCGCTATCACTTGACTTAAAATATTTTTGCCCTTCCTTGCCTTTAAAGGAGTGCCCTTTGCCGTGCTGATGTTGCTACATGCCTTACTTCTTGCCTATCTCACACTGCGAATTTTTTCTAAGCTCTATACTAAACTTTAAATCTGTTACGAAAAAAGAACTAAACAAAATGAACACAAAACGATCAGCTTTAAAAAAGGACACGTAACTGGAAAAACCGAAGGAAAAAAGAATGGTAACAACAAATACTTTTTCACACCTAACACAGTTCTGCGGAATCAGGATCAACATTGAGTTTAAGCAAGTGAATGAGCCAATTGGAGTAAAGTTCCATGCAGATTTAAATTTTGCTAATTGTGACGAATGCAGCTATCGATCTTTTTGCATGCTAACATGTTAGTTAACATTCGTGCCAGTCAGTTGTTGGCTCTCACGCTGGCCAATAGAATCTTCCTGCCTATTCGTGGCAGCCAGCTATAGGCTCTCACTCTGGCCAGTAGAAAATGGCCGCAAACTACATGAAAACTGCCGTAGAAGCATGAGAAAAATCGATTATTTCCACTATCGATTGGAGTTGGGAAATGCAAAGTCTGTCTTGGTCTTGTCACTAACTTGGAGCATGTGCATGTAAATTTTGGTCCAAATGCGTCGAAAATTGCGACCGTGCATTCGTCACACACACACACACACACACACACACACACACACACACACACACACACACACACACACACACACACACACACACACACACACGCACACACAAACACACACACACACACGCATCCTGCCTTTTATAGATCGAGATTAAAACGACTAAGGGAAGTAATAACTCATGAATTTGCTAACTTGAGTTGATTTCCCTCCCTTTCCATTCCAGATGGTACAGGAGGCATAGAAATAAATACACATTGACAATTATTATATGGTTTGTTTCTTATAAATATAGACACAAAAGAGATAAATAAATCTCGTTCAGTTTATAAAGTATATCTGTGACAGTTGTGATTGCCTTACACATTTCAGGGAGATTTGCTCGATCGCAGTTAAATACTCAGATTTTAAGCAGCGACGTTTTTACTAATAAACATAAAAATGGTTGAAATCATTTTTAGTTTTAGCTTTCTATATATTGTATGTGTCTGTAGCATCGTGATTGTCGGGATTGGCGTGTCGAGTTCAAATTCATGTCCATATATTTGCATTCACTTTCTCACGAATACTCACCAGAAAAAGCTATGAAACTATCTCTCCACAACCAGATTGAGTTCTCTGACACAGGTTGGCAATCAGTCGAGAAAATGGACAATCCTGATTAAAAAAAACAAAACAAAAAAACGCCTGATCGTGGGGGTAAAAAAAAAATCCACGTAAAAACCTACTTGCTACAAATTAGTAACGATGGTTTGGTAAGGCTGGGCCCCCATATTTCACAAATGATATTAAATTTCGTACATACATATATCTAGATATATATTGGGATTTTTTGCTGAAGTAGATATATCTCTGTCTGAATTCGTGGGATGAAGAATTTACACTATTTACTATCAGCGGTTTAGTGGGTTAAAACGTCGGTGCATAAATTTCGTGACATTGTAATTGTGAGTTCAATCCCTGGATTGGGCAGTGTGTATCATCTCTTTCACCATACGGTCAGTTTTAGACCCACTGGAGTCACCGGGTATAAACGATTTCTATTTTTACCTCATATTAGGTCATTTGCAGTGCTGTGCTGTGATATCAATCTATTTTCAGGGTGTATGATGAAATGTGCTTGGCCTTGAAAAATGTTGCGTCATCTGTGGTTATATCAGATTTTCATCACGTCCAGACACTATTGTCTCGACTGTCGATTATCTGTCCTACGGCCATTATCTGCGATGGACGTTACTCTAAGGAAGCGTACGAAAAATTGAAACGCTGCTCGAACACACTGGCAAGCCTTACCAGTGAGCAAATCAAAGTACTATAGACTGGTCAGGAAACTCTCCTGATTTAAATCCAATCGAGAATCTGTGGTCAATCTGCACGAAACGACTTCGTGGAATGGACATACGAAGTACTAACATGTGTGCTGGGCCATGGTTCATTGGAAAAATACGAAAAAAAAGTAAATAATAACGGAATTATTGTTTTTGTTTCAATTAATTTATACAAGGGTGTACTTAATATTTTTCGTCCGTCTTTCGGCGCAATCAAAACCTCAAATGATCCATTATTTGTCTGAGGTAATAACAGGGCGTTAAACGCGTGCTAATCAGCTGAGGAACAAGTAGTTGATTTAATGTCACGTCAGGGATACACAGGCGTGCTCGGCTATTTAGATTTTGATTTTTTTCACCCCATCTACTCCGTTTTTATTTTATTTTCTCCGTTTCTGTCTGTTTATTATTATTATTATTCCTTTATTCCAGTCTTGTCTTACAAATGTTCTTTTTTGGTTCCGAAAACGAATAATTTTTTAATGAATTTTCCAACCCTTTTTTTTTTAAAGCATTTCACTCCAAGCAAGGCCGGAGTTCCACTAGTACACAAGGAGTTACAGAGAGAGAGAGAGAGAGAGAGAGAGAGAGAGAGAGAGAGAGAGAGAGAGAGAGAGAGAGAGAGAGTAAAAAAGGTGTGTTTGAAGAAAGGATAGACAGAAGGATGGAGATCAAGATCAAGGTATCAGAAGATGTCGGTTGATATTACATTTGAATATTTGAAGATGACAGCTATCAAGCAAGTAGGAGAAAGGTAGTTTCCAGTGTGAGAAGAAACTCTTGGAATAGAAGAGGCTGTTACATTTAACTGTTTCGACAGTGAAAGGGTGGGACCGACATGCCAACCTAGTAGCACACTTAAATTCATGCAGTTGGGGTACCAGTGAAAGTAGCTCGTCAGAGCAGTTGCCATGAAAATACTTGTAGAAAAGACAGAAGGAAGCCACATCACGTCTGTGAGAAAGTGACTGTAGACTCTATTATTCTAACCTAATCATCTTTCCCGGACCTAAGAATAAGAGTCTTAAGTACATATTTACATTGTTCGGACTATCATCCTCATCTTTGTTGCCAAATTTATCACATCGTTTTGGCCGGTGTACGCTGCGGCCTTCTTCAGCTGGTTGGAATGTCCAACTGAACCCTCAAGGACTCATGGCACAATGGATAAAGGCGTTAGTTAGATCCAGTGACAGGACTCAAAGCGTGTGAGTTCAATACCTGGTTAAGACGTTGGAGAACTTGGACAGGGGGATTAACATGAGATAACTGATAGCTGAGATCCGTTAGACATGGCACGTGGAACTAGAACAGTCTACTCCAGCGAGCGAAATAAAGGGTTCAGTTCGACATTCCAACCACCTGAAAATAACCGGAGTGTACAACGGCCGAAACGTTGTGATAAATATGGCAACAAAGATTAGGATGATAGTCCGAACAATGTAAATAGTGTACACAATACCTCATCTCTCTCTATATAGACAGATACAAGAGTTTTAAGGTTTTAGAATTGCTCCTTTAAAGTAAAAGCTACATCTGGATAACCATCAGTTGCTACTCAGGGTGTTTCAAAATGCCAAGTTGAGTAGAACCCGACTTTAAGCATCCGAGGGCATTTAGAAGAGTTTGCATAAATATTTTATTTGTATAGATTATCAAAACGACCAAGGGAAGTAATCACTCATAAATTTACTAACTTAAGTTGATTTGCCTCCCTTTCCATTACAGATGGAAACATGTCTGATTACAATAAACAGCGCAATTAAGAATTTTGATAGATCCTAATAGTTTCATCGCTGATATTTGGCAATGTGCAAGTGTTATCTAAGATAGTTTACTTTAGTAGTTTTGTGATAAAAATATTGCTTGTCTCTTGTTACTTCGGCGTTATGAGCAATTCCTTGCAGATATCAGCGCCTCTCCAACTAGAATATGCAGTATATATTATCGTTGATGTCATCCTCTAAATATTTTGTGGTGTTAATTCAATTTTAGACCCTTATTTACTAAATACGTTCACGTTTTAAAATAAAGCGAATAATCTCTATTAGGATCTGCAGTTCAACTGGTTTAAATAGCTAGACATAACTTATTCAGCGAACGTGACATTTTAACAACGACCCCACTGGAGATAAAATTCCAACATGAAATCACAAGTTTCATTGATTATTAATAATAAACAGGTGTTCCCTACAGTTGTCTCTATCCTACGCAAAGTTGGTGTTAACGTTTCTGTGAAAAGATGGACCTATTCGGCTATTCTTTAAATTTTACATATTACAGTGTAACCCGGATATAAGAGACCCGGATATAAGAGAAACCCGGATATAAGATAGATTTTCTCTGGTCCCAAATTAGAGCCTGTGTTAATGTATATAAAATAGACCAAACCCGGATATAAGAGACACCCTGATATAAGAGACTTATCCGGTCACGACAACTCTCTTATATCCGGGTTACACTGTATAACCCATCCTAAAAATATGTTAGTACAATTTCTATTAGACTGTCAAATTAGATTTATTATCACTTATAAACTAGTGTTCCCTACTAGTTGCTATCATTTACACACTTTACAACTAAAGCGTAAATAAGGCTAAAGAATAGCTAAACGAATATCAGCGTCGATAGAGACATCTGTCGAGCCGAGTTCGAACTCAGGCAAAATCTGTCTCGTGATCTTCCCGTTATTGGCGCTTCGAGAAAGGCATGAAACCAATTCTTCTTTCAACTACTAGAATTTACTTGCAACACTCAGACGCGTGTTGAAATCTTAGCATTGTTGAAGTTATCGCTAACATTTTTTGTCGAGATTTACAAATTCGGTATTTACCCTAGCTCCCCACAGATCTGGATATGAGACAAGGCCGGTTTAACGTGGGTTTTTTTTCCGAGCCCGTAGGCCCGGGTAAAAATTCCCCGTAGACCCCGTACTAACAGGGTCCGGTTTGTCTACCTCTCCACACGAGACTCTGTCCTTCGGCATAGTTTCGTCTGGGTTCCTCTCTGCCCGAAGCCGGAAAATTCGACAAGCACTAAGTGCTTAGCGCGCGCGGCTAACACCTAATGCTAACTCTGAGATTTACAAACTCTATGTTTCGCAAATCAATCGATGAAATATAAAAACTTAAAGAAAATATATATTTAAAAAAACAATATTGCATTTTTATTAAATAAATAAATGTTAATTTAATCATTAAATTGTTTTTATACTAGTGGGAGTATTTTGTATGTTAAATATTAATTAAAAAAAAAAATGAATGAAAATTTATTTGTATTAATTTATTCGTATTATTTGTATTTAGGCAGCCTAGTAAACCCAACTGTACTTTTGTACCTACTTACCTGTTTGAAATTCTTCCGCAAAATTTGGTTTTGTCCGATCAATGTATGGCTATTTTAGAGGATGTGACGGACTAACGAAAGTCACATAATTGTATATATAGATAAAAAGATGTGCTATATATCAGAGTAGGCCAAAATCTCTAGTCTTGGGTGCTAACCAGTTCAAGAGAAAGCCTACTCCGAATTAAAAAGAAACGGAAATCCTCTCAATTATCTTTCCCAAGATAAAGGAATTTCTTAGTTAATAAAGAAAAGGAAGGTGAGGAGAGCCATGACAGCCCACGTTCTGAAGTGACATGACATTAAAAAACATACCGACTAAATGACAAAAAGAATTCTTAGTATTGGATGAATGCTGATTTCTAAGGGTAGCGTACAATGACGGAAGTATGGGGTACCCAGTATGAGGTACCCAGTCAAACTCACTTGTCAGGCGTAAGAATTCTAGCGAGACAAGATTGCTAATCATTACACTACGTCAAGGTAGACTTAGAAATGAATGGATGGTTATCGACTGCAGTCGCCATCATCAATCCTTTCTTTAGTTCTGTATTATGTGCTTCGCCAGGGCTACATATTGTTTCGATTTCAGAGCTCTTCTTCTCCTAGACTGGTTGCCAATCAAGGCTTCAGAACCCAGGCTGACCTAATATTTAACCCATACCTGGAGGTTTTGATTTTAGAATCTTTCTCCTAGGCCTGTTGCCACTCAGTCTGTCCTGCCCTATATCTGAGGTGGGTGGTGGGGTAGAGAAGAGATGGAAGTGAATGTAACAAACTCTATTGAAATTCGAACCCGGTCCTCCGATTCCTCAATCCGTGCCGCTATCAACTGCTCCATCACTTACTGAACTAGAATTGAGAGAAGGCAAATTAATTTCCCGACGCTGATTACATATATTATTCTATGTGAGGTTGTAGTGTGTTAGTGGGCGTGTGGAGGATTGGCATCTCACAAAGCAGGTGACATCGACCTGGCAAGACGATTTCAGCGTGCGGCACCGCTTGACCCAACCCTTGAGACGGAAGCTGTTGTTAATTGTGTTGGCAAGATGTCATCGTAACCGAGAGTTTTTGTTTAAACTGGTGATCACGCCAATTGCAAAGTTCTCTCCCGGAAACTGTATATATATGGTAAACAGGCATCTCTAATTAGTAAGCCACCCCAGCAGACACGCAAGCCCCCATACAGTAGTTTGTATGTTATATTAATATTTTATATTAACGTACGTGTTTTACTTTGAATAGAAGAATAGAATTCTGAACTCAAAGAGAGACGACGAATGTTTTTCGAAGCAACGAAATTTTAACGCATTCTAAATTTAATTGAGAAACAAAGTAAATATTGCATAAATTTATATAATAATATATTTCACAGTTATTATTCTTGTTAGTTCATTTATTATATATATTATGATTATTATATTTATTTGTATATATATATATATATATATATATA
>OZ038476.1:141404006-141446506 GCA_964036315.1 Acanthosepion esculentum
TAACACCTGCTCCAACTCTTTAAGACACGACAGTGGAGGATAGCGGCTCCCAATTTGTCGCTCCAAAATACACCACAAATGTTAAAAAATATTGGCATCTGGAGATTGGGGAGGCCACTCCATATGTTGTAGCTCACTTTCATGCTCTTCATACCAATTCTAAACCACTTGAGCGGTATGTATTGGAGCATTATCATCTTGGAAGATGCAGTCACCATCAGGGAATAAAGTCTGGGCCATTGGATGAATATGATCTTTCAAATTGTTCAGGTAATCTTTGCTGTTGATTCTACTATGCAGGGTAACTATTTCCATGACATGGCGGCCCAATCTATCACTGATCCACCTCCATGCTTCACTGTTGGAAGAAGGCAGTCAGCGTTGTAAGCTTCTTTGGCTGCCTCTACACATAAACTCGCCCTGAAGTTGGGAAAAGAGAAAAACTGGACTAGTCTGAGAATATGACTTGCTTCCATTGGTCTGCAGAGCAAGCATTGTGATATCTACAGCACTTCAACCTCTTCTGAATGTTGCGAGTGGAAAGAAGAGATTCCCTTACGGTGGTTCTTCCATGATATCCAGCCTTATGGAGCTCACGATGAAACGTTTTGGTATAAACTGGACTATTCAGATGATTATTTAACTCAGCAGTCACTTTGGCTGCAGTAGTCCGATGATTTTTTGCCACATTGCATTTCAATGCATGTCGGTCCCTGTCAGTAAGTTTGCAAGTCCGGCCCGAATTGCTATGATTGCTACGGGTTTTACCCTGTTTCTTGAATTTCGTCATAGTTCTTGATATAGTAGCTCTTGAAAAACCAAACAGTTCAGCAACCTTAGTGATCGAGGCTCCTGCCATGCGAGCTCCAACAATTTGCCCTTTTTGGAACTCGGAGAGGTCACGCATTTAGCTTATATTTTAGTAAAGTCTAAAAATAAATAAGACAAAGACAATAAATTAGATAAATAAACTTATTTACAATAGATATAACCTGCAATTATGAATTTTTAGTTAAATGTCTTAATATAATAGGTCTTTGAAATATAGGAGTGGAATTTGCACCTGTTCCAATTATTTTGTCCAACCCCTGTATATATATATATATATATATATATATATATATATATATATATATATATATATATGGGTAACTGCACTCGTTTCGGAAAACCTTCGGTTTCTTGATTTGCCAATGATCAAATCAATATCGAAGGAAAAAACGTTTTAAAAAATGAATGAGCTATGAACATGAACGTCTGTCGAAAATAATCGTACAACATACAGGTCCAAAGCCCAAAGAAAAAAACCCGATACGAGTAATCAACTAACTAAAAATGTGCTCAATACAAAAGTAGAGCGGACCTAGTCAAACCTAGAGAGCCAGACAAACCTACCAAGGTTTCTCCTAAGAGGATCGTCAGGGAAACGACGATCCACTTAGGAGAAACCTTGGTAGGTTTGTCTGGCTATCTAGATTTGACTATATATATATATATATATATATATATATATATATATATTTCATTAAAACTTACTTTGAACGACGATTTCATTGATATCCAGTGAGGCACCATTTTTCTTAATTAGTATGTGATTCAATGTCAGGAAATATCAGTTTGCCTAAATCGAGTATAATGTCAATGAAGAGTCTTCGTTTTAAGTTTTGATAGACTTTGCACTTGGTATGACATTAGATTGGAGGAGTGGGCAGCTGCGGGTTGACCTGGAAGATTAACTCCTAACCAACAGGTTCTGCGTCACGTCTTCGACCAGTAGACATACACGCTGGTGGTGAACTCTCCTGACATTAATGTGTGCACACGTGAAACAAGAGATATCAAGAAGATATAAACACAATCACCCGAGCTTGGAAAAGCATAGGGGAATTTAACTGGGGGCAAAAGATGGCTTGTTAATTTTAACCAGTCCGAAATTAAACTTAATCATCTTTAAGGCCCCTCTATGCCTCTTCCATCAGCATGCATCATGCTAACCTCCAGAAAGGTTTCTCGTCGCCCCTTCTCGTTCGAATGTTCTCTGTTAACACGGAGTGGAAAGACTATATTGAATCGATTGCTAGGTCATCTGATAAGAAAGTTGGTTCATTATGTGGAGCGAGACAATTTTTCTCTCCAGAATCTATCATGCTATCTATAAGACTGCTAGTCGTCCATGCTTAGAATATAGCTGCCATATATGCTTCGGTGCTGATGCCATTTATCTTGAGATTCTTGATAAAATCCAAAGAAGAATCTACAATATTATTGGTCCTGATTTGGCGGCTCGGTTTTAGTCACTATCCCACCGCATAAAGTTGCCTCCCTGTGTCTTTTCTATAAATACTTCCATGGTAATTTTTCGGATATGTTCTTCGATATAGTACCTGGACTTTTTGAAGTTAAACGCAGTACTAGACTGGTGTCGAGATTCCATGAATTTACAGTTGAGCTGGCTAGATTTCACCATAAATTCTATGCTAACAGTTTCTTTTCTCGAACTTCCAGCTTGTGGAAGTCCCTTCCGGTTTCATCCTTCCCGCCAACTTTAAATGCAATGTCAATTACTATCTACAGTCCTCCTGATTACTCTTTTTGTTCTCGCTCATTAGTAACGTTTCTGTTCCTAATTCTTCCACACCCAGTAACCCCCCTGTATCTTAGTGGCTTTACCGCCTTACTTGGGGAGAAATCGATTAATAAAAATACACGAATTAATGAATCTTGAGAATATTTAGCTCAGAAACTTACATAGTAGAACCTCAAATCCAAGGCTTTAACCACTATGCTACATTACAAAAGCTGCATCTTATAATGTTCTGTTAGCATTAAAAACTTTGAGAAGAAATTCTTTTTTTACTCAAACAGAAGAACATGTTTTATTTATTTTCTATGAAGTTTGCTGTTGGCTTTTTATATTTTATTACTTGTTCACAAAATTCAGAACGAAAGGAAGGCGAGGACAAGTTTCTATCATTGATAAAATATAATCCTTCCATTTATAATTTTATTAGATATTAGCGATGACTGTAGGTGGTGTAAAATAAATAACTATTGTCCTCTGTGTCAATGAATATGAAACACGTCATTGGAATTCAGTAGCGTATTTTGTACTTAGGTGTGAATTCCTGAACTACTTTTCGGGAGAATTCTTGTCAAACCTGTTTCGCATAAAACGCACGCACATATTTGGTTGGCTGGTTCTATAACCTGGATTAGCTTGGGGCACCAGGCTTGTTTTTAAATGTATTCCAGAGGGCAAACACAGTTACTTCTTGAGGCTTTTTTTTCGGTTTAAGAATCATGTGATAGGCAGTACCGAATTACACGATGCTAGAACTATGGGAAACATTTTTTTTTGCCGCAAAGCTCTTTTTTCCGTCGCATACTGATATAACCTATACAGAGCCTCTTGGCGAGATATCTAACGACAGGAGCGCAGAAAGAGATGAGATGTCTTTTCCTAAAGCAATAATAAGAAATGAACACGGCTTTTTACGATGGGTTCGTTTTGAAGACACTCCCACATTTCTATTTTTAATCATTTCACTACAAGCAAGGCGATAAAGCTTCTAGGGGACAAAGCGGTTAATGGGAGGGATAAAGTTTGATAAAAATAAGACAACTTTAGGAACATTGGACAGGATTAAAGAAGAGAGAATATGATGTTTCACATTGCATTTAAATAAAAAATAATGTATACACTCTTTGAATCATTTTAACTTATTCAGTTTATGTATTTTGACTTGTAAATAAGATTAATACAAGAGAAAGAATACACATTTAAAGAATTTGAGAGTAAAATATCCCAAAAATATTGAAAATTAATTTTAATAAGATAAAAACGACTTGGGGCAATGGCAGAATGTTCATATAATTATGTGTTCACATCAAGTGCTCAAACTGGTTGCCGTTCTGTTCAATACACTTTTCATATCTTGAAGAAATAGACCTAAAAAACGTCCAGTCTCATTTTCTCTGGTATTTGAGCACGTTCTTCTTCCATTGCTACTCTCATTTCAGAAATTGTTTCAGGTTTCTTTCTGTAAACATTGTCTTTTAGAAACCCCAACAAAAAGAAATCCAAGGGTGTCAAATCTGGTGATCTAGGGGAGGGGCATTCAAGTGTCCCTCTTCTTTCAATCCATCTGTTTTGCATATTTGCATCCATATATAAAAAATGTATTAATAACTATTAATATTTAAAGAGTGCATACATTATTTTGGGACACCCTGTATTTAGAAACAATAATTAACAGGGAATTAGGAAACTGGAAAGAGTTCCAAGAATTTCAAGGGTAAAACGATGAGACCTACTTGCCAATCTAGTACTGCGCTGAAATTTGTAAAGTCGAGGTATCAAAGAGAAAGCTTATCAGATGAATTACCATGAACATATTTGTAGAAAATGCACAGGGAATCTACGTTACGGCGGTGGGAAAGTGACCTGAAGCCGAGATGCCGTCAGACCAGTAACTGCATTGGGGATTGGTAGACTTATAATTGTATATAAATTCTATAGAACGACACAGTGAAATAACTTTCCTAACAGTAAACCTACCAATCGATTCAATGTAATTGTTTGCTTATACAGATAAGTGAAAAAGGATGAAAGGGTATAGGCATTTGAAAATGTTGCAGCCCCCAATACACGGACCGAAAAATAAGACATAGAATAATTGACTGATGAATATTTAAAAGGTTTCAAAATATGTAAAAATCACTATATATCTCTTTGTTATGTATGGCGTCTAACTCGTTGCGAAGTGTTTAAATGTATTTATATACAATCGATCGGACTCGAAACTATCACCAGTCACGATGTATGAATGCACCCTTGAGAAGGCTCAGTACCCCGAGAGACTATTTGGCTTTAAACTCAGACCTGACCTCAAGTGGAACTCGTACATATGATCCATCGGTAATGAGACAGGAAAACTGATCGGCTCTCTATACCGCTCTAGTAAGTACACGACTCATGCTATCCTCTACTTTTACAAGAGCCAGATCAGGTCTAAAATGGGGCACTGATGTTACATTAGGGTTGCGCTGACCAGTCCTCACCGTCCCAGTCTCGATAGAGTCTAAAAGCTTTTCAGAGTCCAGATTATTTTCCACTTACAAGCCCTCTCTAACAGGCAGAATGGAGCAAGACTATTACGACGGCTATATCAATACTTCTAAGGGAAATGCTCGAACGAACTGCAATCCTTGGTTTCGCCAGTTCTAACCTTCACGGCTAGGACCCTCCATGCCACTCATATTGTAATAAACCATCCGCATTGTCCATGTGTACCTTCAGCGAGAAGCAAGTTCCACTCGAACAGCTTCTTCCTGCTAACCACTGCACTGGAAAACCGACTCCTAGGAGGATGTTTCCTCGATCACAATAATCTTAAACTCAAGTTCAAGTCTAGAGTTAACCCTTATCTTCTACTCCTATTTGCATAAACTCTCTCTTAACGTAACCCTCTAGCTCGAGTGGCTCCCGATCCTTGTACAGAATGAAAATCACTGTAAAAGAAAAACAAAAATAATAATCTGTCTATATTTCTCAGATGAGGTATTATGTACACTATTTACATTATTCGGACTATTGTCCTCATCTTTGTCGCCATATTTATAACAACGTTTCAGCCGTTGTACGCTCCGGTCTTCTTCAGGACACATGGCACAATGGATAAAGGCGTTAGTTAAATCTAGTGACAGGACCCAAAGAGTGTGAGTTCAATACCTGGTAAAGGCGGTGGAGAACTTGGAGAGGGAATTAAGCAGGAGATAATTGATAACTGACATCCCTTAGACATGGCATGTGGAACTAGAACAGTCTATCCCAGTGAGCGAAATAAAGGGTTCAATTCGACATTCCAACCACCGGAAGTCCTACCACTGGATCTAACTAACGCCTTTATCCACTGTGCCATGTGTCCCGAAGAAGGTCGGAGCGTACAACGGCCGAAACGTTGAAATAAATATGGCGACAAAGATGAGGACAATAGTCCGAATAATGTAAATAGTGTAAAAATAATAATCGCTCATCGGATCCTACAGATTGATGCTATATAATCAGAAAGATCTTCGACAAAATCCAGAGACGAGATGCAAGATGATAGGTCCTGATATGGCATCTAGTTTACAATAGCTATCCCACAAACGTGCCGTCTCTCCTATAAGTATTTTCACGGCAACTGTTCCGATGATCTACTTTCGCTCTTTCCCGGACTACATTAGTTTAAGCGAGCTACCAGGCTGGCATCTCGGCCCCACCCTTTCACTGTCAAAACGTTTAATGTAACCGTCTCTTCTACTCAAACAGCTTCTTCTCTCGCACTTCCCGTCTGTGGAACTGTCTTCCCCTTCAAACATTCCAGTGTAATGTCAATCGACATCTGATACCCTGAGCTTGTTCCCCGTCCTTCTCTGTATCTTTTCCTCAAACACGCCTCTTTACTCTTGTTTTCAATTCCTTGCGTGCTAGTGGCACTCCTGTTGACCATTTTCACCGTAGTCTATTAATTGAGAATCCAGCGCAGTACGTAATCTAAGAAACAACGTTAAAGATTAACCCTCACGAGTCCGACACTCTACTGAATCTGACTATATTGCCAATAGCAGCAGCAGCTGTTCCGTAATCATCAGTCTACGATATCAAAGGCTGGCAGTGGATATTCGGGGAAAAAACATGGCTGCCTTTATACACGTCGTATTGAATATTTTGACCCTTCTGATTGGTTAAATATTCTATCGGTGAACTATGAAATGAGTCAGCTCATTTTGGTTGGCTCGCTAGCACATAGGGGTACCCAAAAACTCTAACAACTCCCGCCTTGCTTGAAGTGAATTTTCTTTAAAAAAAATGCAGCGACTACAAAAATAGATAACACTAGATAACTAGAAGGGAAATATTTTTAAGCGTTTTACGCCAAGCAAGGCGGGAGGCCACTAGCACAAAAGGGGTTACAGAGAGTTGGAGCGAGAGCAAATAGGAGTGAATAAGGAAAAGATGAAGAGAAGGATAGGGGATAGATCAGGGCATCTGAAGACGTCAATTGACATTACATTTGAATAGCTAGAGATTATAGCTATCAGGGAAACAGGAAATGGAGAGGGAGTTACAAAGGCGAGAAGTGCGAGACATGAAGCTATTGGAGTAGAAGAGACGGCTACATTTAACAGTTTCGACAGTGAAAGGGTGGGAGCGAGATGCCAGCCTAGTTGAGCGCTTAAATTCATGACTTAAGATGTTGACTTTCTATACTAACTTAATCAAGATGTTGACTTTCCGTACTAACTTAATCAAGATGTTGACCTGTACTAACTTAATCCAGATGTTGACTGTCTGTACTAACTTAATCCAGATGTTGACTTTCTATACTAACTTAATCAAGATGTTGACTTTCCGTACTAACTTAACCAAGATGTTGACCTGTACTAACTTAATCCAGATGTTGACTGTCTGTACTAACTTAATCCAGATGTTGACTGTCTGTACTAACTTAATCAAGATGTTGACTTTTCGTACTAACTTAACATTTACGGATAAATCTAATACTAGAAAGTGTAATGACATTAGGTAACTTGTGAAGTCTAATTTTCCTGAAAAACCGTTTTGAGAAAAAGATTTAGAAAATTTCAAACAGCAATAATGTTGTAAGATCAATAAATGCCGAATGTTTCGTGTATTAAACGACTAATTTCACTTTTTTCTTTTGTGTAGAAGAAAGACAGTCCTCCATTGATTTAAAAGTCGATATGCATAACAGAAAAAAAAGAGAAAAATCGAGTTATATGTACTTTCATGCGCCCTGCACTTTCAGGCCGTTGGCGGTTATATCTCTCCACAATTACCTGTACTTTGGAGCTCTTACTGAATTGTCTTTTTGTTATCTCTCCTAAACCTGTTCTGCTATCCATTCACTGAAGTTCACTAGATAGTTTATGAGTTGTTTTCCTCTTTTCCGCCTCCCTTCAATCTGTCCTGTGAGTATCATATTTTCTAAGACATCATTGTGCCCTAAAATGTCAACTGACGCTCCCTGAGGTTAAGTATCCGTGTCCTTTTTGTTTCCATTTTCTCTAAAACTTTGTCTTTGCTCACATGTTTAATTCATGGTGATCTCGACATCCTTCTATAGAACGACATTGCTTTAAGTCTCCTCTTCATCTTTGATGAGATGGTCCAGCATTCCCTGCCATATGGGAGCACTGATATTACGTAACAGTTCGGTATTCTTTTCTTTGTTACTAAAGAAACGGTCATGTTTCTTCACACTTTGATTAGCTTTTGGAAAGCAGCTTTCGCTATTCCAATGCGCCTTCGGATACCAGTGTTGCACTTTACGACGTTAGTTAAAATAATTCCCAGATATTTTGGTATCTACAATTTGTAATTTGCATGTTGAGGTTTTCCTTAGAAGAATACGAATTGTAATTTTTTTATTCTAGTATCATGGTGTAAAGGTTCAAGTTTGGAACAATGAAAGAATATGACTATTGGATGTTGTCTATAATCTGAGAAGCGCCACTAACATACAGTATTTTATTTAAGAAAAATGAATATTTTCGTTGTCGTATTGATATTACCACAATGTTTCGTCCGATCTATTCCACAGCCTTTTTCAAGCGTATAATCTTGTGTTCATTTAATGCATCGATGCGGTATATGAAGGAACATTTCTTAGATGTTTTTTGTTTGAACTCACCCATTCTTTTCCATGCCTTTTATATACACGAAGACAGCTGTAGAATGTAACAGCCGAGACGATGTATTAACAGAATTATTATTATTATGATTTTTATTTTCTTTGATATCTGGCGTTTACACATTTCTTTCCGGGTCCCGCCCAGGGACCTAAGGTTAGAAATGGCATCATGACACTTTCCATTGCAAAAAAAAAAAAAAAAATTAATTAAAAAAATTAAATATTAATTACATAGATAAAGCCCTTCGTAAAGTGTGGGCTGTACTTGTCAGAACAATTTTTTGTATCTCTTTGAGGCATGAACTTCCAGGGATCCCTTCAATCAGCCTATTGGAATCTTTTCCAACCATTATTATTATTATTATTATTATTATTATTATTATTATTATTATTATTATTATTATCGTATTTTGGCTTTGCTTTTCGTAGAGCGAATTGGCCTAAGTCTCAACCAAAGACATTAACCCCTAGAAAATATATATATAAAAAAAATAAATATAAATCTTTATTTGAAATATTTTACATGCAGGCACTTCAAACTTTGTACTTTGAGTTAACATTAATAGGAACTGAGAAACATATTATATAAGTAAGAAAATCAGGTACTGAAAATTGTAATTAAAAATAGGAAAATTTGCGCTGGGTACTATATACCCATGGTTAGTGTTCTAGGGTTAAGAGACAGGTTTTTTTTGTATCCAAAGATGCAGACGGATGCCGTACAATCAGAAAGAGTAAAACCGATTTAATTTTAGTCATTGCGCAAAGAGAAACCTACGCAAGATTTTAGAAGTTCACATGAGTATGAATTTCTGCAAGTTATCAGTTTGTTATTATTATTATTATTTTTATTTTTTATTTCCTTTGATATCTGGCGATTACACATTTCTTTCCGGGTCCCGCCCAGGGACCTAAGGTTAGAAATGGCATCATGACATTTTCCACTGACAAAAAGAAAAAAAAATACATAGATAAAGCCCTTCGTAAAGTGTGGGCTGTACTTGTCAGAACAATTTTCTGTATCTCTTTGAAGCATGGACTTCCAGGAATCCCTTCAATTAGTTTACTGGAAACTTTTCCAACCAATCCTAGGGCTCCAACTACAACAGGGATTATTGATTTTCCCATGTGCCACATTTTTGAGATTTCTATTTCAAGGTCCTTGTATTTTGACAGCTTTTTGAATCTCTTCAAAGATACATTGCAGTCTGCAGGGACTGCCATATCAATAAGCAGGCACTTTTTTTGTTTTTGGTCTCTAATAACAATGTCTGGGCGGTTGACTTTGATTGTTCTGTCAGTGTGCATTGTGTAGTATAATAAAATTGTAACAGGTCCTATCTCCGTATTATTATTATTATTATTATTATTATTATTATTATTATTATTATTATTATTATTATTATTATTATTATTTCCTTTGGTTTCTGTTGTATACACATTTCCTACCGGGTTCCAAGAAGAGACCTAAAGTCAGAAATGGCTTTATGCATTTTCCAATGATCATTTTTGTAACAAAATTCTAAGAGCACATACATTTTAAATAGATGAAGCTCTTCGTAAGTTGTGAACTGTAATTATGAGTACAATTTTTGGTATTTCTTTAAGGCATGGCTACCAGGAATTCCTTCAATGAGTCTATCGGTATCTTTTTAAATCAATCCGAGGGCTCCAACCCCAACTGGAATTATTGATGTCCTCATCTGCCATATTTTTTAGATTTCCACTTCAAGATCCTTGTATGTTTTTGAAGATCTTGACATTAAGAATGAACATTTTGTTCTTGCGGTTTTCGATCACGATGTTTGGGCGATTAGCTTTGTTTCTTCTGTCTTTGTGGATTGTAATCTCAATCTATAAAAGGCAGGATGGGTGTGTGTGTGTAACGAATGCACGGCCGCATTTTTCGACAGATTTGCACCAAAATTTACATGCACATGTTCCAAGTTAGCGGAAAGGCCAAGACCGACTTTGCATTTCCCAACTCCAATCGATAGTGGAAATAATCGATTTTTCTCATGCTTCTACGGCAGTTCTCATGTAGTTTGCGGCCATTTTCTACTGGCCAGAGTGAGAGCCTATAGCTGGCTGTCACGAATAGGCAGGAAGATTCTACTGGCCAGCGTGAGAGCCAACAGCTGACTGACACAAATGTTAACTAGCATGCTAGCATGCAAAAAAATCGATAGCTGCATTCGTCACAAGTGGGCAAAATTTAAATCTGCATGGCACTTTACTCCAATTGGCTCATTCACTTGCTTAAACTCAATGTTGATTCTGATTCCGCAGAACTGTGTTAGGTGTGAAAAAGGATTTGTTGTTAACATTCTTTTTTCATTCGGTTTTTCCAGTTACGAGTCCTTTTTTTAAGCTGATCGTTTTGTGTTCAGTTTGTTTAGTTCTTTTTTCGCAACAGATTTAATGTTCAGTATAGAGCTTAGAAAAGATTCGCAGTTTGAGATAGGCAAGAAGTAAGGCATGTAGCAACATCAGCACGGCAAAGGGCACTCCTTTAAAGGCAAGGAAGGGCAAAAATGTTTTAAGTCAAGTGATAGCGATTGCTGCATGAGTCGTACGATTTTTGAATCAAGCACGGGTAACGCCGGGCCATGCTGCTAGTGTCCCATAAAATTGTTACAGATCCTATCTCTGTAACCGGGTCTAGGTGATTATTATTATTATTATTATTATTATTATTAATTTTGTCTATTTTTGCTTTTTATATCAAGGCTCAGCCCTGTTGGCTGGGGTTGTAGAATACGCCGACTGCACCTCTGCAGAGGGGTAAGACCCCTCCAATTGGGCGTCCTGGGTATGACGATAAACTACATCCGCGTCCAGGGTAAGACGATAAATTACGTCCAAAAGCAAGGTCTTTGATCAGCGTGGAACCCCCTCTTAATTGCTGGTGTTCCCAGGTTCACCCTGACCCGGGGTGTTAGCACCTGTTAGGGTCCCATCAATGAGCAAATAGTTAACCCAAAAACTGAGGTAAAAGTCAGTATAAAAGTGTAAAAATAGGTTTTAATACCAGAAATACTTTGTAAAAATTATTACCAGAAATATATTTTTGAGGAAAAAAAAAAATTATTAGCAATATGTTTTTGAAAAAAAAAAAAAAAACTATTACCAGCAATACGTTTTTGAAAAAATAATATTACCAGCTGTACATTTTTTAGTAAAAAAAATATTAACAGAAATAGATTTTTGACAAAACAAAAATATTACCAGAAAAAAAAAGTTGTCGGCATTAAATGACCCATTAAGATTGATATGCCGTAAACGAAACCAAACGAAACGAAACCAAATTATATCAATGCTGAGTTTGTTGAATCCAAAATGAAGAACAATTTTTGTTTTACTTTCAAGTTAGATAACATGGAAACAGTTATCTAAGCTTGTGAAATGAAGGCCAAATAAAAAATCGTCTTAAGACGCTGTTAAGTCACAGAAAAGATGAAAGAAATAGTAGAAATCCTATGAGAAGAAAGAAAATAAATGAAAGAAATGATGTCGGAATGACACATTATCATTACAAGAAATGGTCGCGATCTTTTTCTTACCTCACTGTTTTTCAATCGATCACTTTTAGCGGCCTTCTTACATATGAAAAGAGGGGAGGTGCTCTATTCCTAGGTAATGTAAACAATCAGTGACTGTCAGAAACAAAGTACAGAAAACTAACCCCATCTTTTTATAGGCCATGTAAAACTGAAGAAGATCGGAGAGTTGATTAACCTCGTTGCGATGCTATTAATAACAACAGCAATGTAATGAACTCATAGAATAAAATAAAATCTTTTAAAAAATAAAAAAAGGAGAACGAAAAGAAAACTGAAAAGAAAGAAAAAAAATGAAGAATATATGAGAGAATGAAATTACAGGAAATAGAAAGAAAAAGTGAAAAGAAAAATAAATCAAGTGATGCAGTTAAAAAAAAATCTCCGACATTGAAATACAAACGAACATTCTTTCAACAATGTCGTCACCAGCGAGTAAGGTGAAGGACAGACGACCATTTAATTGAATAATTTTTACGGAAATATTTATCAATTACAAACGCATTCTTGTTTACGAAGCGAAAAATCACACCGGTGAGTTTAAGGACAGTTAATATATCAACTACATTCCAATTTAAAGTCGAACAATTCACAAATTGTTTTTGATAAGATCTGAATTACAGCAAGCTCATGTCAATGGTCGTCATTCACAATTAAGCCGTAAGAGATTAAAAGTCTTTTGTTGCAATTCGACGCCACATGTTCAGACTTGACAAAGAAGCTTCAACAATGAAAGTCTTTCTCATTCTTCATTCAAGCAGATTCGTTTTATTTATTTCTTTGCTTCAGTTGACTTTTCTTCTATGTGCTTTCATTTTCTTTTTTATGATTTTCTCTTTTATTCTTTATTATTTTGTTTCATTTCTTTCTTTCCTTCTTTCTTTTCTTTTTTCTTCCTTTCTTTGCTTTCCTTTTTTCTTCTTTTCCTTCTGTCTTTTCCTTTTTCTTCCTGTCCTTTTTTCTTTTCCTTTTTTCTTCCTTTTTCCTTTCCTTTTTTTCTTTCTTTTCCTTTTTCTTCCTTTCTTTCCTTTTTCTTGCTTTCCTTCTTTTCATTCCCTTTTCTTTCTTTATTTTCTTTTTCCTTCCTATCTTTCTTTCTTTCCGTCTTTCTTTTCTTTCCGCCTTTCCTTCTTTCTTTTCCTTTTTTCTTCCTTCTTGCTTTCCTTCTTTTCATTCATTTCTTTCTTTATTTTCTTTTTTCTTCCTATCTTACTTTTTCTTTCTTTCTTTCTT
Source organism: Acanthosepion esculentum (assembly GCA_964036315.1). Taxonomy (NCBI): domain Eukaryota; kingdom Metazoa; phylum Mollusca; class Cephalopoda; order Sepiida; family Sepiidae; genus Acanthosepion; species Acanthosepion esculentum. The sequence continues at coordinate 141,417,499 of OZ038476.1, forward strand.
TCTTTCTTTTCCTCCTTTTTTCTTCCTTTCCTCTTTCTTCCTTTCTTCCTTCTTGCTTTCCTTCTTTTCATTCCTTTTTCTTTCTTTATTTTCTTTTTTCTTCTTATCTTTCTTTTTTCTTTCTTTCTTTTTTCTTTTTTCTTCCTTTCTTTCTTTTCCTCCTTTTTTCTTCCTTTCCTCTTTCTTCCTTTCTTCCTTTTTTCTTCCTTTCCTTCTTTCTTTTCTTTCTGCCTTTCCTTCTTTCTTTTCCTTTTTTCTTCCTTTCTTTTTCCTATACTCGCTCCTTAGTTTATTTCTTTTTCGTATAGTTTTTTCTTTATTTTCTTCATTTTCTTTCTTTTGTTTATTCTTTCTTTTCTCCTTCCTATTTCATTCTTTCCTTCTATTTCTTCTTATTTGCTTCTTCTTTCCCATTCTTTATCTCCCTCTCTCTCTCTTTTCTCCCTTTCTTTATATTTCTTTTTCCTTCTTTTTTATTTCCTTCATTTTTTCCTTCGTTTGCTTGTTTTTAAAACAATTTAATTTTAAATAAATTCCTTCTTTCAGTTTTTGATCTTTCCTTCTTTTATTTTTTGTTTGCTTTCTTCAAAAAAATAATTTGTTGATAATTTTTCTTCTTTTTATATCACTCACACAAGGAGATGTAGCTTTATGCCACTTCTAAACTGAATCCTTTTAAAATTCGAACCCTGTTCCCGGGTTTTCCTGTTTGATTTATTCACGGTTTTCCTCGACAGCTATTCATTTCAAGAATGCCTTCATCCTTTGATGAGGTGCATACATGAATCTATTTGGATAAATGAATTTTCACAAACATCGCTTTGTTTTTAGCTTGATTAGTTTGTTACAGGGAAGACCTATATGAAGAGAGTTACATACAAATGGGTTACAACTCTTATCATCTTGTATTGCTTCGGCTATAAATTTCAGTTATCGATTTTATTAACTGCTTCTTTTGTGCAATCTCTTGTGTGATTACTTTATATAAATTTCAACTACTGAAAAATAGCAGGTATTATTTGTTTTTATTTTTCGACACTCTACAGACTCATTATATGTTGTGGATTCCGGGAATGGAATCCTGCACAAATAAATAAACAACGCCAGTAATTGAGATAGAAAAATAAATGTATTAAACGTAAAAATACAGACTTGAAGTGAAGATTAGTAGTCCAGGAATGCGGGTTAGTAGAAAGTATATGTACAAGTCTCTGTAAGTGAAGCCGTAATTATCTCTCTCTCTGGACTCTCGTATAACTCCCGGTGAACACCCTGTGTACTGTCTCCGTATCTCAACGTAGACTCAACCTGCATGTATTCTCTCTGTCAGTATAAGTATGCTTTGGACGAGTCCATCTTGTGTAAAAGGGTCTGCCCCACAACACTATATAAACACACTCGCTCTATAAACACAATCGTTCTGTAAACACACTCATCTTTAAAGATCCTTTCTCTATATACAAGCTCACTCTGTAAACATACTCACTCTATAAACACACTCACTCTATAAACATACTCGCATCCGTAAAACCACTCAATCCATATAAATACTCACTCTATAAACACGCTCAATCTATATACATACTCATTTTGTAAACGCACTCACTCTATAAAAATAATGGCTCTATAAATGCACTGTTTCTATAAACACACTCACACTATAAACACGCCAACTCTAAAGATACTCGCCTATATGCACACTCACTTTATAAACACTCTGTAAAGATCCTCTCTATAAACACACTCGCTCTATAAAGATACTCGCCTATATAAACAATCACACTAGAAACACACTCGCTCTGTAAAGATCCTCTCTCTATATAGACACTCAGTCTATAAACACACTCACGCTTTCCATATACATGTCGTGACACTAAGAGCAGAAACAGGAAGATACCTTTTTTTATAGCTAAAAGCATAATGCCATATTTCAGGCTTTGTGCAATAGGCTCCACGCATAACACCCGGTTGCAGTTGATTAAATACAATCCTATATAAATATATGTCGACCAATAAGAAATGAGCGCGCCTGAAATAATCAACAACTAAACCTGATGGAACTTACAGGCCCGTAGCTGATTATAGATTATTGAATTCAATAACAAAACCTGATCGCAACCCGATTCCAAATACAAAGATTTCTGTCGTCTAAATTGCATAACAAAATTTTTTTCTTGAAAATCGATCTGTCATCGGCATATCATCAAATACCAGTACACCCCGATGACATATGCAAAACAGCGATAACCACACCTTTTGGATTATACGAGTACAATTATATGTCATTTGGCTTGCGGTGTGCATCCAGTACCTTCCTTCCAAAGGATGATTGATAGTATTTTTCGTGATGTCAAATATACGTTCACTTACACTGAGGACATTTTCATCTTCTCGGATAACGAAGATAGTCATTCTAAACATCTTGAAGAAGTATTACAGAAACTCAGTGAATATGACTTTAAAATCTCTTTTTCGAAATGTATATTTGCTGTCAGTGAGCTCGAGTTTTTAGGATTTCACATCTCAGCTGATAGACTTAAATCCAGTACTAAAAAAAAACTTAATGAACTAACACAATTCCCTTAACCAAATGATTCTAAATCGTTATGTAGATTTATCGGAATGGCACATTTCTATAGAAAACCTGTACCAAATTTCAGCAACACAATATTACCGCTGACAGAACGAATACATCTTGAAGAAAAATCTGAAATAATAACGCTTACTACGGAAGAAATTAAATCTTTTGAAAATAAAAAGTACTGTTTAACAAGTGTAAACGCTTCGGATTTTCCTGATCCGAAAGCTACTATTTACATTATTCGGACTATTGTCCTCATCTTTGTCGCCATATTTATTACAACGTTTCGGCCGTTGTTCGCTCCGGCCTTCTTCAGGTGGTTGGACTGTCAAACTGAACCCTTTATTTCGCTCACTGGGGCAGACTGTTCTAGTTCCACGTGCCATGTCTAATGGATGTCAGTTATCAGTTATCTCCTGTTAATTCCCCTCTCCAAGTTCTCCACCGCCTTATGCAGGTATGGAACTTACACACTTTGGGTCCTGTCACTGGATCTAACTAACGCCTTTATCCATTGTGCCATGTGTCCTGAAGAAGGCCGGGGCGTACAACAGCCGAAACGTTGTTATAAATATGGCGACAAAGATGAGGACAATAGTCCGAATAATGTAAATAGTTGTTGTGGTAGGATCCACCTAATTTGCATAGCGGAGTACCGACGATATAAATATGGTTGGTACCGGAAGACAGGGAGGCAAATCAAGAGATCCAACTAGAGACTCTGCCCGACTGCGACTTAGTCAACACATTCTCCAGGAACGGTCTTCCCAGAAATATACAAAAGACTATATGTAAATATTGTGTACACTTTCTTGTTTCAATACATTTTATTCTAACTACATTTTTGTGTTTGCATTATTATTCCATGCATTAGTCAAGTTTCAACAATAGTGTACGTAATACCTCATCTCAGAAATATAGACAGATACCGAAAGCTACTATCAGCTAGTGACAGATAGTTCAAATCATGCCATAGGAGCAGTACTTCGCCAAATGATTAATAATTAATATATTCTTATTGGTTTCTTTGCAATAAATTATCACAAACTCAATAAAAGTATTCCACGTTTGGCAAAGAACTATTAACTGCATACTTACCGTTGCTACATTTTAAACATTTAGTGGAAGGAAGAAATGTGCTATTAATGACTGGCCATAAACCACTTTGCAGTGATTTTAAAAGCCAGTCTTCATTAAAGTTTGATAGGCAACAACGTCACCTCACTTTCATTAGCGAGTACGTTAAGGATATATCTTACATAAAAGGATAACAACATATAGTGGCCGATTGTTTGTCACGACCTGCAAATGCAATCATTATTGATATTTGCGGCTTACAAGAAATAGTGACACAGCAAAATATTGACGATGAAATCAAAACTTTCCGTGATCATCTGAAACCCAACACTGTGAACAAAAACGAAGTAGTACTACGTGATGTGTCATTAACTTTTCCACGACCTTTTGTGACGAAAAAGCTAAGGAAATCGGTATTGGACAGTCTGCATAATTTATCACATTCTGGGACAACATAAAATCAAGATATTATTGGCTCAAGATGGACAAGCAAATAAAGACTTGGTGTAAGGAATGCCAACATTGCCAGCAAGCGAAAATAACAATACGTCAAAAAGTGCAGTGCAACCGTTTGAATTGTCCTTCAGCCGCTTACAGACGGTAAATGTTGATATTGCTGGACCCTTACCTCCATTAAAAAAACCCTGCTGGTCCTTATTTTTCACCCTACCTTTATATTTTAACATGTATTGACAGGAACACTAGATGGATTGAAGCATGCCTAATATCGGAAATCACAGCGAAATCAGTATCAATAACTTTTTATAGTCTCTAGATTTGGTGTTCCACTCCATGTTGTTATAGACAGAGGAACTCAATTCGAATCTGAATTATCCACAGAATTGTCAAAAATAATTGGTTTTCACCGACTGAGAACAACAGCGTACCACCCGCAAACAAACGGTTTACTAGAACGAGTACATAGAACTCTGAAAACAGCAAGGAAAGAATCCTGGTTTTCAGCTCTTCGCGCTGTACTTCTTGGAATCAGGATAACGCCAAATGAGTCGAACTATTCTCCGTTTACTGCATTAAGGGGAAGTCAGGCTCAAGTTCCTCGATTCTTAATGGATTCCTCTAAAAATGAAGACATAGAATTAACTCTCCCATCAATACTTTAGCTGAAGAGATGCAAAGATTTGACATGATCAAAATTTCCAGCGGACATCCACGCTCTATAACTAAATCTTATATTCCTAAAGATTTACAAATCTGTGAATATATTTGCCTGAGAACGGACAGAGTAAGAAAACCTTTGGAAGACCCGTACACAGGCCCATTCCAAGTAATATGTCGATATGACAAATATTTTATAATGAATATGTTCGACAATTTGCATAGTAATGTTTCCATAAACGGACGAACAACCAGCATATATTTCTAAAACTACAAATTCAAAGGATATTGTCGAAATAAATCCGGAATTAAATAATTACTAATCTCATGTCGAGGGATCTGATGATAAAAAATAAATAACTAATACAAAATCCGGTAGAAACATTAAATGAAGAAACGAGAACACATATTTTTACGAGTGGAAACCAACGCAAAAAACAACAACAAACAAACAAAAAAATAACAAAAAAAAAGAAAAAACAAGAAACAGAAAACAACAAATCACACACTGTTTTCTGGGAGGAAAGTTATGTAGTGAAAGTTATGTAGAGCAGAAACAGAAGTCACCTCTTTCATAGCTTAAAACATAATGACATATTTCGGGCTCTGCGCAATAGACTCTACGCATAACTCCCGGTTAAGGTTGAATCAATACAATCCTAAATAAATATGTTGACAAATGAGAAATGAGCGAGCCTGAAATAATCAACAACTTTTTTTTTTACTAGTGGAAACCAACGCAAAAAACAACAACAAACAAAGAAAAAAAAAAGAAAAAACAAGAAACAGAAAACAACAAATCACACACTGTTTTCTGGGAGGAAAGTTATGTAGTGAAAGTTATGTAGAGCAGAAACAGAAGTTACCTCTTTCATAGCTTAAAACATAATGACATATTTCGGGCTCTGCGCAATAGACTCTACGCATAACTCCCGGTTGAGGTTGAATCAATACAATCCTAACTAAATATGTTGACAAATGAGAAATGAGCGAGCCTGAAATAATCAACAACTTAATCGGAACCTCTTTCAACTTCGCTAACAATATAAATATACTCCTGTCTAAAAGAAGAAGAAAAAAAGAGATTCCAACGTGAGAGAAGATCCAGAGAGACGAAAACTTACAACTCTGAGCGGATACATCAAAGGCATTTCGTCCTCAACAACCCCTACCACTCCTCACACCTCTCTCGTCATTTTCATCCCTTTTACTTCTCTCATACATTCAACCTCCTTTTTCCTTATTCACAGGACATATTACCAAATGAAACTAATATCTCTCAAAAACACTTAAGTACTTTTACAAACTCTTGTATTTATTGAAATGTAATAAAAGAAACATTTTATTTAATCTTACTTAAATAGCAACATTATGCCATCTATGAACATTACTACTGTTTTGTACAATACAAAAACACTTATTAATGTTTCTATAAATTATTGTTGTTATACTCCAGACTTGATTGTTATTAAAATGTGAATTATTGTGTTTTATTTACTCATTCCTACATACCCAATAGTGGGCTAATCCTATCACGGCCCAAATCGAAACTCACATTAGATTTAGGTTTCATCCACAATGCTCATATATTTAGATTTTTGTACTATGGCAATTTTAGAAATCAACAAGCATGAAACTTGGGATTTGTCAGTTAACAAACGAACAAAATAGATATCATTTATAGTTTGGTTTGGTTTGTTTTGGTTTACGGCACATCAACCTCAATGGGTCATTAATTTATTTTTCCTGGTAATATTTTTGTTTTGACAAAAATCTATTTCTGTTAATATTTTTTTCCTCAAAAATGTATAGCTGGTAATATTATTTTTTCAAGAAGGTATAGCTGGCAATATTATTTTTAAAAAAACGTACAGCTGGCAATATTATTTTTTAAAAAACGTATTATCAGAGGCCTTGTTCTTGGACGTAGTTTATCGTCATACACAGGACGCGGATGTAGTTTATCGTCATACTCAGGACGTGGATGTAGTTTATAATCATACCCAGTACCCGGATGTAGTTTAGTTTATCGTCAAACCCAGGACGCGGATGTAGTTTATCGTCATAGCCAGGACGCAGATATAATTTATCGTCATACCCAGGACGCGGATGTAGTTTATAATCATACCTAGTACGCGGATGTAGTTTACTTTATCGTCATACCCAGGACGCGGATGAGTTTATCGTCATACACTGGCCGCGGATGTAGTTTATCGTCTTACCCAGGACGCGGATGTAGTTTATTGTCATACCCAAGATGCAGATGTAGTTTATCCTCATAGCCAGGACGAGATCTGAGTTTGGGGCTGCTGCTGGGTGTAATTTATCGTCATACCCAGGAAGAGATCTGAGTTTTGGGGTTTTGTTGGACGTAGTTTATCGTCATACCCAGGAAGAGATGTGGGGTTTGGGTGTGCTGCTGGATGTAGTTTATCGTTTTACCCAGGACGCATCATTTATGCATCCAATTATTAAAGCATAATCAACGATAATGTGTTATAAGTCTTAGTCAAATAACTCTTTAAAAAATAAACAAAGTCGTCCAACGTTTAGTCCTGACTTTCATAGGAATTGCTTCGATGAACTTTTCTCTATGACACCTAAACTTTATGAAGTTTAGCACTGTACTAGATTAGCGGCAAGATATTATCCTTTTGCTATTGAAATCGCTAAATATAACCGTCAATTCTGGGTTAACAATTTCTTCTATCACACTTCTGGCTTGTGGAATTTTCTTCTGGCTTCTTGCTTCCCAGTCAACTTTCATCTTCAAAAATTCAAATGCAATATCAATCGTTATCTTCTGTCTTCTTAATTCTTATTCTTTTGTTGTTCTCTCACCTTAATAGTATTTTCCTCATATTCTCTAACACTCAGTAACCGCTTGTGTCATTGTGGGTGTGGTCTTGCTTGGGATGAAATGTTTAAAAAAATTTTCCCATCAGAAAGAATCTGCCAAAGTCCAAATGCTGTAAAATTAATTCTTTCATCTTAATTTTAGTTGTTTTTCATGGCAATTACTCAGAGCGTCTGTCTGTGGTAATTATACAACTTATTCATTATTCGTGATGTATATTAACACTCAAAAGTTAGGAAAATGTTACACAAATGCATATGTCAAATGGATAATAAGCAAGAAGATTAATTTTTAAAAAGGGATTTTTTTATGTATATTTTCAATTTAAAATTATATTTTACCGCCTTTGGATTATAAAATAAAGAGAAAAAGCGAAATAAAACAAATCTTATTTCTCAAAATGTAATATTTTTTAACTCGGTAATACCTCAAATTCCAGTTGAATCCATTACATTCCCTTAGGAAAAGTATGTATCCTCTTCTTCTCCCCCCAGCTATGGGTAAATAGCAGGACAGACCGGGTTCTATAGCCTTGGATGGCAACTGGTGTACCAGGGAAAGAAATGGCAACCTACTACGGAAACAATCTACTTCGTCAGTCATGTATCGAAATATACCTGATCGCCTAAGCGTGTATCACGCATGCCACATAACTGACTGGCTTTTCCAGTCGAATCCATTATAACACGTGCTAATACCCTTGGGAAAGGTATGAACCCTTTTCTTCTACCCCCAGCTATAGGTAAATTGCAAGGCAGGCTGGGTTCTATAGCCTTGGATGGTAACTGGTCTAACACAGTATTATGGGATCTTACCTGTAACGGCAATGACACTATAAAGACTGCGCCTCTCAAGAGAAACGATAGAGAAGTGGAACGAGTCGAGAAGGATCGAGTCGAGACAATAGTAGTTCACTCTAAACTAGACTGACAGTCATACTAACACCTTCAACTTCTTGTATTATTATTCTTTTTAATATATCTTTGTTATTCCTACTCTTGTGTTCGTGTTGTTCTTGCTTGGTCCTAACCTTGGACCATAACATTGGTGCGAGGATATTGGATCATAACACACAGAAAGAACTGGCAACCTACTGCGGGAAACAATCTGCTTCGTCAGTCATGTATCGAAAGATACATGATCGTCTAAGAGTGTATCACGCATGGCACATAACTGACTGATTTTTCCAGTCGAATCCATTACATTACGTGCTAATACCCTTGGGAAAGGTATGAATCCTCTTCTACCCCCAGTTATGGGTAAATAGCATGGCAGACCGGGTTCTGTAGCCTTGGATGGCAACTGGTCTAACACAGAAAGAACTGGCAACCTACTGCGGGAAACAATTTGCTTCGTCAGTCATGTATCGAAAGATACATGATCGCCTAAGCGTGTATCACGCATGGCACATAACTGCCTGAATACCTTTTAAAGCAATCCATGCCCAACAGGGTTGTTCTATCTTTGCAGCATGTTGCCGCCATTTTCTGTCCCTTTTCTCTTTGAGAATTATGCGTGTACATATACAAGGTTGGCCAGAAAGTCCTGACTCTACTTAGGGAGCGGAAAGAAAAGAACAATTCTTGATCTCTGTCTGATGGAATTTCCTAGAAGTACAGCATTTCGTGCTGGTTACACACGGTCGCGCCATCAACGCTAAAATGTATTTCCCGCAGCTAGCTCGCGTGTATGACAAACTAAAGAAGGAATATCCTGCTTTGGTCAATCGAAGTCGGGCTTTGTTTCAGCAAGACAATGCGAGGCCAGGTTGACTAAGGAGAAGTTCTAACAGATGGACGAAGTTGAGAACCTTCCACATCCACCATTCAGTCCAGATACTGCTCCGAATGACTATGACCTATTTCGCTCAATGGCACACTTCTTCCACGACCAGCGATTCAACATATTCGATAAAATGAAAGAAGCTTTTTTTACAGTTTTTGATTCAAAGCCAGCGAACTGGTATCTGGGACAGATTCGAATGCTGGCTGATCGCTGGTAGAGAGATCGTCGAGAATGATGGACTTTATTTTGAAGACTAAATATTAGTGTTGCTCCATAAAATTTTGTTGTTTTCTTTTTCTTCCTGGTCAATCTAATTGTCTTTGACTTTCTCCATCAGCCTTATTTGCAGGCAAATATCCCAGAAAATAATCACATGAACCTTAGCAAACTGTTACCTTACGAATCTTGGAGTTTCAAATTAATTATTTAAATTCAAATCTTGCAGTAATGATGCCTATAACTGTATATTGGACACATTTCAAAGTCCTCAGTTGATGATATCCACTGATCTGTAATAAAATATCAATTGATGAGGACCACTGTTTAAGTGTTAATCGCCACAAAAGAGCAGAGAAACCATTGTTATATAAACGAATTGTCCCAAAATGGGTGCTTTTAACATTTCTTGAAGGTTAGGAAATAAGAACAAGTCGGAAAGTTTTAAAACTGTAAGATGGATTTCTAATGAATTTCCAAGGAATCACTCGAAATGATCCCCTTGTTTTGATGATAGGGATGCCGTCGTGAAAAAGTATTTTCTGGTGAAACTTTCTGTTCAGTTTTTTGCTAAATGTTTAGCTAATTTCCTCACAGCACTTTCGTAAGAATCAGCTTTTACTGTCTTTTTATCATCTCAAAAGACAGCATTGCAGAAAACTGTCTCTGTAATTTTTCCTGCCGACCGGCTTCCTTTCGCTTCGACTGGATCCTTTACAGATTTAAGTAAGCATAGCCTTCACTGAGATCTGTTCACAGGATTTTGTTAGTAAAGCCAACTTTATCTGTGGTTACAAAATGATTCAAAAAGCCTTCAGGCTTTTGGCCCCATTTTTTTTCAAGTTTCTATTGAAAATCTCGGCCCTTGTCTGTTGCTGATCTGGACGCAAAAGTTTTCTGTACAGAACTAGCAGAAATTATGCTCAATTTGAATATTTTAGATTAAATTGTGTCTGCCAAAGTTAGATGTCTGGGTTGCTAGTTTATATTTCTGCCTAATCATCGATCAACCACAGTTAATAGATTTATTTCTTGTCCGTCGATCCAGTCAGCCTTTTCATCTGTCTCGTTTTTTTTTTTAAACGAGTTATCCATTGGTCATATGCTGATTTATTTTCGGGAAATAAACTCAATACCTTCTTCTATGGGTCGTGACTTTTCAGAACGTAACCGATCATGGGTCTCCACAACATCCTTCCCTCTGAAACTCTTAGTATGTTTTGTCTTTATACTATCCTTCCTACACCCTTTTCTGCGAATCATTTACATAAGCTTGTCTGTCTCTCTTGCTTTTGATATGTCCTGTGAGTGTCTAATTTTCCAAGCCCTCTTTCCTCATTATATGCTCTACAAATTTCAACTTTGTTTGACTTTAAGTCTAAGTGTCCTTTTTGTTTCCAATTTCCTTAAGACTTCTTCGTTACTCACAGGTTCAGCCCATGGCATTCTCAGCATTCTTCTGTAGAACCAAATTTCTGTTGCTCTAAATCTTTTCGTTATCTCTGGGGAGATTGTTCAGCATTCACTATCTTAGTTGAAGAATGATATTGCATAAGAGTTTACTACCTTTTTAATAGCATTTTCCTGTTTCTTAATACTTTGCTTAGCTTTTTGAAGGTATCATTCGATATTACATTGCACATTCGCATATCGCTGTCACATTAACCACTCTCTGTTAAAACACTTCTTAGATATTTAAGTAGTTGCATTTGTTTGATATTGGTGTTATTCAGTCTTTCAATTAAGTTTTGCCATAAAGTTGATATTAGTTTATATATCGTCAGGATTCGTGCTGCTAGAAAGAGACGTTGGTTTTAATTTGTGGTAAGTTTCAATTTATTACCTTGAAACGCTTCGTGTTCATACAGGCAATGACATGTAACTCCGAGGTTATTTTGCTGCAAACAGATTTCAGACTATTTGTGTAGTTTTTATTAATAACGTACTTTTTCTGTAAAGTTTCTGAATGCCCCTTGTGTAGGTCTGGTTTGTTTTGTTTTACGGTACATCAAAAGCCTAATGGGTCATTTAGTGCCGATAATTTTTTTTTCCTGGTAATATTTTTGCTTTGTCAAAAATCTATTTCTGTAAATATTTTTTCTCAAAAATGTATAGCTAATAATATTTTTTCAAAAACGTATAGTTGGCAACATTATCAACATTATCAGAGGCCTTGCTGTTAGATGCAGTTTATCGTCATACCCAGGACGCGGATGTAGTTTATCGTCATACCCAGGACGCGGATATAGTTTATCGTCATACCCAGGGCGCGGATGTAGTTTATCGTCATACCCAGGACGGGGATGTAGTTTATCGTCATGCCCAGGACGCGGATGTAGTTTATCGTCATACCCAGGACGGGGATGTAGTTTATCGTCATACCCAGGACGCGGATGTAGTTTATCGTCATGCCCAGGACGCGGATGTAGTTTATCGTCATACCCAGGACGCGGATATAGTTTATCGACTTACCCAGGACGTGGATGTAGTTTATCGTCATACCCAGGACGTGGATGTAGTTTATCGTCATACCCAGGACGCGGATATAGTTTATCGTCATACCCGGGACGCGGATATAGTTTATCGTCATGCCCAGGACGCGGATGTAGTTTATCATCTTACCCAGGACGGGGATGCAGTTTATCGTCTTACCCAGTATGGGGATGCAGTTTATCGTCTTACCCAGGACGGGGATGCAGTTTATCGTCTTACCCAGGACGGGGATGCAGTTTATCGTCTTACCCAGAACGGGGATGCAGTTTATCGTCTTACCCAGGACGCGGATGTAGTTTATCGTCATACCCAGGACGGGAATGTAGTTTATCGACTTACCCAGGACGCAGATGTAGTTTATCGTCATACCCAGGACGCGGATGTAGTTTATCGTCATACCCAGGACGCGCCCCTTGTGTAAAGTAAAAATAAACAATAATGCTTAAATTACTGTTGTACGTAAAACAACAAGAACAAATATGGCGCTGAGTAATAAAGAAAAATAGAGATTGGGTTTAGGAAACACATTTCTTCTTATGACATTCGGGAGAGCAGATTCCATAATTCGGCAGACGTCATGTAGTGAAAGGACGCGAGTTCGATTCTCGTCTGGAGTTTACTGTTTATTTCTGTTTCACCTTCATTCAACACTGTCGATTGACAGTCGGAATCATTGCGATAAAAGAAATTAAAATCATGATGAAAGAAAATATTACTATAAATTAATAATGGTCAACAAGTCTCCGTCTGATAAAATAAAGATAATACAATTAAAAAAAAATAAGTCTAAATATTTGTAGTTTGAAATTCCTGATGAACGAAACATTTCATGTCGATTAGCAAGAAATATTCTCCGCATTCCCCCTCATATAATTACAGTTTACTTTCATATTAATATTTCATATATTGTTAGAAAGGAAACGGTGGAGATCTTTAAATTAAACAATTAGATTACAATATGGCGGCGCTGAGCAGTTAGATTATTCAGACACAAACACATACATACACAGACACACAAACATGCACACACAGAGACACATGCACATAGACACAAGTACATGCACACACAGAGGCACAGATACATATACGCACCCATACATACAGACAGACGCACAAAGATGTACACATGTTTTCCACCCTACAACTCCTTTCCTCGCAGACGCAATGTGACAAACCTATTCTAAGGAAAATGTTCCGACGAGCTACATTCCGTAGTCACACCAATTCAGACGTTTATAACTATGCTTCGTCCACGGAGTCGAACAAGCCGCATTTCCTCCGTATTTTGGTCGTAAAGAAGTTCCACTTAAAGCGTATTTTTCTTCCTGAGATCAATCCCCAACGTGAATATTTGTCTGAACACACCAATCTTAACCTTTTTTTAACAATGATGCTCCCCCTGTTCAAGGCACAAGAGCCACTCGAAGTAGTGGGATGTCGAATAAGAGTCACACAAGTGGCTATCTATCTTCATAATCTTCAATCTCTTCTACCTTCTTTTACATGTAGACCGCACATATCATTCAGTAAATCTATAACAAAAGGGGCTCTTCATCCTTGTACTAGATGAACTTTAGTAACCACGCGCACACATACGCATACAAACACCCGTGCACACGCACACACACAGTTTCTGGTTAATAGTATATAATCTGGAAATTGAATGCACATTTACATTGCTGATGTTCGCTTTGCACCAATGTCGCGGTGAAAGTGTTATATAGGAATAAAGTGTCACTGCCGACACTTGAGTTTGAACATAGATCGCCAGTGAGCAAACACAGGCGATCCCATTGTTGAATTATGTAGACCAGGTGACCATAGAGGAAATTCATATATGTAGGAAGTAGCTGACGACTAGCGATCGCTATTTCTAGTCTATCCTCTATTAATATTTTTCTATACTGATCGTTATTCCTAGTCTATCCTCTATACTATACGGATCGCATTCTTATACAATCCTCTATTACTATACGGACCGCTATCTTTTACTCTATTCACTATAATATTTCTCTATTCCGATCACTATTCGGTGGTTACTATTCGAACGAGAATTATCGAGCAAGTACTATTAGTTCGAGTGTTATTTGAAGACTTCTGACACCAGTATTGTTCAACGGCGTACTCTAGTGGTATCTGCTATTACATAGTCTCTACTACAACGAGCATCACGACCATATATGTAGGAAGTCGCGTGATCTCTGGAGGATCACCATTTCTCCTCTATACTCCATTACTTTACGGATCGCTATTCTCTTTTCTACACCATTCTCTATTCTATTAACTATACGAAGTATTATTAATATGAGTGTTATTCGAAGGCGTCTGACACCAGTATTTTTCAACGGCGTTACTATAGTTGTATCTGCGATTACAAAGTCTCTACTACAACCAAGCTTATAAAAGAGGCTACGCTTGTTTTGTTGACAACACAAAAGTGTCAAATGAGTGTTCATTTGAGTCACAAAAGAAAAGCATGGGTTCATTTCTTGCAGTCTTTTCTCTCGCTAGATATCTCAAAAGATTGTTTGGCTACTAACATATCGTGATAGTTGATAGAGAAGTGAAATATCAAAGTAGATATTTACTACTCATAGTTTGGTACAAGGTCATAATAGCAGAGCGTTCTGCGAAAAATTCGGTCACTAGTAACTTAGTCTACAAGATGATATTTTACTTATCCCGTTACGGTAGGTTTGGAAATTGTATGCATTAGTTAGTAACTAATTGCATGCATTAGTTAGTAACTAATTGAAATTTGCTTTGTCTGGAACGAAGGTGAACAGGAAGATGAAATTTATTATTAAGTGCTTAATACAGGGGGGGGGCAGTAATCGGATGGGTAGATATGTTTCAATTTGTAATAAGCGGAGGCAGTTTTCCTAAAAGGGCGGGGAACCTAAAAAATTGTTACATTTTTATATTTATGAAATTAATCAACATGGTGATTTTAATAAGTTCGGAGTAGTGGGTGCATTAACTTTACTCAAAAAAGAAAAATTGCCCCATCTATTAGGGATGTAATCGCACTGTATTAGCAAATAGATTTGTTAGATGAACTTGTTAACCATAACTCTATAGAGGCCTTTATAGTGATATATGTTCCTTTTTTGTTTTACTTACCTGTTGATAGCTAAGATGTCATAAAATCTCGTTCTTTTTCTTGATTTTTTGGCATTCTATTGTGTGGCAAGAATAGATCAAAAGAAGGCAATCTACTGAGTCTGACGGACATTTCTGAAGCCAAAAACCACCTTTTAACGCCCTATAATAAGCACAACATTCAGTCCGTGCCAGAAACAGAAGAAAGAAAACACCCGCGACACACAAGAGGATATTGTGAATAATTTAGAAAAGAGAACAGACGTCTAACAAATACAAGAACCAACTTGAACATCGATAAATGTTAATTGATTAGCTCTGTGTCACTTCTGTCTGGTCAAATGGTCATTTTCAGTTTTGTTATTAATATGATGTCGTTGCCTCAAAGTTTCCTGTGACCTTTTCAGAGGAGTTTTGTTAAATATAATCTCTTATCTCATTTCAAGGTAATTTATCTTTTTCATAGTGATAATGCAGTTAACGTTCTAAAATGGGTAGGTGCTTTAAATAACTTTCACACTCATAGTTCTAGATATTTCTCTAAGCTCACATGACGAACGTTTCATCATCTTGAAATAAGGCGACAAAGAGTCAGCAAGGCTCAACAGCAGCAGCAGTAGACGCTAAGTGTAACAAGCAGCCCCAGCATCAGTCTTCAAATTCTGTAGTAGGTTAAAGCGTTAGTTCTTAAATTTGGTTATAATTGTAAGATCAATCCCTGGGCCTGGACAGTGTGTATTTGGACTGAGTGTAAATTGAATAGTTGTAAATATTTCACTAGGCTTGCATGACGAACGTTTAATCATCTTGAAATAAGGCGACAAAATCCTTTGATCAAAGCTTATGATCGAGAAAGTGACATGACAGTAAGTAAAGAAAGAGACATGACAGCAAGGCTCAAAAGCAGCAGCAGTAGACGTTAAGCGTAACAAGCAGCAGTAGCGTCAGTCTTCAAATTCTCTAGTAGGTTAAAGCGTTAGTTCTTGAATTTGGTGTAATTGTAAGATCAATCCCTGGGCCTGGACAGTGTGTATTTGGACTGTGTGGAAATTAAATAAATGAGAGCTAGACATGATTGTAGGGATGGATTTGTGTAGGAATATATTTCATTGCATATAGTCTGGACGATAATATGTAAGGTTGTGAAACTTTAAAGATTTATGAATAATACAAAAACCAAGAGCTTGATATGTTTCGTCTTCTGATTCCTGTAAGGCAGGTCGAGCGTGAGAAGATCTAGACTTGGTTTTTCTTCAACAGGTAATAAAGAAACATTCTTTTATTAAAAATTTTAAAATTAACTTAGCCTTTAGTCGATGGCACCGGCTTGTTCTCTGATCACGTTGGTCGCGACATGACGACTTCTTATGGACGAGACGTTTTATCCCGCTACAGACACAAATATTTGACACACATGCACATCCAACGTATACGCTTAATACATACTCACATCACAACGTACACATACATATCATAAACACGTATATGAAAGACAAACATATGTGCATATGCATATACCTGCATGTGCGTGTGTACGTATATGCATGCTGCACTTTCTTTATTTTACTAATGTTCAGCCTATACAAGGCCCGACAACCACTCGTGGTACTCTAGGGGTTTGTTGTGTCAGAGGTAAGACTTAGATATAAGAGGTGCAGTTTATGAGGATATGTAGGAAAGATAGGTTTAACCCCAGGCTTGATCAGGTTAAGTTTGTAGTGGTCGGAAAAGCCTTATTTTGGGAGTTGATTCCGCAAAGTATCGCTTCGTGGGAAGAAGCTGTTCATTAATGGAATACAAAGCGAATGTGATTTGTTCGCCTCGGTGTACACGGCTTGGCGACCCTTAACTGTAAGGTGGAACTACAGTGCTGTTCGATAAAAGTGACTCAACTGATTTTCTTTTACTAAATGTTCTCTTCTCTGATGAAACGAAAGTTGAGCTAAATTCAAAGGATAAGCAATCTAAAATCCGAAGAAGAAGCTTTGAAAGCTCTTTGAATTTAGCAGTAAGTACTGTCAAGCATCCGTTCAGTATAATATTCTGGGGATGCTTTTCTTTTCATGGAACTGGTTTCTTAGTGTGACACCCGACACTCTTTCAGTCACGACGCCAAATGTGACGTCGGTCCTTTGTGACGGGCTAACCCTGGGACATCGGTTGAAGTCTTGTTGGGTTCCAGTACCAACTTGTCGTACTCGGCTCGCTTCC
Organism: Acanthosepion esculentum; assembly: GCA_964036315.1. Classification (NCBI taxonomy): domain Eukaryota; kingdom Metazoa; phylum Mollusca; class Cephalopoda; order Sepiida; family Sepiidae; genus Acanthosepion; species Acanthosepion esculentum. The sequence continues at coordinate 141,434,937 of OZ038476.1, forward strand.
AACGCCTGGTCACCGAAGCAACTGCTTTGATCTCGATTCAACCTACCCACGTTGTGATTTGATCTTAGGCTGACGAGATCAATCAGACGTCGGGCCGTAGTGCCAGCCGAATCCGGGTCAAGGTGATACTGCACAATAAATGTAGACAAAAAAAAACAAAAGCACAAACAACAACTTCAAGGCGAGCGACTGGTTAGGAATAGTGATTAATTTTATGTCGGTTTGTTGAGTTACAGGAGTGCGTCTCTCGCTTTCTCTCCCAGCCCGAAGAAAAAAATGTGGATTGTAACACTTTTTGCTAGTTCTGGATATCTGGGTTGTTTTTCAATAAAGTCGGCTCTGGTGGAAAATATAGTCAGACTTCCATAATTTGTTCTTGGTTAGAAGTCTAAGTCGGAAACTTGTTTTGGTGGGAAATCTAAAGTCGGACTTCAACAAATTTGTTCTTGGTTAGAAGTCTAAGTCGGAAACTTGCTTTGGTGGGAAATCTAAAGTCGGACTTCAACAAATTTGTTCTTGGTTAGAAGTCTAAGTCGGAAGGCATGGAATCGTGCGGTCACCTGTGCGAGGCGTTATCTTCTGTGTCCTGGGTCTTGGGCTCGACTGGATCTCTCTGCGAACTGCACTGCACTGCACTGCTCTCTCTTACTGTACTGACTGTACTCTCTCTTCACTCACTGTCTAAAACACCCGAAGACGTTTTCTTATATGGACGCCGATCAAAACCTGGCGTGGGGTCGGACGTGGTGTGGCCACCACGTTGATTTCAAATCCCCAATAAGGATTTCCTTTGTTTTCGGTCAGAAATATTTATCATTTTCCATTTTTGGAAATCTTCTTCCACTCCCACCCTCTTCTGCTCTCATATGGGTATCTCACCATACTTTAGAGGGTGTCAACGGTTTTCCCACTTCCTCGCAGCAACATCTCATACCTATCCTCTCAATGGGCGGTGGCAGGCCTCCTCCCTGCGTCACATGATCACCCCCGCCTGGCTATTCGGCCAATAGGCGTCAAATGATAATCTCAATTTTTATCCAACTTCACGGCATATGGAATTCCTCAATCAAGTTTTTCGCCAACATTAAGTGGACGGAATTTTGGCGAAAATTGGGTTAATTAAGAAAGACATAATAACAAAATTGGGTTAATTAAGAAAGACATAATAACATGGCTTTTGTTATCACAAACGAATTTCAACAGAACACAGATGTCCTGTCCAGCCGACATCTCTTCAATCCAGGGCCAGACTCTGTGTGCGGTCGGCAGATGACCCATTAAATCATTTCCCGATAACACAAGTCTTGGCTACCATGACACAGTTAATTTTTTATCTGCCCAAAAGCTCTGGGATTCATCAACTAATTTTTACGACAATGACCATCAGAATTTACGCCATTCCACTACCCAAAACAACATCGCTTTTGTGGGTGGCCTTTTTCCTTCTTTTATCATCTAAGTTGTTAAGTCTTGTCCCTCTGTTTCTTTCTTTTCTTTCTCTTTTTCCTTCATTTGTCCTCGCAGAGAATTTGGCATATCTCAGCATCAAACTTCAGCGAGAAAGTAAAAATGATTATCTTGATTCGCACTTGAAAATAACAAAACAAAAAATCTTTTCACCGATCCTTGTTTTGGGAAAATAACAAAACAAAAAGAATATCGCTCAGTATGTCTTTCGTTATATCTATCGGTCTAAGTTATCGCTCAGTATGTCTTTCGTTATATCTATCGGTTTAAGTAATCCCCGTAATTAACTTCTGTGGTTAATTAATTGGTTAATTAACCTGCCGTTTCTAAATAGTGTTACATTAGAACCTATTGAAAAGACCCTCAGGAGCGAGCAGTACAAGAGAATTTTAAAGTCTTGTCTGCTCCCTTTTGCTGAAAGAGTGCAAATCGACCCCACCAAGCTAATTTTTATGCAGGATAATGCTCCCTGTCACAAATCAAAATTGATTAAGGAATACTTTGATGAGAAGCAGGTGAGTATTGTGACATGGCCGTCCCAATCACCTCACCTCAACCCCATAGAAAACTTATGGACCATTATAAAGAATTGAAATTGAAGCCTAGGGTGAGATAAAGGTCGTTTAAGGCAATGGGATCTCTTTGAAAGAACACCCGTTCATTGCGACAGACGAATATTCAGGGTCTGCTCAGTGATTATGGAACAGTACTAGATTAGATTTTGAGGTATCGAATCTGTCCAGCCATTTTCCTCCCATTGAGCTAGGTCAGAGGATAGCATGTGTTTATGAATTTTTAATTTCTGATGAAATGTCATTCGATGAAAAATCCTGTTTCTTTTGGCATCTGGATTAGCACTTAGGTTTCATAATTAACTGTTGAAATTCCTGAATTTAAGTCTCATTCTAATAGTTTCTTCATTTGCTCTTCCCGCTTTTGGAACAATGTACCAGTTTCTTGCTTCCTGTCAGCTATGATCTTCAAACTTTTAAACGCAACGTCAATCGTCATCTTTTATTTCGTAGAATCTTTTAGCAACCGATTATTATCTTTTCCGTTCGTGGCAAAGCGGTTTCATGTTGGGGGGGGGATTATTTTCTATAAACAAAACCTGATTCAAAATTTCGTCGAAAACTTTTTGAGATTAAAACCTGCGGAATTTTACTCAAAATATATCGAGATGACCTGTCAAGTAGTAAGAAGCCATTGTAAATAATGGTGACTGTATTTTTTGAAGAATAAAACTGATAAGCAAAAACGGAAATTGTCATTAATTCACTGTTTTTTTGCAATTAACTTTTTATTGAAAAAAAAAGTTAGAGCAAAATAACTATAAATAACTTTTTTTCTATCCTCTGCCAACCGCAATGATGGAGAAAGCATTACATCGAACCATCGCCAGTGAGACACGCTGCAAAAGCCATTCCCTTGTGAGGCTCGTCCCTTAATCGAGACGCAATCACGCCAATCATCCAAAGGAACGCCATCGAACGAGCGCCAATAACCCTAGAAGTCTCCATTGCCACAGGAGTAAAACAAAATCTATCAGCAAGAGAAGAATATTTAACTATTTTTTTTTATCTCGCGTCCCGGGCGACGGTTCCCGGCTCAACCGCAGACCTGATCAAATTACCGGTCGAAAATGTATCCGCACAAGTCGCATCCCAAATCAACGACTTACCTATTTTAAAAGGGAAGATGGTAATGCCATCCGGCCGCTTTCCATCACCAAGGTCGAGGCCTACGGGTTCGATTTGGGAAGGGAACCCAGCTGCATCCAAACCTCTTTTGATGATGTCATTTATTGCTGCATGCCGTGGAAAGCGGCCGGCACTACGACGACAGGAGAGAGGATGCAAACCAAACTCATCGATGGAAGCTCCACACCTGCATCTGTGACGCTCACATAATTTGAGTCCAAGTCGGATCGCAACTCCGACCCGAGTTCACTCATCATCTAGAAGGGTACCGGTAGATGAAGAGGGCACTGCGTTGAGCCAGGCGCCACTACTCGGTTGTGAAGAAGATAGTAGACAGGCGAGGCGATGCTGACCCAGAGAGAGCGACAGATTAGTAAAATTATTTGTAAAACTGAAATTATTTATGAATCAAACTAATAATTCATTTTCCTCCTTAACATTATTCACTGTCGCTTCAACTGTTTAATTGGGAACAGTAATTTTCATAGTAGAAATGCAAGTATTAGAATCAGGATTATATATTTTCGTGATTTGGGGGATTTTCTTTCGTGATTTGTTTGGCTTTTTTGGCCAGATTTTAATTTGACAGCACTGCTATAGGCCAAAATAAAAAGGAATCCTTTCTTTTTACCATGGCATACTCAGGAGTCTGGCGTCCTGTGACTCATTATTGTAGACTATTTTTAATTCTATGCTAATTGTAATTTATGATTTACCATTTTCTCAAGAGAAGAGTGATAATCATATATTGCTAATTAGTTGTGCCATCCAGTTTCTCGATGTCTTTCGATTTACGGCTCTAATAACCGTACCCCACGCTTTTTAATTTTCGAAAACATTCCACCCCCGCTCTTATTTCGATGTCAGATTTATTAAATTAAAAAAAAATTCTACCCAGCTCTTATTCCAAACATCATTACCGTTTATTTATTTTCTTTGAAATATTCCCAGAAAGAATTAAATTCTAGGTAAATAACCGTAGAGAATTGCGAAAATGTTTTTATATAGATTTTCAAACTTCATTGAAATTAAAATTCATTCAATTCTCAAAATTAATTTAAATTATATCAAAATCATGTTTTAGTCGTGAAACTTGCGGTTTTCCTCGTTATTTGTAAAAATCCTTTAAAAAATAGGACGGAAAAAAACAACTTTTCGAGGTGTCTCTTAGAAGTAATATTCTATTGACGAAAAAGTCAAGCAGATGTGCAAACTGTAGGACTGAATATGAATAGAAATCAGAGCGATTAAAAGGTGAAACATATTGGAATATTAACCGAAAAAAACCATATTCCTGATTCAGAAAAACAAGGATATATTGTCAAATCACTTAGCTTTTTTATTTAATTCCGACTTTGGTACAACTGAAGAGAGTTTGGAAAACAGCCCCCACGAGACATACCGAGAGCAAGAGAGAAAGGTGAAGGCAGTGAGGCATTTACTTGACGAGCTTGTGTGAATGCATGGCTGAATTAGCAGCGGGAGCATTAGCAACGGGATAAAAACTCTTAAGAGCAACATGAGATAGGAAGTAGTGGAGAGCTATGACTGCCTATATCCTGAAGGGACACAGCATGTAGAAGAAGTAGTAGCAAAGCTAAAAACACTGACAGACGAACAGGAATGAGAATGATGAAAAGGTAAAAAAAACATTATTTTCGCTGACATAACAAAACAAGTAGGTTCATGCCTCTTTGGAATCGCTTCATGACTATATACATTGTGCAACAAGGAACTACAATCTGTGAAAAAAAAGAATAAAAAATAAATTTAGAAACATATATAATTTGCAGGCTGTTTACATAGCATTCCTTTCATCAAAGCTATTCATTTCCAAATGAAAACGAGAAATAAAGGAATGACAGCAAGGCTTCAAAAGCAGCAGTAGCAGTAGATACAGTAGAAAAGAGAAACTTCGATGAGTGCAGTCAAGCGTAACAAGCAGCACCAGTCGCAGTCTTATCATCTGGAAAGTTAGGTTTAAAATTTCATGGTCTCTACTGGATTAAAGGGTCCAGTGCTGAATTTGGTGATGTAGTAGCTGTAAGTTTAATCCCTGGGCCGGACAGTGTGCATTTAGACTCAGTGGAAATTGGATAGTAGTAAACGAGAACTAAACGAGATATCTTGAGACCCGATTGGCGGGATGGCTTTGTCTAGGAAGATATTCTTGTTTAGATAGCATTCCTTCATTCAAATAAATTAATTATATCCACGCCTCACATTTTCCCTATCACCTCGTTTATTCCACACTGCTACAAATATTTATCATACTCACTATGCATAATTATCATACCCACCGGTTAGTCAAGACCCGAGAGTACAGACTCATCCAGCTCTGAAATCTTGGTAGACATCCTGGGATGTAGAAGCGTGCATGAGGACTGTGGCGTTATATTTGCATAATCGTGATTGCTTGGTTTAGATAAGAGAAATATGAAGAGTAGTAAACAACATTACATAGGCAGAAGCATTAAAGGACTTGTAAATGCCACTGATACAATTTAACATAGCACAACAATGGCGCCGACGATAGGAACTTTATCTCTAGAGGACCCGGACTTTGTTGACGGATAGCTGAGATGCTTGCAGCTAACGCGAGAATGAAAAAGCTAAAGTGGAACAGATCAGAGGGAAAGGCAATCGAGAAATAACGGATCTGTTTTTGACTGAGGCTGGATTACGAGGCAATAATTAAAGTTTTGACTAATCTAATGAAATTGGAAGAAGAATACCCTGGATACTACATAAGAAAAGCAAGAACAGACCCCAAATGACTGCCAGTTACGATGAACGGATGTCCCCTAGTGGAGAATATTGGGCCTCAAACTCACATCTTAATTGGAACACGTACATACGATCCATGGCTAAAGATGCAGGTCGTCTCACTGTACCACTCCAGTAAGTACCTGACTCCCCATGCTATCCTCTACCTTTACAAGAGTCGGATCAGGCCGAAAATGGAGTACTGTTGTCATATATGGTCGGGAGCTGCCCAGTCCTTACTTCCTAGTCCTTACTTCCTAGTCTCGTCCTGGGTACGACGTTAAACTGCATCCAACAGCAAGGCCTCTGATCAGGAGGTTTTGAGAAAGCGTGGAACCACCACTTAATTGCTGGTGTTCCCAGGTCCACCCTGACCCGGGGTGGTAGCACCTGTTGGGGGTCCCAGCTATGGGAAAATAGTGAACTTCCAGGTCTTTTCCAGCACATTGAAACAATGATGTTGCCAGTTTTTGAAACAATGATGTTGCCAGTTTCTGAAACAATGATGTTGCCAGCTATACGTTTTTGATATATCTAGTAAATACTGGATCTGGCATTAAATAACACATAGTGGTTGATATGCCATAAAGACCCAAACAACCAAACAACCAACCAACTTCCTAGTCTTGATAGAATTCAAAAGCGTCCTTGTTGGAAGAGAATTATTATCCACCCTCCAATCTCTCTCTCTCCAACAGGCATGATGCGGCGAGTCTCTCACTACCATGGAAAGTGCTTCGACGAACTAAATTCCTTGGTGTCGCCAGGTCTAACCTTCGCGGCTAAGACCCGCCATGCCACTTATATTGTAACAAACCACCCACATCCCCCCGTATTCCATTATTGAGAAGTAAGTTCCACTCGAACAGCTTCTTCTTGCGAACCACTGTCTTGCGGAACAGACTCCCAAGATAATGTTTCCCTGATTACTATAATCTTAATCTGTTCAATTCTAGTGTCAAACGTTACCTTCCCTACATATCCATATAAACTACCCCTTAACGTAATCTTCTACCTCGAGTGGCCCCCAGGCATGGTACAGGGCCTTGTACGAGGGGTATAAAATGGTTACTGTTGTGTCGTGGCACAATAGTAAAAAGAAGAAAATCAAGTCGAGGTTGGTTTAAGGAACAAGTGTATTTAACATCACAGATACAAAGGTAGGAAACGGGTACTACTCAGCTAGGCAGTTCTAGTACTGTCGCTGCTTACGATGTTTAACAACACGCCCACGTGTGTCGAATGTGGCACAAGGCCGGTTTAATGTGGGCTTTCCGAGCCCGTAGGCTCGGGCAAAAATTGCCCGTAGAACCCGTATAAACGGGATCGGGGCGGTCAACCACCCCGAACGAGGTTCTGCCCTTCGGCGGAACCTCGTCCGAGTTCCTCTCTGCCCAAAGGCAGAGAGTTCCCCTCTGCCTCAGAGGCAGAGAGTTCGACCGAATAGCTGAGACGTCCAAAAAGGACTGTCGCTGCTTACGATGTTTACGATGTTTAACAACACGCCCACGTGTGTCGAATGTGGCACAAGGCCGGTTTAATGTGGGCTTTCCGAGCCCGTAGGCTCGGGCAAAAATTGCCCGTAGAACCCGTATAAACGGGATCGGGGCGGTCAACCACCCCGAACGAGGCTCCGCCCTTCGGCGGAACCTCGTCCGGGTTCCTCTCCGCCCAAAGGCAGAGAGTTCCCCTCTGCCTCAGAGGCAGAGAGTTCGACCGAATAGCTGAGACGTCCAAAAAGGACTGTCGCTGCTTACAGTATTTAGTGTCCTCCCCACGAGGGACAGATGTGGCACAAGGCCGGGTTTAAAGTGGGGTACCCGAGCCCGTAGGCTCGGCCAAAAAATAGCCCGTAGATCCCGTATAAACGGGATCGGGCAGGTCAACCTCCCCGAACGAGGCTCTGCCCTTCGGCGGAGCCTCGTCCGAGTTCCTCTCTGCCCAAAGGCAGAGAGTTCCCCTCTGCCTCAGAGGCAGAGAGTTCGACCGAACAGCTGAGACGTCCAAAAAGGACTGTCGCTGCTTACAATGTTTAACAACACGCCCACGTGTGTCGAATGTGGCACAAGGCCGGTTTAATGTGGGCTTTCCGAGCCCGTAGGCTCGGGCAAAAATTGCCCGTAGAACCCGTATAAACGGGATCGGGGTGGTCAACCACCTCGAACGAGGCTCTACCCTTCGGCGGAGCCTCGTCCGAGTTCCTCTCTGCCCAAAGGCAGAGAGTTCCCCTCTGCCTCAGAGGCAGAGAGTTCGACCGAACAGCTGAGACGTCCAAAAAGGACTGTCGCTGCTTACGATGTTTACGATGTTTAACAACACGCCCACGTGTGTCGAATGTGGCACAAGGCCGGTTTAATGTGGGCTTTCCGAGCCCGTAGGCTCAGGCAAAAATTTCCCGTAGAACCCGTATAAACGGGATCGGGGTGGTCAACCACCTCGAACGAGGCTCTGCCCTTCGGCGGAGCCTCGTCCGAGTTCCTCTCTGCCCAAAGGCAGAGAGTTCCCCTCTACCTCAGAGGCAGAGAGTTCGACCGAATAGCTGAGACGTCCAAAAAGGACTGTCGCTGCTTACACACCGGGTAGGTATTACTGGCACTATATATAGTGAGAACCGGTGTAATTCCCTTGTGTTAGAAAGGCCGGTGTAACAGTTACGTTTCCGGAAAATGTAGCGATACCATCGTGAGAGATTGAATGAAATACATATCTGAAAAAGAAACTAAGTCTGTCTCTATTTCTGAGATGAGGTATTGTAACTATTTACATTGTTCGGACTGTTGATCTCATCTTTATTGTCATATTCACCTTCAACATCAGTCTCTATTTCTGAGATGAGGTATTGTAACTATTTACATTGTTCGGACTGTTGATCTCATCTTTATTGTCATATTCACCTTCAACATCAGTCTCTATTTCTGAGATGAGGTATTGTAACTATTTACATTGTTCGGACTGTTGATCTCATCTTTATTGTCATATTCACCTTCAACATCAGTCTCTATTTCTGAGATGAGGTATTGTAACTATTTACATTGTTCGGACTGTTGATCTCATCTTTATTGTCATATTCACCTTCAACATCTGTCTCTAGTTCTGAGATGAGGTATTGTAACTATTTACACTATTTGAATTGTTCGGACTGTTGTGCTCATCTTTGTTATAACATTCACGACGTTTCGGTCGTTGTACGCTACAGCCTTCCTGGGGATCTGTGTATATTTCTGAGATGCGGTATTGTCACTATTTACATTGTTTGCACTGTTGTCCTAATCTTTCTTGACAAGTATTAAGAAACAGTAACATTTCTTTACAAACAACGGAAAAAGTTCTGATCTGTTACACGATGTGAATTTGGCTATACGGCATAGAATGCTGAAAGATTTCCTCACCTACCTAGATGGGTGACGACTTGGGTATACCGGGTGCTATAATGGACAATGGCTCAGAATTTTTATCGGAGAGCCGAGTTCGAGTTCCAGTTAGGTTCGTTACATACCCTTACGCTCCAAAAAGCCTTGAGAAAGGTATGAATCCACCTCTTTCCCCCGACTATGGGTTAATTAGTAAGACATGTATCAACTCGAAAAGGAAAATTATTACAGTATAAACATAGCTTTAAATAACCTGTAAATGGCTGATAAGCCGTAAAAAAGGAATAAATGGACTTCATCACAAATTAAGAAACTTCAGGCAAAAGAGATGTACTGCTACAGAAGGATGATGAGAATACCATGGACGGAACATGTGTGAAATGAGAAAGTTTTAATAACAATGGAAACTAAAAATAAAAATCCTTAGAAGCAGTTGAAATTTCTAGAACGCATAAAGAGGAAAGAGAGCTTGGAGAATTTGACACTAATAAGACATGTTGAAAGCAATTGAGACAGAGGAAAAATCGATTAAGCTAACAAGCTTATGTAAATGGATGTTAGATCAGGGAATGGGAGGGATAGTATAAAAGCAAACATTGCTAAGAGATGCAAAGACTGGAAGTCATGGAGAGCTATTATCGCCCACACCCTGAAAGGACACGGCATATAAAAGTAAACAACATCACTTCACCGGATATTTTTTTAAATTATTTCAGCACAAAGAAGGCAATAAAGCCACTAGGACGCAAGGGGTTACTGAGTTTTAGAGAACATGGAAAAATATTACTATTAAGGAGAGAGGACAATAAAAGAACAAGAATTAAGAAGATAGAAGATAACGATTGACATTGCATTTAAATTTTTGAAGGTCAAAGTTGACTGTCAATCAAGAAGCCGGAAGAGCGTTCCATAAGCAAGAAGTGTGATAGAAGAAACTGTTAGCATAGAACTTACGGTTACATCTAACCATTTCAACTTTAAAATGATCAGACCTTGCCGCTAGTCTAGTACTGCGCTTAAATTCATAAGGTCCAGATGCCACAGAGGAACGTTCATCGGAAGAATCACAAGCATAGGAAGCTGCGTTACGGTGGTGGAAAAGGGTCTGAAACCGAGATGCCAGGTCAGGACCAATAAACTTACTGATTCTTCTTTTGTTTTTATCAAGAATCCCTAAATATATAGCAGGAGCCCCAGACCAGATGTGGCAGCAATATTCAAAGCAAGAACGAATGGTAGACATATAAATATGTAAGATAGATTCTGGCGAGAAAAAAAATGTCTTGAACGACATAGTGAACGAACTTTCTTAGCTGCATACTTAGCAATTGATCCAATACACTCTTCAGCTGAAAACATTAGTCCTAGAAGGCGCCATGGGTCACTCTCCTGGAGGTTAGCATCAGCCATGCTGATGGAAGGTAACAAAGGGTCCTCTTAGACAATTAAGAGATATACCAAAAGATACCACTGATACAAATGAAGATGTAACAATGATCAACAAAACGAGCTAAGTTGCCCCTTCATAGAAGTCTAAAAACGCAGAATTTCTAATAAAAGAAGTCTATAATTTGCTAAGTTGTTTTAAAATATGGGTATATACATTCAGGAAATTTATACTTAGCAACGATCTTCAGTTGAACAGAAATTGTGGAAGGTAATTTAATAACTGTATCACAAGAGCCTGGAGCAGTTAATAATCATACTAGTGAGAGTGGCAATGAAGTTTGTTGTATGTGTTTGTTGAGGCAAATAACAAATGCATGAATCGCTTTTAAGAAATTGTAAATTATATTCTGAAACATAAATGAAAAAAAAAAAACGATAAAAAAACAAAACAAACAAAAAAACGGGCAGACATTTATTCCGGAATTGAGTAATAAAGTAAGTCAGTTTTGCGGTAATTTTATACGCGTGAGAAACGTTTTAATTTTAGAAAAAAACAACAACAAAAAAACAAGGTTTGTTTCTCCAACAATTAATGGCGTTTCAGATACATAATAGAGAAAGAGAATATGAAATTGAGAAAAATAAATTGAGGTTGGACGATTTGCTATGAACTGCAGTAGAAGCATTATTTAATTTATCGATCATTGGAACAGTGATGCTACCTGTACACACGATATATATATATATATATATATATATATATATATATATATATATATATATATATATATATGATTGCATCTAGCATGAAACAGACTGTCGCCTCTAAGTGTTGACTTCTATGTTCACTTTTATATATATAAAATTATATTAAGCT